>JBBGZY010002202.1:1800000-2063105 GCA_037952925.1 Lithobates clamitans
TTATATTTTAGCGACTGGGTTTAGATCTACTATCCCATACAAATATTTCAGTTTTTGCTAGGAAAGGTAAACCACAGGACAGTTCCCTATACCTCATGAGCAGGGTCGTTGCTAGGGGGTGGCTATTGGGGCTATAGCCTCGAATCTGGGGCACATAGCCCCGAGTCTCTTGCCGCAGGATCCCTGCCTAACCAGCGGGTTGCGGCTGCTGCGGCAGGCTGGCTGGCTGCATGAGAGAGGTGGAGGAGAGGAGAGAAGCGAGCGGGTGGACGAGCAGAGATGACATCTCTCTCCGCCCGCTCCACATCAGCGCTCTTCACAGCTGGGCCTCTTCAATTTGGGAGTGAGGTGCGGCGAGCAGCAGAGAGATGACATCATCTTTCACTGCCTATCACACATCAGCGCTCTTCCGTCCTCACAGCATGGTGGAGTGGAGGTCACGTGCTTCCTGTCATCGTGGAGCTCCACTTTGCAGCCAGACCCCCTTGTTTCAATATCGGAGGTGCGGCGGGGAGCAGCGAGATGACATCATCTCTCACTGCCCGCTCCGCATAACCGCTCTCCTGCTCTTACTAAATGGACCAGTGCTGTCAGCCTGACACCAATTCAGCATCAATGCACATTTGGTGGCACTGGCTGGCATGGCAAGTGACAATCCACATCAGTTGGCAAGTGACAACCCACATCTGGTGGCCGGTGACGTTTCAAGTGACAATCTGCAAATGGTGGCAGGAGATGTGACAATCTGCAAATGGTGCTAGGAGACTGGCAACTGACAATCTGCAAATGGTGGCAGGTGATGTGGCAAGTGACAGTCTGCAAATGGTGGCAAGAGATGTGGCAAGTGACAGTCTGCAAATGGTGGTAGGAGACGTGGCAAGTGACAATCTGCAAATGGTGGCAGGAGACGTGGCAATCTGCAAATGGTGGCAGGTGATGTGGCAAGTGGCAATCTGCAAATGGTGGCAGGTGACGTGGCAAGTGACAGTCTGCAAATGGTGGCAAGTGATGTGGCAAGTGACAGTCTGCAAATGGTGGCAAGAGATGTGGCAAGTGACAGTCTGCAAATGGTGGTAGGAGACGTGGCAAGTGACAATCTGCAAATGGTGGCAGGAGACGTGGCAATCTGCAAATGGTGGCAGGTGACGTGGCAAGTGGCAATCTGCAAATGGTGGCAGGTGACGTGGCAAGTGACAGTCTGCAAATGGTGGCAGGTGATGTGGCAAGTGACAGTCTCCAAATGGTGGTAGGAGACATGGCAATCTGCAAATGGTGGCAGGTGATGTGGCAATCTGCAAATGGTGGCAGGTGACGTGGCAAGTGGCAATCTGCAAATGGTTGCAGGTGACTTGGCAAGTGACAATCCACATCTGCTGCCAGGTGAAAGTGGCAAGTGACAATCCACATATGGTGGCAGGTGACGGTGGCAAGTAACATGCTGCATCTGGTGACAGGCGACGGTGGCAAGTGACACGCTGCATCTGGTGGCAGGAGATGTGGCAAGTGACACGCCCAGGGCTCCCACTGATTCTGCAGTATGGTGAGTTGAACCACTTCATTATATATTAGAATGTAACAATAGAAATAATGTACTTCAATCATCCTGACACCATATCAACCATGGTGCCATGATGACTGAAGCGCCAACACCAGCCATCGCCTGTGAAAAATTGCTTACCTACCGGTCTTATTGGCCGACAATTGTGTGCCGTTTGTATGCAAGACAAGTTCATGGCCAACGCCCTTGAGTCTGACATTTTTTCTGCGGAAAATACGATCGTGTGTACAAAGCTTAAGTGTCCAGGTGACAAAAGTATAGGTCAGGGCTTGACAAATTTGCTTTGAATCTAGGAGCCAGCTTAAAAAGTTAGGAGCCAGTTTTTTTTAAACTAGCAAATCTTACGGTTTACCATGTCCCCGAAGGTGACCTTATCCTTTAACCCTTTCACAGCCAGAGCCATTTTTGCATATTTTGCACATGTTTAAAAAAGAATTTTAGGCCTGAAGATTACATAAAACCCCCAAACGTTATATATTTTCTGAAAGCAGACACCCTAGAGAATAAAATAACGGTAGTTTCAATTTTTTATGTCACAAAATATTACCGCAAAGGTCTAGGGAACACAAAATTTCAATTTAAAACACATTAAAAGTTCATTTTAGGGGGCACAAAAAAAAACGCAATAAATTACCCAATTTTTTGGTAAAATATAATAGCGGAGGTTACATCGAGTAAATAGATACCCAACATGTCAAACCTTGAACATGTCAGCACCCTATATTTTCCATATACGCTACGCTTTAAAAGCCCCCTATAGGTCATAAATTTAGCATTACAAAGGAGGTCTGGTGCTAGAATTATTGCTCTAATCCCGGCGTGCACAGCGATATTTAACGTGTATCGCAATCAACGTTTTCAGGCATAGGCACCCCGCTGCGTGCGTTAATATTTGTACGTGCGTATATGTGGGGGGCCTCAATTTTTATTGGGGGGGGTTATGTGCTTGGGTGAAACTTTAATGTTTTACAATGAAAAAACATTTTTTTTTTTACTTAACTTTTTTTTCCCCATCACATAGGGGACAAAAGGTCCAATATGCATACCTCCCAACATTTTGGGAATGAGGGACACCTATCAGCAAAAGTATGCAGGCATAGGACACACCCCTGGCCACGCCCCATTAAAGGAAAATTGTACAAAAAAACAAGATTGGTTAAACCCACAAGTGCTTTTTTTTTACCACCATTATTCCTTTATATTGGCTGTTGGAATTTACAAATGCAGCAATTTATAAATCAGATGAAAGGTTTAGCGCTGGAAAACACTTTTTGATAGATAAAAAGTGCATTTTATGTACAGCTATATAGATCAGACCAAAATGAGGGACAAATGAGGAGGATTGATGCTCCAAATCAGGGACAGTCCCTCGAAATTTTGTTTGGTGACAGGTTCTCTTTAATGAGACATCCAGAAAAAGACCCTGGATGTCTTCCCCGTGCTCCACTGAATGTAATGCATGGCGCATCGCACTGCATTACATTCTTTCCCAGCCTTCATGGCCGGGGGAAACTGTCAACGGGAACCAGGAAATTATATCACACGTCACTTCCGTGTCAACAAGTGTGTGTCCGCTCCCCTCCCTCCCCCTGCTTCTCTACCCAGCCGCACCTGCTATGCCGGTCCCGGGCCCGCACATGGGCAAGTGGAGCTCAGGTTACATAGTGGAAGGGGCACGTGCAGGGTGTGTGCAGCATTTGGGCGGCAGCCCTGGTGCCAGGTCAAAGCTTCTGGTCGCAATGGCGACCTGGTGCCTGGGGTTCGTTGAGCCCTGGTATAGGTAGATCATGACTCCTGGAAGTGGTGAGGCTTGTAAGGGAAGATAAAGTGAGGGCAATGACACTACTTGCTGTGAACACATAAGATCCCACAGGATCCCATACTCTGGGCTGGGCCACACGTGACACAAATTACTGTGCGGTGCGATTTGAGCCATTCATTTTGTAGGATTCGAATCGCACCGCATCCGTACCAAAATGGTGCAGGGCCCTTTTTTTTAAGCCTAGGTTGTCAACGACAAGCACCCCGGGAGTGTCAGAATCAGAAACCACCTCTAGATGAGCTTCAACTTCATTGTGGGTACAGGGAAGTAATACTGGGTCCGTGCCTCCTCTCTATCATAGAGAGCAATGACATCCTGCAAAAAAATGGCTCTCGGTTCAAATTCTATCCAGGACACTGTCTGCATAGAGCTTGCATGTTCTCTATGTGCTTGTACGGGTTTCCCTAGGGTACTCCGGTTTGCTCTCACACCCTGTTGATATGCTGCTAGGTTAACTGGCTCCTGTATAAATTGGCCCTAGTATAGTGCCATGAAAAAGTATTCATACCCCTTTCCCACATTTTGTCATGTTACAGCCAAAAACATAAATGTATTTTATTGGGATTTTATATGATAGACCAACACAAAGTGGCACATAATTGTGAAGTGGAAAGAAAATGATAAATGGTTTTCCAATTTTTTTACAAATAAATATGTGAAAAGTGTGGGGTACATTTGTATTCAGCCCCCCGGAGTCAATACTTTGTAGAACCACCTTTCACTGCAATTACAGCTGCAAGTCTTTTTGGGAATGTCTCTAGCAGCTTTGCACATCTAGAGAGTGACATTTTTGCCCATTCTTCTTTGCAAAATAGCTCAAGCTCTGTCAGATTGGATGGAGAGCGTCTGTGAACAGCAATTTTCAAGTCTTGCCACAGATACTCAATTGGATTTATATCTGGACTTTGACTGGGCCATTCTAACACATGAATATGCTTTGATCTAAACCATTCTATTGTAGGTCTGGCTGTATGTTTAGGGTCGTTGACCTGCTGGAAGGTGAATCTGCGCCCAAGTCTCAAGTCTTTTGTAGACTCTAACAAATTTTCTTCTAAGATTGCCCTGTATTTGGCTCCATCCATCTTCCCATCAACTCTGACCAGCTTCCCTTTCCCTGCTGAAGAAAAGCATCCCCACAACATGATGCGGCCACCACCATGTTTCACGGTGGGGATGGTGAGTTCAGGCTGATGTGCAGTGTTAGTTTTCTGCCACACATAGCTTTTGCTTTTAGGGCAAAAAGTTCAATTTTGGTCTCATCTGACCAGAGCACCATCTTCCACATGTTTGCTGTGTCCTCCACATGGCTTCTCACAAACTGCAAACATGACTTCTCATAGCTTTCTTTCAACAATGGCTTTCTCTTGCCACTTTTCTATAAAGGCCAGACTCACTGTGGAGTACATGACTAATAGTTGTCCTGTGTTACAGATTCTTCCACCTGAGCTGTGCATCTCTGCAGCTCCTCCAGAGTTACCAGGGTTGCTTCTCCAAATAATCCTCTCCTTGCCCGGCTTGTCAGTTTAGGTCGACGACCATGTCTTGGTAGATTTGCAGTTGTTTTATACTCTTTCCATTTTCGGATAAAACTTCTCCACAACTTTATCCTTGACCTGTCTGGTGTGTTCCTAGGCCTTCTTGATGCTGTTTGTTCACTAAGGTTCTCTAACATCTCAGAGCTTCCCAGAACAGCTGTATTTATACTGAGATTAAATTACACACAGGTGGACTCTATTTACTAATTAGATGACTTCTGAAGGTAATTGGTTCCACTATATTTTAGTTAGGGGTATCAGAGTAAAGGGGGCTGAATACAAATGAATGCCACACTTTTCAGATATTTATTTGTAAAACATTTTCAAACCATTTATCATTTTCCTTCCACTTCACAATTATGGGCCACTTTGTGTTGGTCTATCACATAAAATCCCAATAAAATACATTTACGTTAATGGCAGTATAGCGATGAGCGGTGATGGTGGCAAGTGACACACAGCATCTGGTGGCAGGATAGCGATGAGCGGTGATGGTGGCAAGTGACACACTGCATCTGGTGGCAGGATAGTGACGAGCGGTGATAGTGGCAAGTGACAAGCTTCATCTAGTAGCAGGATAGTGACGAGGGGCGACAATGGCAAGTGACAGGTTTGGTGCAGGTGACAGTGGCGAGTGACAAGCTGCATCTGGTTGCAGGGGACAGTGGCAAGCTACATCTGGTGGCAAGATAGTGACGAGTGGCGATGGTGGCAAATGACACGCTGCATCTGGTGGCAGGATAGTGTCAAGCGGCGATGGTGGCAAGTGACAAGCTGCATCTTGTGGCAGACTAGTGATGAGCGACAACGGTGGTAAGGGACACGTTGCATCTGGTAGCAGGCAACAGTGGCATGTGACAACCTGCATTTGGTGGCAGGCAACGCTGCCAAGTGACAAGCTGCATCTGGTGGCAGGATAGTGACGAGTGAAGTCGGTGGCAAGTGACAAACTGCATCTGGCGGCAGGAGACGCTGCCAAGTGACAAGCTGCATCTGGTGGCAGGATAGTGATAAGCGATGTCGGTGGCAAGTGACAAGCTGCATCTAGTGGCAGGCGATGGTTTCAAGTGAGAAGCTGCATCTGGTGGCAGGCGACGGTGGCACGTGACAAGCTGCATCTGATGGTTTGTGAAAAGTGACAAGATAGCACCTACGGATCGTAGGTTTAATTTACTGTTATTGTTATCTTAAAGTGGTAATGTTGGTATAAATAATCTGGTTCCTCGGCAGGAGGCTTCTATACCCCAGAGGATCTCCACAGTCTCCTTGGCTTGTAGTGTAATGTAAGGGTTGAAATTTAAGCGTCAGGCCATTCCTAAAAGGTCCAGATACAACTTTATTCCATTAAAGGTCAGGAGTACAGATCAAAAAATAGCCAAACGCGTTTCGCTCTCACCTGAAACGCATTGGATATTTCTTGATCTGAACTTAAATTAAATAAAGTTGTATCTGGCCCTCTAAGCTGCATCTGGTGGCAGGCGACGGTGGCAAGTGACCAGCTGCATCTGGTGGCAGGCAACGGTGGCAAAGTGACACACTCAGGGCTCCCACCGATTCTGCAATTATGGTGAGTTGAACTATTTAATTTTGTATTACATTGAAATAATAGAAATGATGCGCTTCAATCATCCTGACACCATGATGATTGAAGCTCTAACACCAGCCATTGCCCCGACAAATCACTCGTGGCCGCAACCACAACTTTCCCACCCCGGTCCTTGGCAAAATATTCTTCCACGAAACCAGTCCCCAGTGCCAAAATGGTTGAGGACCGCTGCTGTAAGAAACCATGTTTTTTTCCCAAAGCAGCAACTGTTGTTTTCCTGAAATTGCGCTGTGGTTACATTATACGGTCGGTTTTGAGTGCTTAGCAGAGTTCTTACAGAAAAAGAAATGAATTATACACCGTAACTTATTTTTCTCTATCTCTTGTTTTACTTTTAAATATTCAAGATGAAAGCAAATCTTTGAAAGAAGACCATTTCTAGTAGAATGAAAGAGTCCGTACAGCTCATTTACCAGATTACTGGCCTGAGTTGTGTCATAAACATTTGTGCTAAGAAGGTAGCAAAGATTTATATGAGTCATTGGAGTCGTTTCTGCTAGAATTTACCGTTATTTGAAGAGGAGTTCAAAGACAGCGCAGGAATGTGCGGAGGTTGGGGATGTCACTCCAGAAAGACTTCAGAATTATGCCCAAAACTTCACTGGCTGTATTTCAAAGAACCTCAGAGTTCCTGATAAACTAGAGCCGACCACATATCAGCTTTAACCACTTCAGCCCCAGACCATTTGGCTGGCCAAAGACCAGAGCACTTTTTGCGATTCGCCACTGCGTCGCTTTAACTGACTATTGCGCGGTCGTGCGACGTGGCTCCCAAAACAAAATTGACGTCCTTTTTTTCCCCACAAATAGAGCTTTCTTTTGGTGGTATTTTATCACCTCTGCATTTTTTTTTTGTGCTATAAACAAAAAATAGAGGCAATTTTGAAAAAAACACATTATTTTTTACTTTTTGCTATAATAAATATCCCCAAAAAATATTAAAAAAAAACATTTTTTCCCACAGTTTAAGCCAATACATATTCTTCTATATATTTTTGGTAAAAAAAAAAAAAAATCGCAATAAGCGTTTATTGATTGGTTTGCGCAAAAGTTATAGCGTCTACAAGATAGGGGATAGTTTTATGGCATTTTTATTAATATTTTTTTTTTTTTACTAGTAATGGCGGCGATCAGCGATTTTTATCATGACTGCGACATTATGGCGGACAGATCGGACACTCTTGGCGCTATTTTGGGACCATTCACATTTATACAGTGATCAGTGCGATTAAAAATGCATTGATTACTGTGTAAATGTGACTGGCAGTGAAGGGGTTAACCACTAGGGGGCACTGTAGGGGTTAAGTGTGTCCTAGGGAGTAAAACTAACTGTGGGGGGGAGGGGCTATGTGTGACACAACACTGATCACCGCTCCCGATATTACAGGGAGCTGTGATCAGTGTCCTGTCACCAGGCAGAACGGGGAAATGCTTGTTTACATCAGCATTTCCCCGTTCTTCCTCTCAATGAGACGATCGCGGGTATCCCCGCGGACTCGATGTCTGCAGGGATACCCGCGATCACACTCATGGAGCTCACAGCGGGCGCATGTAAACCGCTTCTTAAAGCGTTAGTATAGTCAATTTTTTAACTTTTACCTACAGGTAAGCCTATAATAAGGCTTACCTGTAGGTAAAAAGAATATCTTCTAAACCTGTACGGTTTAGGAGATATTCCCCTCGCAATGAGCCGCTGACTTCAGTGGCGCATGCGCTCTGGAGAATCTCAGCTGAAAGTCCGGCAGACGCTGGACCTTGCCGGAAAGGAGTCTCCCGCGTGCATGTGCGGGAGTGACGACATCATGGTTCCGGCCACTCACAGGGCCGGAGCCGCGATACCCGGAAGACACGCCGAGGGAAAATGTCAGCTCCCTCGGCGTGGATCTGGTGGGATACTGGCGCTTCGTTCTAAGGTAAGTTTCTTCATAATGAGCTAGTATGCGGTGCATACTAGCTCATTATGCCTTTTCCCTTACAGGTGTAGAAAAAAAAAAAAGTCAGCGGGTCTACTACCGCTTTAAAGGGCAACGTACAGGTACGTTAAGCTGCCTGTACGTGCCCTTCTGCCGACATATATCGGCGTGAGCCAGTCGACAAGCGGTTAAAGCTGAAGTTTAAGTATGGAAATTTTTACATAGTTACATTGGTCTAGGTTGAACCAATGTAAGTATGGATGTGCCATACCTGTAGGATCCCCTTGGAAGCTGGAAATCACTGTAGTAGCCATCACTACTACAGCCATGGCCAAGAATGACACAAATATTAATTTACACAAAGTCGGCTGCTTAAGTGTTTTTAGATCTTTTTGTCAGATGTTATTATGGTATACTGAAATATAGTTACAAGCATTTCATAAGTGTCAAAGACTTTTATTAACAATTACATTAAGTTTTAGCAAAGAGTCCATATTTGCAGTGTTGACCCTTCTTTTTCAAGATCTCTGCAATTCGCCGTGGTATGCTGTCAATCAACTTCTGTGCCACATCCTGACCGATGGCAGCCCATTCTTGCATAATCAATGCTTGGAGTTTGTCAGAATTTTTTTTTTGTTCACCCGCCTCTTGAGGATTGACCACAAGTTCTCAATGGGATTAAGGTCTGGGGAGTTTCCTGGCCATGGACCCAAAATTTTGATGTCTTGTTCCTCAAGCCACTTAGTTATCACTTTTGCCTTATGGCAAGCTGCTCCATCATGCTGGAAAAGGTATTGTTCGTCACCAAACTGTTCTTGGATGGTTGGGAGAAGTTGCTCTGGGAGGATGTTTTTGTACCATTCTTTATTCATGGTGTGTTCTTAGACAAAATTGTGAGTGAGCCCACTCCCTTGGCTGAGATGCAACCCCACACATGAATGGTCTCAGGATGCCCTACTGTTGGCATGACACAGGATTGATGGTAGTGCTCACCTTTTCTTCTCCGGACAAGGTTTTTTCTGGATGCCCCAAACAGTCAGAAAGTGAATTCAGAGAAAATGACTTTACCCCAGTCCTCAGCAGTCCAATCCCTGTATCTTTTGCAGAATATCAGTCTGTCCTCTCTGATGTTTTTCCTGGAGAGAAGTGGCTTCTTTGCTGCCCTTCTTGACACCAGGCCATCCTCCAAAAGTCTTCTCCTCACTGCGCGTGTAGATGTACTCACACCTGCCTGCTGCCATTCCTGAGCAAGTTCTGCACTGGCGGTGCCCCGATCCCACAGCTGAATCAACTGTAGGAAACGGTCCTGGTGCTTACTGGACTTTCTTGTACGCCTTGAAGCCTTCTTCACAAATGCAGTGGAAATGTTTTTTATGGGATTAAGTTAATTTTCATAGCAAAGTGGGACTTTGCAATTCATTTGATCACTCTTCATAA
The DNA here is from genome assembly GCA_037952925.1 of Lithobates clamitans. Classification (NCBI taxonomy): domain Eukaryota; kingdom Metazoa; phylum Chordata; class Amphibia; order Anura; family Ranidae; genus Lithobates; species Lithobates clamitans. Next base: position 1,809,872 of record JBBGZY010002202.1, read on the forward strand.
CATTCTGGAGTATATGCAAATTGCCATCATAAAAACTGAGACAGCAGACTTTGTGAAAATTAATATTTGTGTCATTCCCAAAGCCTTTGGCAAGGTTTTCCCAGTGATCTCCACTGGGTCCACTGCTGAGTGGCTGCCCTGCTGCATTCAGCATAGGCGCCATTCAGGGAACACTTCACATTGTCTCGCTGAATGCAAAGCGTCTCTGATTGGATGAGGTCAAAATTGTGGTGTCACTGCTTCACCTCTCCACCTTAAACGTACTCCATGCCGTGCATCCCCTCTTTACATCTCACTCACCAGAACAAAATTACCTCTTATTCTCATAAGCAGGTCATAAATGCTTTTGGATGAATGTCCATCCACTCTGGGGATAAGATGTTGGCTCCTTTAGGATGCCCTCTATGTATGGTTGTTCTCCACGTGAATGCATATAAGAGAATAGAGGAGAGACCCAAGACAGTGTCTAATAGTGTAATTCTGTTTTGATTAGAAGGTTAAAAGCAGTTAAAAATATACTTATAAAGTAAATAAATATTGCTTTGTATGCCTTACTTAAATCTCATCTGAATTCGATGGACCAGATACTACGAGAGTGGAAGTGATGCAATAAGCCCTGCTTGATGCGTTTCGTCACTCTGACGTCATCAGGAGCGGCCTGTCCCTGTCCCTGTCTCCCAACTGTGATCCTGACACACAGGCATAACAAAATACTGCTCTAGGTTGGGCCACCTATGTCCGTACAATCACTGGGTGCTCTTCCAGCTAGTTACTGAAAACAAATCCCACCAAATGAATGGATGACTGCACTCTAGATAAAAGTTGAACTTCCCTATTGATAGTAATCATAAGGCAGGTTCAAGTTAATGGGTTGCCTATTTAAGTTAATGGGGCCTCAACGGCAACCGTGTGCAATGCATGCAGTCGTGGCATGCTGGTTCCGCCTTTTGAGGATTAAAATAAGCAATGAGGAGGCAAGGTATTGCCTCCCAGCTGCCTGTCAACCGCTTTCTGAAAAACGATCCACCATGGATCACTTTTCAGAGAGGTGGCAAGGGCTGATGCACATCTAAATAAGCCTTTACTGTTGGTGGGGGAGCATTTTGGGTAGAACTGCACTTTGTGTAATAAATATGTTTTGTCCTAAACTGGCAATAACAAGACCATCTCCCAGACCAGCTTGTACAAGTACAAAAATAATTTTCAAAGAAAGCAAAAAATAAATAAAAAATTTGTATAAATATTTTTAGAACTTCCTGTAACTTTTTTCAAGTTTAAATCCAGAAAGATTAAAAAAATTATATACTTATTGAAAAAATTTAATGAAACAAGTCTAAATAATTGAATTTGGCTTGATTTCAGCCTTTTGTAATCCCTTGTAAACAGCGGACTAGCATGCACATAGCTTCACAAGGAGGAGGGAGTAGAAACATTTTTACTATGTTGCTGCTCCTTTGCTATCCAATCACGGACTGGGAGCAAGGTGACCAACCTGTGGCACTTAACTGCAGTAGAGAAAAAGTCAGGTCACCTGTGCTATCAGGGCTGGGTAAATATTAGAACTTGATAGACAGAACTACACATTTTTTGGCAGATAAAACAGTCTCTATATATTTTTTTAATGGTGTATTTAGCAGTTTGCCTGAAGTTCACCTTTAAAGCGGTTGTATACCTTTATTTTTAACTTTTACCTACAAGTAAGCCTATAATAAGGCTTACCTGTAGGTAAAAAAAAATATCTCCTAAACCTGTAAGGTTTAGGAGATATTCCCCTTGCAATGAGCCGCTGACTGCAGCGGCGCATGCGCACAGGGGATTCTCGGCTGACAGCCCGGCAAACTCCAGAGCTTGCCGGGGAGAAGTCTCCTGCGCGCAAGCGTGGGAGTGACGACATCGCGGCTCTGGCCACTCACAGCGCCGGAGCCGCGATACCCGGAAGACACGCCGAGGGGAAATGTCAGCTCCCTCAGGGTGGACCAGGTGAAATGCCGGCGCCTCGTTCTAAGGTAAGTATCTCATAATGAGCTAGTATGCGGTGCATACTAGCTCATTATGCCTTTTCCCTTACAGGTGTAGAAAAAAAAAAGTCAGTGGGTCTACTACTGCTTTAAAGGGCGACGTACAGGTACGTTAATCTGCCTGTACGTGCCCTTCTGCCGACATATATCGGCGTGAGCCAGTCGACAAGCGGTTAAAGCTGAAGTTTAAGTATGGAAATTTTTACATAGTTACATTGGTCTAGGTTGAACCAATGTAAGTATGGATGTGCCATACAGCGGGTATACAACCGCTTTAAAGAGTACCTCCACTTTTGTTGAGAGAAAAAACAATCCCCTCTTGGTAATCGATGTCAATGCATTGTTGGTCAGGAGGAAAAATGACTCTTAAATTGGGGGTCAGTGGGAAGAATGCTCCTTACATTGGTGGTCGGTGGAAAGAACGTTCCTTATATTGGTGGTTAGTGGTAAGAACGTTTCTTATATTGGTAGTCAGTGGGAAGAATGCCCCTTACATTGGGGATGTCCAGTGGGAAGAATGCTCCTTACATTGGTGATCATTGGGAAGCATGCTCCTTACAGTGGTGGTCAGTGGGAAGAAAGCTCCTTACATTGGTGGATATTAAGAAGAATGAGTGGTTGTCCGAATTCAAACTTTACAGATAGCTGAAAAGACCATAGGTGTTATGCAGTTGGTTCGGCCAAATGGCACTGACCCTTGACCTATGGAGGCTCCTTCAGATGAGAGGTCAATCAGCCACAGCTCAAGGAACTCCTAGCAACCTCTAAAGGAACCTTAGGATTCCATGGAACCCTGGTTAAGAATGGTTGCTCTAGGGAATATTTGTGAAATTATAGATCTGCCTGAAATATGAATACAGTTGTAAAGTAGCTTAGCTTGAATACTTTTCTGGTAGAAAGTAAAAGATAAATACTGGGCAAGACTAGTCAATGTCATGCTTCTGAAATGGGCTATACTGCAATTTCTATGATATACAACTTTCCTGCATTGTCCCTACATTCAGTGCTTCCTGAGTAAGTATGAACCACACAGAGGAACCACTAAACGTGAGGGCCCCAGAAATAAAGCCTGATACCAGGGGAAAGTGTTTCTATCTAACAAGGTGTAGTAAAACAAACACTTTTGTTAAGTGTTTGTGTGTATTGAATCGTTTGGCTTGATAATCCTTGACGGCCCAAGCAGGAGCCATCGATGGATCTGGAGAAGCCTCCTGCCGCTGTTTGGCCTGAGCCTGTACTGTGTTATATATAATAACAATGCACTATACAATATAAACACTTCCTACATTATCCACTTTTTATATCTGAATCCCAAAGCAAACAGCAAATAAATCTAGCCTACATTAAAAGTGCAGAAACAGTGCCGTATCCTGTATAAGGTACCGCTCCTGCATATTATCGGATTTAATGAGCATATTAGCCGGTGGAATTTCTTCAATAAAAGTGCTGATCCAATTAAATGGAAATGAGTGGAAAAGTAAGACTCATAAACATGCATATAAATTGAAAAGTTTTACTGTAAAGTCCTCCACCGTGCTAAAGTCTTAAAGCTGGAATGTAGCTTGTCAGCAGTTTAACGCGATTTCCCGCTTCAGAACGGTCAAGTGCGTGCAGTTCAGATAGCAGGGATTATGACAATTAAAAAAAATGTTTTTTTTTTCTTAGCTAGAGTTTTCTAAAGTCAACTAAACTTTACCCTTTATCCAGACTCCTTATAGCGCTCCCAGAAAGCGATAAAATTATACAATGGTCTTTATGGGTCGGTTCACACCACATGTACATGTAGTCAACTGTAATTCCAATGACACAGTTCACACCAGTGCAGGGCGTTTCAGTGCAGTCAACAAAAGTAGAACAAGCAATGGAATATGGAAAACGTGTAAAAAATGCATTGGAATGTGTTTTTGCCTGTGATTTTGGTTAGGAGCTGGCACCCACTGATAAATTAAGAGCCAGTAACTGTCAGCAGCAGCAGGGATGAGTCATTGGTTGTTAAGGAGCCAACATCCGCTGGCCTCCTAACAACGATGAATCATCTATGCTGTCAGCGGGGCTGCTGACAGCAGAATGTAAACAAAAGGGCCAGCAAAAAAAAAAAAAGCGGAGGTCCCCCCTTATCCATACCAAGCCCTTTGGGTTTGGTATACATTTTGAAAGGGAACCCACAGCAAAAAAACAAAAAAAAAACGAAGAGCCTGGTATGGATTTTAAGGGGAACTCCATGAAAAAAAAAAAATGGCGTGGGGTCCCTCCCAAAATCTATACCAGACCCTTATCTGAGCATGCAGCCCAAGAAAGGTGGGGGGCACTCGTTCCTGAACCATACCAAGTCACATGCTCTCAACATGGGGGGGGGGGGGGGGCGCTTTTTCCAGGAACAGCAGGGTTGAGTCACTGGTTGTTAGAACGCTGGTGGGTGCCGGCTCCTAACAACAAAAACCTAGGAAAAAAAAAAATGAGGGGAAGAAATGCACTGAAACGCATTTAAAACGCATAAAAAAAGTATCATAACAGAGCATGCAGAAAAGCATCTGCATCGCAAAAGTGTGCTGTGAACCAGCCCTGACTGCTTTCTTTCTAGTCATTTGATCATGTGATCATTATCTTTGCTTGAGATTTCTGATTGGCTGATCATCCCTATAACTAGACAATTGATCATGTCACTGGGTGCTATGGGATCTTGGTGGACTTGTTTCTGTAGAAAATGTATAGACTTATCCTTCCAACAATGCAAGTCAGCTACGAATGAATAGAACTTAGGGCTCAGTCGCACAAGCTTTGCTCTCAGAAAAGCGATCTGCATTTAGAAAGAAAAAAAAAAAGTACAATTTTTTTATTGCAATTGTAAAGTTTTCTGTGCAGACTTGATGCAGGTGTTTTCCATTCATATCTTCAGCTAAGGGAATGAGCCTGTAATCTAAACTGCTTCCTTGGATAGAAGTCCATCCCATCCTTCTCTTCTCCTGTGGTCTTCACCATATCACCTCTTCACTTCTGTTCCCCCCCCCCACTTACTCTCCCCATGTTCACACTCTACCCACGCATGCACGCTACAACATTCCCACAACTCGTCCTGTGAGATGAGAACCTGATTATATCTGCTCTCCTGGTCCGTTCCCTTCAACTGCTTTGGGCCAAATTCACATTTTCGTGCTCTGTGACCACAGAGGTAGGTCTGTGTGTTTTGGTCAGGCACTTTCCTATGTTCACAGTGCATTCATTACATTATATACTGTCCTATTCTGGCCTTAGTACAACCTGTATATACACATCCAAAACAACCAGAATAATTCTATGTAATCTTCTAGCTCCGGATTTCATAAACTATGGGTCAGGACACAAACCGGGTTGTTGACGTGTCTGTGATGGGTCGCCATTTGACTTTGGGGGCCTATATATAAAAAAATTTGCTTTTTGAAAACCTCAAGCATTTACACAACCATCATGAATAATTGTCTTAATAAATATATTACCTATAATCGTCAGCGCCATCTAGTGGCCATAATGCGGAATTTTTCTGAAATATCCCAGTAAGGAAAATCCTGCATTATGGCCACTAGATGGAGCTGGCGAACAAAATAAAAATATAAAGTCACTACTCAAGTTTGAGGCATTCAAACGGGATATTTTTGTAAACAGAATCCTTCGTGTTTACAAGTAAATTTAGCGGGCCATTGGTGAATGACAGAACACTGACTATGTATGAGAGCACACATACATTTAGTGAGCATGTGAGAGAGGGGTCAGGGGCAATTACCCAGACAAGACTGTAGGATAAAGAGGTGGCAGACCCTGGTGGGGGGGCTAATTTGTCCAATCCCTGCTGGCCGTATTTCATAGTTTTAAAGGCAAATTTTTGTTACGATGTTTGTTTGGCAATGTTTGTTACTTCAATACTGGGCACTTTCACCCCCTTCCTGCCCAGGCCAATTTTCAGCTTTTAGCACTGTCACACTTTAAATGACAATTGCGCGGTCATACAACACTGTACTTAAATTATATTTTTATCATTTTTTTTCTAAACAAATAGAGCTTTCTTTTGGTGGTATTTAATCACCACTCGGTTTTTTATTTTTTGCTAAAAAAATAAAAGAATAAAGACCAAAAATTTTGAAAAAAATAAATAAAAATAAAGTTTATTTTGTAAATAAGTAATTTTTCTTCTTCACTGATGTGCGCTGATGAGACGGCACTGATGGCCATTGATGAGGCGGCACTTATGGGCACTGACAGGCGGCACAGGGAGAATCTGCTGCTGCTGAAAAGGTAATGTTTTAATCAAGCTAAATCATATATTATTATTCTGTATGTTATAACATAATGATTTATTATTTATCTATTTACTGTGAAACTACTGGTTGGAAGTTATAACTTCAAACTTCAGTAATTTGTCCATTAAGCCACCTGCTTGAGAATAGTTTTTGAAAATATAGTAAATTACCTTAAAAACAATATATAATAATTATTTGTATATTATTTACTTATGGTAATTAACCCCTTGCCACCCAGGCCAATTCTGACACTTCTCTCCTAAATGTAAAAATCATCTTATTTTGCTAGATAATTACTCAGACCCCCCAAACATTATATATATTTTTTTAGCAGACAACCTAGGGATTAAAATGGTGGTCGTTGCAACTTTTCACACGGTATTTGTGCAGCAATTTTTCAAACACTTTTTTTTTGGAAAGAAACTGTTTCATTAATAAAAAAAAAACACTAAGGTTAGCCCGATTTTTTTGTATAATGTGAAAGATGATGTTACGCCGAATAAATAGATACCTTACATGTCATGCTTTAAAATTGCGCACACTTGTGGAATGGCGCCAAACTTGAGTACTTAATAATCTCCATAGGCCATGTTGTAAAATTTTTTACAGGTAACATGTTTAGAGTTACAGATAAGGTCTGGTGCTAGAATGATTGCTCTCGCTCTGTTCGTGGCGTATGTAATCTGTGTGTATCTGGCTCTGATACTACCTCACCGCATGTCCCTGCTCTGTACAGTACATACTCCTGACCACTACACTCTGTACAGTACATACTCCTGACCACTGCACTCTGCACAGTACATACTCCTGAGCACTGCACTCTGTATAGTACATACTCCTGACCACTGCACTCTGTATAGTACATACTCCTGACCACTGCACTCTGCACAGTACATACTCCTGACCACTGCACTCTGTATAGTACATACTCCGGACCCCTACACTCTGTATAGTACATACTCCTGACCACTGCACTCTGTATAGTACATACTCCTGACCAGTACACTCTGTATAGTACATACTCCTGACCACTGCACTCTGCACAGTACATACTCCTGACCACTGCACTCTGCACAGTACATACTCCTGACCACTTCACTCTGCACAGTACATACTCCTGACCACTGCACTCTGCACAGTACATGCTCCTGACCACTGCACTCTGTATAGTACATACTCCGGACCACTACACTCTGTATAGTACATACTCCTGATTACTACACTCGCTATAGTACATACTCCTGACCACTGCACTCTGCACAGTACATACTCCTGACCACTGCACTCTGCACAGTACATACTCCTGACCACTGCACTCTGCACAGTACATACTCCTGACCACTTCACTCTGCACAGTACATACTCCTGACCACTGCACTCTGCACAGTACATGCTCCTGACCACTGCACTCTGTATAGTACATACTCCGGACCACTACACTCTGTATAGTACATACTCCTGATTACTACACTCGCTATAGTACATACTCCTGACCACTGCACTCTGCACAGTACATACTCCTGACCACTGCACTCTGCACAGTACATACTCCTGACCACTGCATTTTGCACAGTACATACTCCTGACCACTGCACTCTGCACAGTACATGCTCCTGACCACTGCACTCTGTATAGTACATACTCCTGACCACTGCACTCTGCACAGTACATGCTCCTGACCACTGCACTCTGTATAGTACATACTCCGGACCACTACACTCTGTATAGTACATACTCCTGACCACTACACTCGGTATAGTACATACTCCTAACCACTACACTCTGTATAGTACATACTCCTGACCACTGCATTCTACACAGTATATACTCCTGACCACTACACTCTGTACAGTACATACTCCTGACCACTACACTCTGTACAGTACATACTCCTGACCACTGCATTCTGTACAGTACATACTCCCGACCACTGCATTCTGTACAGTACATACTCCCAATCCCTGCATTCTGTACAGTACATACTCCTGACTACTACACTCTACTGTGCATACTCCTGACCACTGCATTCTGTACAGTACATAATCCTGACCACTGCACTCTGTACAGTACATACTCCTGACCCACTGCACTCTGTACAGTACATAATCCTGACCACTGCACTCTGTACAGTACATACTCCTGACCCACTGCACTCTGTATAGTACATATTCCTGACCACTACACTTTGCATTACATATTCCTAATCCCCACACACTCCTTCACTATATACACTATGTCATTTATTACACACCAGTCACAAATGCAAAAAAAAAAAAAAGATAACACAAGGGACATTACTTAGTGAATTGGATGTGTCCCTTGCGCTGCTGGCTCCTCTGTTAGCTGAAGTCCTCCTCCTCCGATCTCCCCACATCCTGCTGCCATAATCCTTCAGTGCAGCGGTGGTTAGCAGAGACAACAGACCTGTGACACGCACTTATCAAGAATGTGGACTACGCCCACCATTTCCGCCCACCTCTTCCATCCATAGAAGCCATAGTATGAATGGAGATGTGCAGAACGGGTGGGCATAAATCGGGCACTTCTATTGAGTGCTTGTCACAGCCATGTTGGCTCTACTGCACCCGAAGGTTACGGCGGTGGGGGATTGATGGATCAGAGACAACAGAGGAGCCAGCAACACAAGGGACACATCTTATTTACTGTAAGTAAAGTCCCTTGTGCTGATTTTTTAACCAATTAAGGACCAAGCCTCTTTTTAAAATTTGTTGTTTACAAGTTAAAAACAGTTTTTTTTGCTAGAAAATTACTTAGAACCCCCAAACATTATACATTTTTTTTTTCTAACACCCTAGAGAAAAAGATAGCGGTCGTTTCAATACTTCCTGTTACACCGTATTTGCGCAGTGGTCTTACAAGCGCACTTTTTTTGTAAAAAAATACACTTTTTTTAATTAAAAAGTAAGACAACAGTAAAGTTAGCCCAATTATTTTTTTTATATTGTGAAAGATAATGTTACGCCGAGTAAATTGATACCCAACATGTCACACTTCAAAATTGCGCACGCTCGTGGAATGGCGACAAACTTTTACCCTTAAAAATCTCCATAGGCGACGGTTAAAAAATTCTACAGGTTGCATGTTTTGAGTTACAGAGGAGGTCTAGAGCTACAATTATTGCTCTTGCTCTACCGATCGCGGCGATACCTCACATATGTGGTTTGAACACCGTTTTCATATGCGGGCGCTACTCACATATGTGTTCGCTTCTGCTTTTTTTTTTTTTCTTATTTATTTTACCTTTTATTTTTACACTGTTCTTTTAAAAAAAAATGTGTCACTTTTATTCCTATTATAAGGAATGTAAACATCCCTTGTAATAGAAAAAAAAGCATGACAGGACCTCTTAAATATGAGATCTGGAGTCAAAAAGACCTCAAATCTCATATTTACACTAAAATGCAATAAAAAAAAAATGTCATTTAAAAATTTTTTTTTAAAAATAGCCCTTTTTGAGCCGGGGAATGCCCCAAGGTTCTGTTTTTGTAAATCTATTAAAAATCAATAAAGAGAATTTAAAAAATGTTTTTAAAAAAAATGGCCCTTTAAGAGCTATGGGCGGAAGTGACGTTTTGACGTCGCTTCCGCCCTGCAATGGTATGGAGACAGGTGGGGGCCATCTTCTCCTCACTCGTCTCCATGCCACTGATGTGAGAGGATCTGATCGCCTCCGCCGCTGCCGACAGCTCCGGTAAGTGGCGGAGGTGATCGGATCCTCTCACGTCAGTGGCATGAACACGAGTGAGGGGAAGAGGGCACCGGGAGGGGGGGGGGCCCTCTCCCAGCGCCGATAAAAGTGATCTCGCAGCGAATCCGCCGCAGAGACCACTATTATCAAAAAGCGGAACGCCGGTCGAAGAAGAGGATAGCTGCTGCCATAACAACAATATTCCTCTTCAAACTTAGGACGTATAATCGGCGTGCGGCAATAATTAGTATAGTAGTAGTAATTGGTTAAAAACGACGTTGATTGATCGTTTTCTGATCTCAGCAAAGACAGCGGCCATCGGAACTACGTGAAAAAGAGTTTTCTTTTCTTTCTAGCTGGAGAATCCCTCCACCAGACACATAAGAATAAACATCCCTAGAGCTTCAGGTTCATTTAGTTAAAGCTAATGTAATCTTCCATCTTGATACTTTTGCTGATGTCTCCATAAAGCCTGCACAGGGAGCTTTTAAGGTTGAACCTTGTCTAACAAAGCCATAAGTAAATGAATACCACATGCACTACTGCAGGCCCCGGCCTTCTCCTTCCTACCGCTGCTGACACACACTGATAGACATCCAGAGCTTTATTACTGCCTGCTTGGACTTCTCACACAAATCCTCCCCCTCCTTCCCAGCTGAGAAGAAGTGGCCCCTGGGGAAATCTGAGGCATTTCAGCTTGGCAATGGATCTCATTCCCATGAAAGTGAGCGCTGACTTCCCAAACACACCGTTTAACAACATGGCAACATTCTCAGCTCTGGTGCTCATTTCCTCTGTGCATCGCCGTGTGGAGAAAAGCTGGCCTTGCTTTACTTTTTATCCGCAATTAAAACAATATAAAAAAAAAAATAACCAACACCTCCGCGCAGCGAGAAAATCATTCTATAAACTGCTTAAAGAAACTTGCTAAAAAATAAAAAGTTCAACGATGGGAGACCTGACATGAGTGACATTTGAAGACCGCTCCTTTCTGACCTCCTTCTGAAAATGCTAGCTGTCTGGCTGTCATTCGGTCCCCACTGAAGTCTCTATTGTCCAAATCAGAGTCCAAGAACAAGTGCCAGGAACTCGGATCTCCCTCCGACTTTACTGGCTGCATACTGATTCTTAGTGAATGACTCAGTATTATTATTATTATACAGGTTGTATATAGCGCCAACAGTTTGCGCTGTGCTTAACAAAATAAAGGCAGACAGTACAGTTACATTACAATTTGGTACAAGGGGAATCAGAGGGCCCTGCTCATCAGAGCTTAGGGACCTTTCACACTGGGGCGGGGGCGGCGTCGGCGGTAAAGTGCCGCTATTGTAAGCGGCGCTTTACCGTCGGTATTCGGCCGCTAGCGGGGCGGTTTTACCCCCCTCTAGCGGCCGAGAAATGGTTAAAAACCACCGCAAAGCGCCTCCGCAGAGGCGCTTTGCTGGCGGTAAAGTCGCGCTGTCCCATTGATTTCAAAGGGCAGGAGCGGTGAAGGAGCGGTATACACTCCGCTCCTTCACCGCTCCGAAGATGCTGCTAGCAGGACTTTTTTTCCCGTCCTGCCAGCGCACCGCTCCAGTGTGAAAGCCCTCGGGGCTTTCACACTGGAGACAAAGCAGCGGCACTTTCGGGTTGGTTTGCAGCCGCTATTATTAGCGCAATAGCGCCTGCAAACCGCCCCAGTGTGAAAGGGCCCTTACAATCTAAAAAGGAAGGGTCAATTGATACAAAAGGTAATAGCTGTGGGGGGATGAGCTGATGGAGGATGTAAAACCGTGTTAGTTAGAAGCAGGATAGGCTTCTTTAACCACTTCAGCCCTGGAAGATTTTACCCCCTTCTTGACCAGAGCACTTTTTGTGATTCGGCACTGCGTCGCTTTAACTGACAATTGCGCGGTCGTGCAATGTTACACCCAAACAAAATTGACGTTTTTTTCCCCACAAAAAGAGCTTTTTTTTGGTGGTATTTGATTATTATTATTATTATTATACAGGATTTATATAGCGCCAACAGTTTACGCAGAACTTTACAATATAAAAGGGAGACAATACAGTTATATTACAATAAAATACAGGAGGATTAAGAGGACCCTGCTCAGAGGAGCTTACAATCTAATAGGGTGGGGCAGGTGGTACAAAAGGTTGTAACTATGGGGAATGAGCTGATGGAAGTGGTAAAAGATTAGTTAGAGACGTGATAGGCTTTCCTGAAGAGATGAGTTTTCAGGGATCGCCTGAAGGTAGCAAGAGTAGGGGTCCTCTGCGGTTTTAATTTTTTGCGCTATAAACTAAAAAAAGAGTGACAGTTTTGATTTAAAAAAAAACACAATATTTTTTACATTTTGCTATAATAAATATCCCCCAAAAATATATAAAAAACTATTTTTTTTCCTCAGTTTAGGCCGATACGTATTCTTCTACATATTTTTGGTAAAATAAATCGCAATAAGCGTATATTGATTGGTTTGCGCAAAAGTTATAGCATCTACAAAACAGGCGATAGTTTTATGCCCCTTTTTTTAAAAAATATTTTTCTTATTAGTAATGGCGGCGATCAGCGATTTTTATCGGGACTATGACATTATGGCGGACACATCGGACACTTTTTTGAAACCATTGTCATTTATACAGCATTCAGTGCTATAAAAATGCACTGATTACTGTGTAAATGACACTGGCAGGGAAGGGGTTAACCACTAGGGGGTGATGAAGTGTGTCCTAGGGAGTGATTCTAACTGTGGGGGGGATGGGCTTCAAGTCACATGACAGCGATCACCACTCCCGATGACATGGAGCAGTGATCTCTGTCATGACATAAGCCAGAACGGCTTGTTTACATAGGCACTTCCCCGTTCTGATGCTCTGTGACACGATCACCGGGAAACCGGCAGACATCGACTCCGCCGGTCCCGCGGGCACGGTCACGCTGTACGCAGCACCTCTTAAAGGTACAGGTATGCCCATTTGCCCACCACTGCCATTGTGCCGATGTATATCGGCGTGCAGCGGTCGGTAAGTGGTTAAAGAGAAGGGTTTTCAGGGATCGTCTAAAGATGGATAGATTAGTGGACAGTCGGACAGCTTGGGGTAGGGAGTTCCAAAGGATGGGAGAAGCTCTGGAGAAATCCTGGAGGCGAGCATGGGAGGAGGTGACAAGGGAGCTAGAGAGCAGGAGGTCTTGGGAGGACCGAAGAGAGCGGCCTGGTTGCTATTTTGGGGCTAGATTAGTGATGTAACTGGGGGCAGAGTTATGGATGGCTTTGTAAATTATTGTTAGTACTTTGAATTTTATTCGTTGGGTGAGTGGAAGCCAGTGGAGGGATTGGCAGGGAGGGGTGGAGGACACTGAATGGTTGGTAAGGTGGATGATTCTTGCAGCGGCATTCATTATGGACTGAAGGGGGGGTAGTCTATGTGAAGGTAATAGATGATAGATGTGCCATTGATCTTGACAGAGAAGTCAGGGGAAGGGGGAGGAAATATTAAGAGCTCAGTTTTTGATAGATTCAGTTTGAGGAAGTGGTCTGACATCCAGGCTGATATGTCTGTTAGTAGATCAGTGATGCGTGAGGAGATTGATGGGGTGAGCTGAGGGGCAGAGAGATAGATTTGGGTGTCTTCAGCATATAAATGGTAGTGGAAGCCATGGAAGGCTATCAGCTGACCCAGGGAGGACGTGTAGATCGAGAATAGTAAAGGTCCAAGGACAGAACCTTGGGGGACCCCAACGATAAGAGGAGTTTGGAGAGGAGGAAGTGGAGTTATCAGTAGGTTCTTAGGCTAGGTTCACACCTATAGGTGCACCCCAGCATGTATGCATTTTTGCTGTCCATTCATTTTAATGGGCTGTCCTAAGAGCGGGAAATGTGGAAAAGACGTCCCTGACCATTTTCCAAAAACATACTGCATCAAACTGCATGCTTCTGCAGTGCCATGTGATATATTTTAGTTTTGTGCTGCCCTAGGCAAGACTAAAAATGGGTGCCCCCCATCTAAATTTGTCCCACCGCAGCCTCTTTAATATTGCACACGCACATGTTACTATCCAAAGGCGACGCTTTAAAAGCCTTTACAGGTTACCAGTTTACATTTACAGAGGAGGTCTGGTGCTAGAATTATTGCCCATGACCTGATGTTTGCGGTGATATCTCACATGTGTGGGACAATCGCTGTTTGCGTGCAAGCATGGGAGGATGGGAGCACGTTAAATTATTATTTTATTTTCTTAATTACTTTTATTGCTGTCACAAGGAATGTAAACATCCAGGTGACAGCAATAGGCATGTGACAGGTACTCTTTATTGAGAGATCTGGCGTCTATAAGACTCCAAATCCCTCCTCTGCCCTTAAAAGCATTCAAAACACCAAGATCAGTGTTTTTGAATGCTTTCGATTTTTCAAAACTGGCGCCGATGGTTCCCGAGTAAACCGAAAGTGATGTCATGTCATTGCTTCCGGTTTACTATTACGAACAGCCAAGCAAAGCCAATCCTGGCTTTGCTTGGCTCTCCCGCCAGGCGGCGGATGGCGCCGGCTGGGCGCTCGGGTCTCTTGGTGTGATGGGAGAATCGTGAAGAGCCACGGAAGGCGGTGGGAGGGGGGGATGTCCCCTCCCACTGCTTGTAATAGCAATCGAGCGGCTAGTAAACCACTCTGATTGCTATTACATGACAGCCGACCGCCAGCTCTAAAAAACAATGCTGGGGAAATGCCTGCAGCTGCAGGCATCACCCCAGTACAAGCGCCACCCACCTAAAAATGCGGCCCCAGGCAAACACCTTGTCTGCCTCGCGGTAAATACGCCCCCTGGTGGTGCCAAGTGGTTTGGCGAGGGTCAAAGCACACACATGAAGACGATATTTAGGGCCAATTCACACTATGTGCGGTGACAGACGTTTGTCACCGCAGGGACACACAGGAAACAATTATTTCCCGTGTCCCCCATTCACACTGCAATGCAGCCTAGCACCGTGCTGCAGCGTGCTGTGATAAAATGCAGACATGCTGCGTCTTATCGCAGTGCACCAGACCGACTCACACTGCAATGTCAGCGCATTCAAATAAAGCTCCTACAAGAAAAAAAAAAGGACGGTGCGGTGCGCTGAATCGTGCACCACAAGACCCCTAGCCAGCCGGCAACGCAGAGTGTTGAATCGCTCTGGCTGCTCTGCGATCTTGTTTAAATTTGCCCTCAAATAATGGCACTGCTACATATCTGCTGAAGGGCAGGTCGTTTCTGTGCATGTTGGAAAAGCATGCAATTTTGCACTTGTTCTCGACATTAAAAGGTGTGAACTGAAATGAGGCCTCAAGCCTACATGCGATTACTATGTCATAGCTGACACTGTGGTTACATGATTGGGAACCACTCTGGTTTTAGTAATAATCGTGAAGTAAAGCAAATAATAATAATGGCATGAAAACATATGTAAGCTGTGGAAATTGTAGTGCCTCTTTAGATTGATGGTCAATGGAACAGTGCCCCCTTACATGGGCTGCAAATGGCTAAGTGCCTCCTTATTTTATTTATTACATGTATCTATATAGTGCCAACAATTTACTCAGGGCTTTACATTGTACATTCACATCAGTCCCTGCCCCCAAGGAGCTTACAATCTAAGGTCCCTAACACCCTGTCATACATGCATATACGAGGGCCAATTTAGACAGGAGCCAAAAAAACCTATTAGCATGTCTTAGGAGTGTGGGAGGAAACTGGAGTACCCAGAGGAAACCCACGCAGGCACAGGGAGAACATGCAAACTCCAGGCAGGTAGTGCCGTGTTTGGGATTTGAAATGATGAGCCTAGTGCTGCCAGGCAGAAGTGCTAACCACTGTGCTGCCCACCTTATGATGGTGGTTGGTGTAATAGGCCCTCCTTACACTGGTGATCTTTGTTAAAAAGGCCCCCTTACACTGGAAAAGGGTCCCTTCACACAGGTGGTCATTGGGAAGAATGCCCTTTACATTGATGGTAATTCTAGTGCTCCCTGATGTTAGTGATCTATGTAGAAAAGTCCTCTTATATTGGTGGTCAATGGAGAAAAGCCCCCTTATATTGGTCGTCAATGGAGAAAAGTCCCCTTATATTGGTGGTCAATGGAGAAAAGCCCACTTACATTGGTGGTCAATCTAGAAAAGTTCCCTTATAATGGTGGTCAATGGAGAAAAGCCCCCTTATATTGGTGGTCAATGTAGAAAAGTCCCCTTATATTGGTGGTCAATGGAGAAAAGCCCCCTTACATTGGTGGTCAATGTAGCAAAACCCTCTTATATTGGTGGTCAATGGAGAAAAGCCCCCTTATATTGGTGGTCAATGTAGAAAAGTCCCTTTATATTGGTGGTCAATGGAGAAAAGCCCCCTTATATTGGTGGTCAATGTAGAAAAGTCCCTTTATATTGGTGGTCAATGTAGAAAAGTCCCCTTATATTGGTGGTCAATGTAGAAAAGTCCCCTTATATTGGTGGTCAATAGAGAAAAGCCCCCTTACATTGGTGGTCAATGTAGAAAAGTCCCCTTATATTGGTGGCCAATGGAGAAAAGTCCCCTTATATTGGTGGTCAATGGAGAAAAGCCCCCTTACATTGGTGGTCAATGGAGAAAAGTCACTGTCAGAAGTTTTTTCACCTTAATGCATAGGATGCATTAAGGTGAAAAAACACAAGGGTTTACAACCCCTTTAATGTTTACAAGCCGTTACCAGCTTGTAAAACATTTGATCAAACTGATCTCGATTTAAGCAGATGCTTTCAGGGCAGTAGAGAGATCTAATAGACTCCAGATCTCTCCATAAAGAGGACCTGTCATGCTTATTGTTATCACAAGGGATGCTGTTCATTCCTTGTGATAGCAATAAAGTTGATAAAAAAATAAATAAATAAAGGGACAATGTAAAAAAAAAAAAAAAAACTTTCAATAAAATAATAAAATAACAAATGTTTAAAGCGCCCCCATCCCTCCGTGTTTATGCGCCAAAGCAAACTCATACATTAGTCCCACATATTTAAATGGTGGTCGCACCACACATGTGAGGTTTTGCCACGAACGTCATAGCCAGAGCAATAATTCTAGAACCAGACTTCCTGTGGAACTCCAAACTGGTACCTATAATCGCTGTTAAAGTGTCACCTATTGAGAATTTTTGGGGTATATTAGTTCCACAGGGGTACGCAATTTTAAAGACGTGTTATCTAACTACTTGGTGTAATATCCTCTTTTATATTTTACCCAAAAATTGGGTATTATATTGCGTTTGTGTGCACTACAATTCATTAGCGAACATTTTTTTCCCTAAAAATGTGCAGTTAAAAAACGGCTGCGAAAACATTGCGCAACATAAAAAACTGGAAGAACCACCATTTTACTCTCTAGGGTCTCTGCTTTTAAAAAATAATGTTATGGGGTTTTAAGTAATTTTCTAGCAAAAATGCTGATTTTTACATGTGAGAAGGGTCAGAATTGGCCTGGGGGGGGTTAAAGCTGTTAGGCAGGGCTGGGGTGAGAAATAGAATGATCATACCAGGGGCGGACTGACAACTCATGGGGCTCCCGGGCAATAGGAGATTATGGGGCCCCCGGGCAATAGGAGAAGATTATGGGGCCCCCAGGCAATAGGAGATTATGGAGCCTCCAGGCAATAGGAGATTATGGAGCCCCCAGGCAATAGATTATGGGGCCACACATTATACACACACACAGTATACACACACAGATACACAATATACACACACAGTATACACACACAAAATACACATACACACACTGAAAAGGTACTGGAGAGGCGGGGCAGCTATAATCTTGGGATTTTTAAAAAAACACAGATTTTTACATACTGTCCCTGGTTTTATTGAGGCTGGCAACCCTGATGGAGCCCCTTAGTGGCACGGGGCCCTCGGGCAGTGCCCGAGTGCCCGAATGGTCAGTCCGCCCATGGATCATACTCATGACCCCTCAGGATTCCTCCAATTTTAGTAGTCCAGTATACACTCGCTTGAACAGTACCAAGCCCTGATGAAGGAAGAGCCTTTGAACCCTCAAAACGCTTTGGCTTTTTATGATACAAGACTCTAAATAAAATGAAATCTGGACTTGTTTTTGGTGCTTTCCTCCTTGCACACTGGATCCCTATTCAAGCTAAGAGATGACCTTCAAAAACCACCCCTAGGAGAGCTGCCCGAAGGTAATCATTCCCTTAGGCCTGGTTCACACCTATGCATTTTTTAGTGCGTTTTCAGTTTTGCAGAAACACACTACAGTCCATTTAACATGGTTTCCTATGGATGTAGTTCACATCTGTGCATTTTATGGAAAGGGACAGGGATTTTTGTTCTGGTTTTTGGTTCCATAGACTTCAATGGATCAAAAATGTATATTGAAAAACGCAAAATGCACCTGGAATATGCAAACTGCAACCTGCATAGGTGTGAATCTAATGCGGATTCAGGTTCACAGCTGCGGTTTGCAGCCCGGAGCGGTTTACTTTACCGAATTAGGTAGGAATTTTGACTTGAATTCGTACCTAAGCCGGACCCAAAATTGCACAGCACCCTTATTGGAAACGGACAGCGGCCAGACATGCTCCATTGAAAGCCGGTCCAATTTGCATGTTATGCGAATCGGATGCGGTTAAAAATGCATCCATTTCGCATATATGTGAACCGAGCCCTAGGACCTTACTGAAAATACCCGCTGTAGTAAGAGATCTAACACCCCCACATCTTCCTTCTACTAATGATCCGTGTAGTGGCCCACTGAATGATGTTGGTGCTATAACTATTAAGGTGCTGTCAGGTGGGATGATCGATCCCTGAGATGCAGCACCAGTAGAAAAAAAAAATATCATGCTTTATCTCAGTAACAGCGTTCAGACATAGGGGTTGATTTACTAAAGGTAAACTGCCTGTACACTTTTCAAAGTGCAGTTGCCCTCTGCAAGTGCAGTTGCTCCAGAGCTTAGTAAATGTGGTAAAGCTTCACTTTGCAAAGAATACCCAATCACATGCGCCCAATCAATAAAAAAAATGCATTTTTGCTTGCACATGATTGGATGATGAAAGTCAGCAGAGCTTCCCTCATTTACAAAGCTCTGGAGCAACTGCACTTCGAAAAGTGCACAGTCTATTTGCCTTTAGTAAATCAACCCCTATGGTTTTAGACTTTACACAGCCCTCTGCTTTAAATAAAACATGATGATGGGCTTTCTAATAAGAAAGCCAAGCACTGGCAGAAATCCTTTTTGGCAGCCTTTACATCAGGGGTAGGCAACCTTGGCACTCCAGCTGTGGTGAAACTACAAATCCCATCATGCGTCTGCCTTTAGGATCCATGCCTGTGATTGTCAGGGTTTTGCAATGTCTCATGGGACTTGTAGTTTCACCACAGCTGGAGGGTCGAGCTTGCCTACCCCTGCTTTACAGACTGACTTATTAGAAAATTCTTGTTGCTGCTAGAAGAGGGGGGGGGGGGGGGGGACGGGTGTCCTCGTTTGAGAAATTTTGGCCTACTTTTAGAAGAGCTATGGAGCAAGTTCACACATATTTTACTGTCTTGCACATTATCTTTTGATCTCCCCTTCGGTACAAAGGAAACCATAATGGCATAATGCAGCAGTAAACACATTCCTTACACATGTACTCTTCTTTTAAGTGGTTGTAAAGCCTCACATATAACCAGTGATGTGACTGGCCTCAGGTGATACACAGAGATGAAGCAAGTCCTCTTACATAGGTTGTACCTGTTTATTTGCAGCCATTTCTTCTCCAGAGCAGTTCAAATGGTCCATTTTACACAGCATTTCTGAGCTTTTAGAGGCAGAGGGGGCGAGGATGGCACAACTGCACAGCACAGAGCTGAGTGTAATCTGAGATCTGAGCAGAGGGGATGGACACACCCACCTTTTTACACAGCCTCATTGAGAAACATGCACAGCTGAGGCTGTCAATCACCTGCTGTGTGCAGGGGATGGTGGCTTAGCCATCCCCTGGGTTTCCTTGGTGTTGTCATAGACAGTCAGGAGTGACTCATATAGATAGCAGTGGAAGGGGACAGCTGCCAGAAATCACACTAGGTGGTCTGCATTGAGGCAAATACACACTATAGAAGGATATGCCTTGTTCATTTCAGAGGTTTACAACACTATTACGTAACCAAAGGCTTGTGAGGAATTTAGTAGGAGATGGGTACCGGAGGTGAGTAAACCCCAGTGGCGTCCCGTCCATTAGGGGCGCCGGAGCGCCGCCCCCTCTATCCATGACCCCTACCCCCATACTCTATCCACGGCCGCAATTTGGCAGGACACCGCCACCCCCTATTCAAGCGTCCGGCCCCTTTCAGGATGCCGGGTGCGTGAATTACAGCAGCGGGGGTGTTTTTTTGAAGCACCTGATTAAAGCCAGAAGCTCTAATAGGCTTCAAAATAGGGTGGGCTCGTGGTGCAGAGCATTGTGCCAGAAGCCCACCCAGGTGTTACAACAGCGAATGAATATTGGCTATTGAAACACTGATCCTCAATCCGGCCAATCAGAAGCAGGTCTGAGACTTCTGAAAAGAGAAGAGTCCCAATTGGGCACTGAGGAGGAGGGAGGAAACGGAAGCCGCCGTGATGCCCGTGGAGAGCAGGGGAAGGGAAAGCCGCCGAGCAAGGGAAGCCACCACGATGCCCGTGGAGAGCAGGGAAGGGAAATCCTCCAAGCAAAGATGAAGCGCGGCCCACCATCGATGGGGTAAGTGCAACAGACACACTCGACCGGCCGGGGAAGAGGGGGGGGTGTTGGGGGGGTTTTACTGCTTGCCTCCCTCAAAAAAAAAATTACCACCAGCCGCCACTGGTAAACCCCCCTGAAAGCCACCATGCATTGGTTGACTACACTACTCCCAGCAAGTGAACACCACAATGACTTCTCCAAGCTTGCCCAAACACCAACCACTACACCATCTAGGAGGATACTCTACATGAGTGTATATAGGAAGGCCATTACTATACTCACCCAAATCTCCTCCCCAATATGTAAAGAATGACGGTGATTTACACACCTCTGCCATGCTGCACAGTCAGGAAAAACACAAATATTTTCCAGCATGTCCCTTTGACAAAGGTCAATCAAACAACTTCTATTCCAGGAGGGAAGGCCACACACTGATCAAAATTCGGATGGTTCCTGCAGAATTTTAACTCATTGATGGCCAGCTTAAGCGTGTCACCTGCCAAGTTGCGCAGTGTGGTAGATGTGTGTAAATCACAAGACCGACTGAGCAGTGCTACGTACACTTTGGCGCATGCAAAACACCCAGAGTAATCCATTATCTGTGTCTGCTCTGCTGGCACTGTGGAGTCCCTAAAACGGTTGAGCCCCTAAAGTCATTGAAGTGTCATCAGGAGTTGACATATGTAGAACACAGCTTCCTACATACACCCTTTCTGCTCAAGTGTCCCATAGGCCCCCAAATCTAGAGCCCTATATTATGCAAATTTGCACCCAACTGCTGGTCTCTTAGGATTGTATTCAGGGAAAAAAAAATGGCCTTATAAAACTGCATGTACATTCGTTCTGTGCAGATGGGGGAAAACAAAAATTTCTCTCCAGTTGGAATGTATTAATAGGAATCAGGAAAATACTGCGGTATGGCCACTAGACGACAAGTGCAATTAGTTTCATTACTAATTTGTTTTTCGTCAAAATTCGTTAATTCGGAAACATTCAAATTAACAAAAAAAAGTTTAACAAATTTTTTCGAAATTTTTTTTCGAAAAGAATGAAAATCCAAAATGTGAAAATCCGAGAATTCGAAAGAACGAAAATCTGAAAATAAGAACAAAAATCTGAAAATTTGAAAATGCGAAAGAACAAGAAACATTTGGATCATTTCTATTATAATTACATTATTAATTTTATTAACCATTAATAAATGGTTAATAATTAATAAATAAATTATTAAATAAATTAATAAAAATTATAGTTTTTTATTTTTATTATTATTTAATATTAATAATAATGATAATAATAATAAAACTATAATAATAGTTATAAACTATGAAATTATAGGAATTGGAATTTCCTTTCAAATTTGGCTGTTAGTGAACAGAACAAATTACTAACCATTATTATATATTTTTTTATTATTCGTATTATTTATTAACAATAAATAATAATAAAAACTATAATAGTTATGAACTATAAAATTATAGGCATTGAAATCTCCTTTAAAATTTGGCTGCCTGTTAGTGAACGTAACGAATACGAATTTATCCGAATTTATGATTTTTCGAAATAACGAATACCGCATTTGTACGACTGGAACGTACCGAATTCAAATTTTTCTGAATTGATGAATTACCGAAATAAAAAATACCGCATCTATACGAATGGAACGTACCGAATTCAAATTTTTCTGAATCTTTTAAAATTAATGAATTTTTATCATAACGAATGAGCCGAAAAACGAAAAAAAAATAAATAAATATACCAATAAAACAAAAATGAAAAAAAAAACAAATTTTCCGGCCATGCACATGTCTAATGGCCACTAGATAAACTGATGATCATAGTAAATAGGCATTTATTTTCTATGATCATCAGCTCCATCTAGTGGCCAGGATGCTGTCTGTTTACAGCCATTTTGATTATGTCCGTTTTTAGGCAACAAACATTTTTTGGTGCTCAAAATATAAGAGATATGCGCTGTCTCATGTGAATCAATAAAGTGAAGTATTGTGAACAAACCCAAAAATGACCACCATGTGATTAAACAAACATAAAAACAATGTGAAACCAAATTCATCAGAAAATGATTCATCAAAAAATAAAGTTCAAAATAAAAGTTCATCAAAAAAATAATAAAATGATATCTTTTCATCAAAAAAAATACATATAAAGTGTCCTGGTGTTTCTCAAGTGAACCACTTCCAGTGAAAGAATGTTTTCAATCTGTTTTTCCAAATATAATTAAATGTGCAGCTTACCAGATCCCAACGATCTCCAAGTTATAAGAGATCATACAGTATATCGCACGATGTGCACATATATGTGGATTCCTCCTGTGTAAGGAGTGTCAGGCGTGTTCGCAGCGCCACGTACCCGCGCCCGCCAGGAAGCCGACACTCCGCATCGCTAATCACAGGTAGTGAGACATTCCCCGATCTGTACAGCTGCGGATCGGGAAATGTCTCACTATTTGTGTGAACAAACATGGTATAAATTTTGTTTGTGTACAATGTAGCATGACCGTCCAATTGCCAGTTAAAGTAGCTCTATGCTGAATAGCCAAAATGACCCAGTCATGAAGGGGGTAAAACCTTCCGGAGCTGAAGTGGTTAAAGAGCAATCTGTAGACAGATAACTCTTCAGAGACCAAAGCATGTGTGAACTAGCCCTAAGGGTACTCCCTGGTTTGAAATCTCCCAAGAAGCTTGGATGGAAAGGTGATGGTTCCTCTAGGGCAGGGGTCTCCAAACTTTCTGAACAAAGGGCTAGTTTACTGTCCTGGAGGCTTTAGAGGGGTCAGATTGTAGCCAGTGGGATAAGAAAATGCTGTGGTGTCAGTGAGAGCAAACGGTGTCCCATCATTGGTTTTAGTGTTAGGAATAGTGCCCCAACAGTGGTGTCTGTGGGAGAAATGGTGCCCCATCATTGGTGTCTGTGGGAGAAATGGTGCCCCAACAGTGGTGTCTGTGGGAGAAATGGTGCCCCATCATTGGTGTCTGTGGGAGAAATGGTGCCCCATCATTGGTGTCTGTGGGAGAAATGGTGCCCCATCATTGGTGTCTGTGGGAGAAATAGTGCCCCATCATTGGTGTCTGTGGAAGAAATGGTGCCCCATCTTTGGTGATGTTGCTTCCGACCCCCAATGCTATGGAGCCAAGCGGGGGGCCATCATCCCCTCACTCGGCATCCAAGCAGTGAGGGGAGCGGATATGATCGTCTCCGCCGCTACCGACGGCTCCGGTAAGCAGCAGAGATAACCGTAGCGTGGCGGGCCCTCTCCCACCCCCGATAAAATTGAATCGCCACTAAGGCCACATTTATCTTAAAGAGGACCACCGGCCGTTTTTAAAAATACCGGCGTTTTGGCAGCTATCTGCTGCCATAACAATGACACGTAATGTCAAAGTAGCGACGTATAACGATGGCGGGCGGCCCTTACCGCCGACCGTATGCACATTTGCGTTCACGGCTTTCAGGGGTTATACCGGGGTGATGCATGCAGCTGCAGGCTTTTACCCTTAAAAATCACCATAGGCCACGTTTAAACATTTCTACAGGTTACATGTTTAGAGTTACAGAAGAGGTCTAGTGGTAGAATTATTGCTCTCGCTCTAACAATCGCAAGGGTTAAACATATTCTCACATATCCCCTTTGATCACTTGACCAAAAGGACCTGCCACATAAACCGGCCGCGACGGGGGGGTCTCTTTGTGATGACTCCTCTCTGGCAAATGGCAAAAAAATCCTGTCAAGGGGCCCCTAAAATAGCCCCCCCAACAAACCTGGCCAATCCCCAGTCAACCTCTTAACCTTCTGGAAGCATCTCTGTCATGTGACCTTATCCCACCTATTACAATAAGCCCCATTTAAAGCCTATTAATATTAACAAATTAGCCGACGCCACGGCCCCATGAGGTAAGGGGGGCCTAAATAGGCTACTCCCCCCTTTTACTCCACATTCTTTGTAAAGTGAAGCCTTACCTAATTTACTAAGCTCTGGAGCAACTGCCCTTTGCAGAGTGCACAGTCTATTTGCCTTTAGTAAATCAACCCCTTATGTACACACGATCAGATTATCGGATGATAAAAATCATTTTCCGATTGATCGTTCGATAATCTGATCGTTAGTACAGAGCTTTCCGGAAGAAGATGGGATAATGTAAACAATGTTCGTAACGCGAAAATGCCCTACATTGGCATTACAATGCCATACGAACAGAAATTCACATAATTCCTCAGCAATCAATGAACAGATAATGTTATTGCAGTTAAATATTCATCAGCATGTTCCATGAAAATATGATATAATTATATTGTATTATAATAATTATAATATATATTATATAACGTTCTCCGTTCATTAAGAGCACAAGCGAAAAAGCGCGTGAAAAGAAACGTCCGGCGAGCAATACACGAATATGCCTGTACAGTACAAACTGATAGCCAAAAGGCGTGGCAGACTCCGGGGTCACACGTATTTGACATCATTTCCGATACGTAGCTACACACACCGGAAGGTTTTTCCAGAATTGTACGACAAAAATAGTACTTTTCGTAGAGCACATTTTCCACTTTTGTATTCGATATTAGTTTTAATGCAACAAAATGCGAATGATACGTTGTGCGATAATCTGATCTGTGTACCAGGCATTAAGCCCAGTACACACGATTGGACTTTGACGGGAAATGTGTAATGAGAGGCTGTTGGCGGAAAATCTGACCGTTTGTACACTCCATCGGACAATTGTTGTCAGATTTTCCGCAGACAAATGTTGGATGGCAGGTTTTAAAATTTTCTGCGGACAAATGTCTGTTGTCGGATTTTCCAATCGTGTGTACACAAGTGCATCGGACAAAAGTCCAAAGTACAAACACGCATGCTCGGAAGCAAGGACGAACCAGAAGCGGTCCTGTAAACTAGCGCTCGTAATGGAGAATTAACATTCGTGACGTGGCAAATTATGAA
The DNA here is from genome assembly GCA_037952925.1 of Lithobates clamitans. Lineage (NCBI taxonomy): Eukaryota > Metazoa > Chordata > Amphibia > Anura > Ranidae > Lithobates > Lithobates clamitans. The sequence goes on from JBBGZY010002202.1 coordinate 1,835,539, forward strand.
ATCTCCAAATGCAGCGCACAATTCTCTTCTTCTTTAATGGGATAATAACGAAGCTGCTTTGCTGGTGATACTGATGGAGTTATTGCAAACTAATTTTCAAAGGCTTTTTTTTCTAGTGATATCAAGAATATTATTATTATGCTTGGTATTTTTTTTTTTGGTGCAACTTACCACAACACCATTATCCTGTAGTTTTTAAGATCAAAGATACAACTATGTTGGTGTCCCTTGTCAATTTTACATTGTATTTTTTTAAATGTAACTACCTACTATACAACTGTCATTTGAAGTAAAACACATAGCCAAGTATTATTCTCCACAATTTTTTTATTGTGCATTAAAAAAAAGAAAACAAATAAAATTAGACATGATATCTGAACTTAACCAAAAAGTGCATTCTATGTATCCAAAAATATAGAAAATATACCAAATCAATCATTATTCAACCATAAAATAAAATAAAAGCCCCATGCATGTGTCCTGCTTCTTAATATAGGGGGTCAACAATGCCAAGATTTGGTGAAAGTAGGGATCCGTCATCCGGAGATAATTCCGAAAATCATCTGTATTATTCTCCTGGAGCTCCCGCAGCAAAGGCATATGACATAAATGGTCATGATTAATAAAGCAACCCAATTTTTGGTCCAAGAAATCCTCCTCCTATTCCTGGACTTGACCTGGGTTAATGCAATAAGTCCAAGGCCAATAATAAATAACACGTTATCTTCTCCGATTCCGCAACATGGCTGGTTGACGAACGGCCGTTCAGAAACTAACTGAAAAGCGCAAAATGAAAAGCGCAAAATGAAAAGCGCAAACTGAAAAGCGCGATTCAACACTCAAACTTCTAACAAGAAATTAGCAGAAGGAGCCCAAAGGGTGGCGCTAAAGAGCTGAAAAACCACATAGTACGTCACTATGTTCGTGTTTGTTGGCCGACAATTCCTTGCCGTTTGTACGCAAGACAAGTTCCTGGCCAACGCCCTTCGCACAAAAGTCTGAGGTTTTGTATGCGGAAAATCCGATTGTGTGTATGAGGTTTTAGAGTTCCGACAGCCCCAACCAAAGCCCTGCCCCCAACCACAAACCAAGTCATTTAGCTCAATACACATGGTACGATCAGTTGGTTGATTTTTTAATTTTTTTTCATGAAAAATAAAGTACTGTTCCTTTAAAAGCCCTTGTAACAAAGACAAATGCTGATCTGGCTGCATGTTCAGCGTGTATTTTATCTTGCTGTCTGTCAGGACTCCATGAAAAGCAGCTCCAGCCTGCAAGGTCATGGGCTTTGTAGTGAATTCACATTCAGGGAGGCCTTTGCCCCGCTTCTGAGGAAAAAAAAATGTATACAGTGTTTTATAGCAGTATGATTTGTGTCAGGAAGCTGGGAATGAGGAGCAGAGACCAAATGTGGAGCTCTGGGTTTTTTCCCACTGATTACAAAGTAGTAACAAATGACAAACTCGTTTTCCGAGTCGCTCAAATAGAAGCTTAGGTAATAGTTCTTGTGGTGTCCAAGGCATGTATGAGCATGTAGACTGTCATAGGTGTTTGCAGTCTAAAACATATTCATCAGAAGAGCATCTATACAGAAGTTTAAGGGCCCATTCATACTGCTCTGTTGAAAAAAAACGCACATGCGTTTTCGCTACCTTTGTCACGTTTTCTCAACTCTTCACTCCAATCATGCCACTGTAAAACCTGTATACATGACTCAAAAAACGCACCAAAAAGACACCACGCGTGCATTTTTGATGCATTCTCTATAGAGATCAATAGGAGATACGTTATTGCGTAGGGATGCACCGATACCAGTTTTTTAAGACCAATACTTTTTCTCAAGAACTCGGCGAAACCACTTAAGGACCAAGCCTCTTTCTGAGATTTGGTGCTTACAAGTTAAAAACGTTTTTTTTTTTTCCTAGAAAATTACTTAGATCCACCAAACATTATATATATATTTTTTCTAACACCCTAGAGAATAAAATGGCGGTCGCTGCACAGTGGTCTTACAAGCACACTTTTTTTTTGGAAAAAATACTGTTTTTTGAATTAAAAATAAGACAACAGTAAAGTTAGCCCAATTTTATTTTATATCGTGAAAGATAATGTTACGCTGAGTAAATTGATACCCAACATGTCACACTTCGAAATTGCACCCGCTCGTGGAATGGCTACAAACTTTTACCCTTAAAAATCTCCATAGGCGACATTTAAAAGATTCTACAAGTTGCATGTTTTGACTTACAGAGGAGGTCTAGGGCTAGAATTATTGCTCTCGCTCTACCGATCGCGGCAATACCTCACATGTGTGGTTTGAACACCGTTTTCATATGTGGGCGCTGCTCACGTATGCGTTTGCTTCTGCCCGCGAGCTCGGCGGGACGGGGAGTGTTTTTAAAAAATTTAAAAAAATAAATAAATGTCATTAAAAAAAAAAAAGTTGCTTAAAGAGCTATGGGCGGAAGTGACGTTCTGAAGTCACTTCCCCCCTGCAATGGTATGGAGTCAGGTGGGGGCCATCTTCCCCTCACTCATCTCCATACCAAGCCTGGGAGAGGACCCAATCACCTCCGCCGCTACCGACGGCTCCGCTAAGCGGCAGAGGGCACCGGAGAGTGGCGGGAATGGGTGGGGGGCTCTCTCCCGCCGACGATAAAAGTGATCTTGCGGCGAATCCGTCGCAGAGACCACTTTTATCTGAAACCGGACCACTCACTGAAGAAGAGGCTAGCCAGCTGCTGCCATAACAATTATATCCCTCTTCCCTCTATATCCCTCTTCAAAGTGCCGACATATATCGGCGTGAGCCGGTCCGGAAGTGGTTAAGCAGTGCGATTTTAAAACGAGTCAGCCCAGGTTCACATACATGCCAATTGGATGCGTTTTGAACCGTTTTGAAATCTAATTCGCATGACATGTGAAATAACCTTGGTGATTCAGTAGTGAGAGACAGAAGAGCATGGGGATATGTCGGTGGAGCAGATGTGAAGGGAGCTACAGTGGTGGGGCAGATGAGAAAAGGGGTACATGGATGGGGCAGATAAGCAGGGGGGGTTACAGTGGTGGGACAGAAGAGCAAGGGCGTACAGTGGTGGGGAAGATGTGCAGGAGGTACAGTAGTGGGAGGGATGAGAAGGGGGTTCAGTGGTGGGACAGAAAAGCAGGGGGGTAAAGTTATGAGGCAGATGAGCAGGGGGTTACAGTGGTGGGACGGATGAGCAGGGGGGTTCAGTGTTGGGCCAGATGAGAAGGGTGTTCAGTGGTGGGACAAATGAGCTGGGAGGGGAGTTCAGTGTTGGGCCAGATGAGAAGAGGGTACAGCGGTGGGGCAGATGTGAAAGGAGGTGCATTGGAGGGACAGATGAGCAGGGGGTTACAGTGGTTGGGCAGAAGAGCAGGGGGTACAGAGGTGAGGCAGATGTACAGGGGGGTACAGAGGTGAGGCAGATGTACAGGGGGGTACAGTGATGGGGCAGAGGAGAAAGGAGGTACAGTGCTGGACCAGATGTGCAGGAGGTACATTGGTGGGGCAGATGAGAAAGGGGGATTCAGTGGTGGGGCAGATGAATATGGGGGTACGGCGGTGGAGATGTGTAGGGAGGTACAGTGATGGGGCAGATGTGCAGGGGGGACAGTGATCTGAGGTGTGAAGGTGCATGAATTGGGGCTGATCTGAGGCGTGAGTGCAGGATGTTCATTTCTCACTACTACTTAAGTAGTCTACAGCATTTTCATGATTCAGAGTGTGAAGTTGACTTTTTTTTGTTATAAAATCCTCAATTTCTTTGAAAATATTTTTCGGCACACTGTGCTCAAAAGGTTGCCTACCCCTGATCTGAAAGAATGAAATTTTACAATGTTTCTCTTTATCTCCCAGCACTAAGGAATGTTGACAAACATTTGCTTTTTTACTTTTTTTTTTGATAGCTCTGCACTTGTTACATAGATTCGGGGAAATGCTGGATTAAAGAGGAAGTAAACCCTGATGGGTTTTACTTCCTTTCTTTTACCCTGCAAAGTAAAGGCATAATGTACTAGTATGCATTGCATACTAGCACATTATGTGCCACTTACCTGCAAACGAAGCTTGCGCCATCCCTGCTGCTAGCCGCATCCATGTTCGCCCCTCTTCCTTCCGGGGCCACAGACTCTGTAAATGCCCGGAGCCGCGTGTTTCTTCACAGCGCATTCGCTGATGACATCATTGGCGCAGTATACAGTAAATATCTCCTAAAAGATGCACGTGTAGGAGATATTTACAGTACCTATAGGTAAGCCTTATTCTAGGCTTAACTATAGGTACAACTTGCAAAGTGAGGTTTACAACCTCTAAGATCGTAAGGGGGGTTGAATCGATTGATTGCGATTTTTCTTAACGCTGAATCGTGCAGCTCTACATTATAGTAAAATTCATACAAGCAGCATTCCTCATAGCACACTGCATTGCAGAGGTATGAATGGGCTTGGTTGATTTTTATGCCAATTCTTTTTGCTACAGTTTCCATGTGAACTAATAAGTACCTGAGGGGCTTCATATTTCACACAACTACAAATCTGAAGCCCCTGAAGAAAAGGAATATACAACACAAGTACAAGGAACCTGACTGTGACCTAGAAGGTGCCCACTTCTGCTGTCAGTTAAGTAGACATGTTCTGCATTGATGCCGAGAGGCAGCAGAACATGGTCAGCAGTTGCGTTAAAGCTTAATTATTTGCACATTTAGCAATAACACGGAAAGGAACTGGTTAGCAAGCACGAAAAAGACTCATCTTTTATGAATAAAACTCGGGAAATGCTGAGGAAGGGCACAGCCTGTGTAAAAGGTACTCTAAGGTGAGCTCTGGGTTTGCACAGTCTGCAGAAAACCAAAGTATAGATGGCAGTGCTACGCTCTTATCAGTTCTTCCTCACTGCCTAAGAGCGGCTCTCTCTACACAGCTTACTCACAATTTCCACCTGGAAATAATCCTTCAAGAAAAAAAAAAAGAAAGAAAATCTGCAAACGCCTTGCAGGAATAAGGGCCAAAAAAAGACACAGTAAAATAGGAGTAGATGTTCCTCATTGTGCTCTTTCGAATAATAATGATTTAACATGAGAAAACATTTTGAGCCTCCATTTACACATGCAAGTCATTACACCCAAACTTACACGAACGGTCATTTTACCTCGCTGATGCTGGTGGGAAATTAGAACATGTAAAACAGCAACCAGAGAAACTCAAACCTGTTATCAAACCAAACGAATGCCTCCACCAGTTGAGTATCTCCCTTTGAGGCTGCACAAGGATATTAGAGGACAATTAGGAAAATGAAAGGAGAGTTAGGGTCAAAGCTCTTTTGGCCCTACTCCTGTGGGTCACAGAAGTGCTCTTTGTTCTGGACTTTCGTGACCTGATTTCAGCCAACAGCGGGCTAAAGTCCTCTGTCGGCTGACATCACTGAGCAGGTCCAAGTTATGGAGAGAAGGTGGGATCCACCCAGATGGCTCGGCCTCTCAGCAAATCACTGGGAGACTGAGCCAGCCGCTCCCACCCCCCTCCACAGCCTGGTGCTCCAGTGAGCACTGAAGGGGAAAAGCAGAGAGCCACTGACTGACAGTCACCATCTCCGTGCAGGCTGAAGAGCGAACAGCAGTCTTTGATGGCTTAATTCTCGGTCTTTGAAGCAGTAGGGGACAGATGTAGCATCGGACCGATGCTGCATCCACCTAGGTGAGTATAAATGTTTTTTGTTTTTTTTTTGCAATTCCAAACTTCTCTTTTAATGACCACCCTCAAACGAATCTCCCTTCAGAGCTTTGACACGACAGTTAGGCTAGGCCCAGTTTATGTTTATTAGGGGTCAATCAATATAGTTTTTTCAGGGCTGATACCGATACAGATTTTTCGGCTGCCTTTCAGGCCGATATCAGGTGCCGGTATTCTGTAGATATAAAACTTTATTTTTACACTGTCCTTTTATTTATTTTTATTTTTTTAACACGGTTATTGCTTTTACAAGGATTGTAAACACCCCTTGTGACAGTAATAGGCAGTGACAGATACTCTTTATGGAGGGATCTGGCGTCTATAAGACCCCAAACCCCTCCTCTGCACTTGAAAGTATTCAAAACGTCGAGATCGGCATTTTTGAATACTTTTTTTTTTTTAAATGGCGCTTTTAGGATGCCAGTAATACGGAAGTAACATCATGACATCGCTTCCGGGTTACTAGATCCGAACAAAGCCGATCTGGCCTTGTAATAACAGCGAGCGGCTGCTGACCCGCATTGGTTGTTATTAAAAGAAAGCTGACCGTCCGCTCTAAAGAACGGTACAGCTGCAGGCATCACCCTGGTACAACCACTTGAAGCAATATCGATAAAATCGGTAAGTTTGTGACCGAAACTTCAAAAAAGTGAATATCGGCGGCACCGATAATTGGTCGACCCCTAATGTTTATACATTGTAAAAAAAGTTAATACAGCACCTGTGGATATAAATGGAAAGGGAAAACCATGTGCGTTAACCGCTGCCATTACAATTAATGGTATTAAACCAATAAACAATTAGAAAAGAGAGAGAGTTGCAACGCTGGTCTGTATTCTTTTTTGTGACTGGTTTAGGTTAAAATGTGACTCTATTATAAACATAATAATATCTACTGATACCTGATCAACTGAATCCAAATTGTGTCTCAATTACTATACACAGTGACTTCCTATAAGCAATAAATAAACCATTCAAATAAAGTGCAAATGCTGTACAAAATATGCAAAATATGCAATATGGTGCAAACTGCAGAAAATAATGTGCAAAGTAGCGAATAAAAGTGCTAACAAAATAACAAAGTACACCGTGATATATAAATGAATAAATGTCCAATCCAGAAAAAACAAGTCCATAAGTGCTCAAAAAATAAAAAAAAACAAAAGAATCCCACGAACAAAAATGCCCAACACCTCAGCAGGTGAAGTTTCAAATGGCATCATGTGTCACCCAGTGCGAATCCTTCACCAGCAGGGCCGTCTTTAAGGCAGGACAAAAGGGGCAGTTGCTTTGGGCCCCATCATCGTTGTGGGGCCCAAAGCAGCTGCCTCATACTTACCAACTATCCCAGTTTAAATTCCCTCGTCCCTTAAAGTTTTAGTCCCGTGCTGTATCCCGATATCTCAGTCTGAAGTCCTGTTACTAATGCTGCCCAGCTCTGCCCTAATGCCATGTACAGATGACTCACCTGCAGACCCTGTGTTTACATGTAAATAACATGCATTGATATGTAAAAGCCGGCATTAATATGTAAATAGCCATGGACCGGCTGCATTGATATTTAAATAGAGGCAGAATTCATGTGTATATCATGTCACCCTAAGGTCATATCCACATCATCTCTGCTGAATGCTGCCCACTGGGGAGGTAAAGGGGCATGCTTGAAAGTCCTGCCTACACCTGTTCTGAAAAGGTAAGCAAATTGGAGGTGGAACCCTTTTTTCAAAATAACATGGTGCCACAGTCCTGTGAATTTTGGTGGATGTGAATACGCCCATACCAGCACATGCGTGAAGGTGTCATTAACAATTAATGGCACTGCTGTGTATCAGCTAAAGGGCAGCTCGTTTCTGTGATGTCAGGAAAGCAATTTTGCATGCGTTCCCGACACACACAAATGTGAAAGCAGGCTAAATGTCTCAGTTACATTGGTGGTCAGTGTAAATCTTCTCATTACATTAGGGCTTGGTGTACAATACTTTCATTCACACTAGTGACCAGTGTGAAGGTCCTCCTTACATTGGTGGTAGTGTAAATCCCTCCTTACATTAGTGGTCGTGTAAATCCCTCCTTACATTGGTGGTTACTGTGAATGCTCCTATTACATTAGTGGTCAGTGTAAATCCCCATTACATTAGCGGATCTGATCCTATCCGCTAAAAACAGACGGATGGGGATACGCTCCCCATCCGTCTGGTGGATTGGATAGCAGTCAGGTATAAAGGGACAGGCGTTCCGTTTACATCTGACTGCCCATAGAGGAGAGCAGGCTGTGTCTGTGTCCTCTCTGCATAAGCGGGGTGGACATGGACCAGCCACCCGCCTGTTCAGCAGGGATCAGCGAACAGATTCCCTGCTGAGCAGGCAGATGGCTGGTCCATGTCCACTCCGCTTATGTCCCCGCTGAGCAGGCGGACTTCAACGGAGCCTGGCCAGTGTGTAAAGGGCCTTATCAATGTACAAAGGCTGTACCGAATGCAAAAGTGGGAATAACTCTTTTATTACCTTACATAGGTTGTTCAAATGTCACATATTGATAGAATAACAGAATATGTATAGCTCTGATCTCCAAACTGCTGCCCAGGGGCCAGATTTGGCCTTTAGCTTGCCTTTGTCCGGCCCTTGGGGCATTATTCTTCCACTGATACGAGACACGATTCTGCCAACAAACAATAGGGCACCATTTTGCCCACTGACATCAGTAATGGGGCACTATTCCTCCCATTGATAACAATGATGGGGTACTTTTCCTCCACCCAATACCAAATGTGGTGATGTTTACTGATCACTGGCACTGATGCCAGAAAAATTTCCACTCCTGCTTGCCACGGCTCGGCCCTCCTACATTTTGAAAGACAATAAACTGGCTCTTTGTTTAGGAAGTTTGAAGACCCCTGCTGTACAGTAACTCTTCTCAGTTACTCTATCTATTCTAGTAAATCTCACAGATCTCGCAGAAGTAACGTGCCGTTATTCAGTTCTTGACAAAAGAGGAGTTCCCGGTTGTCCGACATCCACAATAGGTTACAGTATGTCCCTGTGGATAACACCACTAACAAGAGCAATTTCTTGTCATTGGTGACTCTTGTCAATGGTGTAATCTCCAGAAACATTCTGTGACCTTCTGTCGATATCGAACAGCCTGCACCCCTCCTCCATCAAGTACTCTGCACATTGCTTCTGCTTGGAATACATTATTTACCTGCAATAAAAAAGATGAAGAAGAGTTACTATAGAGGAAGAGTTACTCCACCAACAAGTGAAATTTGAACAACCTATGTAAGTTAATAAAAAAATAATAAGCCCACTTTGGCATTTTGCCGCGTACACACTTTTCGACCGGACTGGTCCGACGGACTATCCGAAGGACTTTTGACGGACTTCCAACGGACTTTCCCAACGAACGGACTTGCCTACACATGATCACACCAAGGTCCGACGGATTTCTACGTGATGACGTACGACTGGACTAAACTAAGGAAGTTGATAGCCAGTAGCCAATAGCTGCCCTAGTGTCGGTTTTCGTCCGTCGGACTAGCATACAGACGAGCGGATTTCTAGGTCCGGCGGAGTTCCGACGTAAAGATTTCAAACATGTTCCAAATCTAAAGCTCGTCAGATTTTCCACCGAAAAAGTCCGCTGCAGGTCCCACAAGGTCGAATTGTCCGCTGGACTCGGTCTGTCGGACCAGTCCGGTCGAAAAATCCGCTCGTGTGTATGCGGTATTACTCTCAGTTCAGCCCTCAAAGTTTAAGAAAATGTAGCAAGGACATTGTGATAAACCGTGTACCAAGCGGATGTTACCTTTAGGCCTCCATTAACACATGCAATCACAACATTCAAACTGGAACAAACTTTACGTTGCTAACTAGTGTGAAACCGCTGCAAAGAATTTGGATTGTTTTAAGTAAGTGAAACAGAAACCAGAAGCCTGTAATCAAATAAGACAGACGCTCTGTGCGGTGTTAGTTAAAGTGCAACTCCTCCCTTGGAATGCTTTCTGGAAAAAGCAACAGTAAAACAAATCAGAAAGATTATTTCTGTGAAGGATGATTATTACCTATAGTGCTCAGTTCTATATACCTCAACTATATTTCTGATACTGTTCTTCCTGAAAACATGAAGAGGTAAGACAGCCTTGCCCATGTATAGAATAACCTATATGAATAGAGGGTGTCGATGGAAATACGATAAGGTATGGGCTCCTTGGACCTCTACTTGAAGCCGATAACTGATGATATGCATTATTGCGTTGTGTACAATGTTCAAAGCTTTTTGTTGGTTTACCGTTTGCACCTTCCACTATGCTTTATGGTTAGCTGAACCTTGGGAACGAATCTAAGCTCTTCCTGTATGTATATGACTACGTTGTCTGTTTCAAATACTGTGTGATATACCCAGCATTGTACATTGTTCCTTCTCTGTATACTGGATATTGTCCTATGAGACACCAATAAAGCACCTTTGTTTTGTAAAAAAAAAAAAAAATCTAAGGCAAAGTGATATTCACCTTCCCTGTGCTCCCCCTGCTGGACCCCCGTCAACTCCCTGCTGTTTTCCAAGTATGGGGGACCCTACAACCTCCTCCTGGGATGCAGTACTCAGGTTTAAATGGTCAATCACCAGGCCCAGGCGCTGTCACCTGACAATAAGGATGAAGAAGTTTACCCCTTTTTAGCACAGCCTCAGAGCTTACTCAAGGTTTGGACTCTCGGCTCCAACAGAGGAAAGAAGAAGCGAGGGAGGTCAGAGAAAGGATTTATCAGCATGTGAGGGGTTCTACTTTCAAGAGAACCTGTCACTTTGCGATACCAGAGTCTATTTAAAGGGCAAATCCTAACAGTTCATACAAAAATATAAGATCTTAACCATTACCATGCTAATGATTCAATCGCTTGTTATTTCTCAATTTGACTACTGCATCTCCCTTCTCATTGGCCTACCTCTACATAGTCTGTCATGAATGCTCCTGCCAGACTCATCCACCATACCAACCTCGCAGTATCTGCCACCCCTCTCTAACAATCTCCTAACTGGCTTTCAATTGCCCAACGAATGAAATATAAAATGTTAATAACTTACAAAGTCATTCACATCTGCTCCCAGTGGCATTACCAAACTTGTCCCATAATATAAACCAAACTGTCGTCTTCGCTCCTTCCAAGACCTCCTGTTCTCTAGCTCCTTTGTTGCCTCCTACCATGCTCATTTACAGGACTTCTTCAGGGACTCTCCCACCCTCATGAACTCCATGTAGGACAGCATAGCATATATAGGGTATCAACTATTCTGAAAAAAGATGGTGCCACTGCCCCCCCTGCTTTTTAGACTGTTAATCACCACATTAGGTATTCACACCATTAGCTCCAACCTTCCTGAAAGCCTTGCTGCACATTAGTTTCATACAAGATTGTCATTTGGAAGAAAATAAAAAAGCAAAAAAAGAAAATACACATTCGGGATGAAGCAGTAGTATCACCTGCTCAACGCTTGGAAGCTGCTGCATTATTGTTACAGAATTATTCCAAAATGGATTAAATTCATTATTTTCCTCAAAATTCTACAAACAATACCCCATAATGACAACGTGAAAGAAGTTGGTTTAAAATCTTTGAAAATGTATTAAAAATAAAAAACAAAAAAAATCCCATGTACATAAGTAATCACAGCCTTTGCCATGACACTGAAAATTGAGCTCTGGTGCATCCTGTTTCCACTGATCATCCTTGAGATGTTTCTACAAATTGATTGGAGTCCACCTGTGGTAAATTAAGTTGATTGGACATGATTTGGAAAGGCACACATCTGTCTATATAAGGTTGCACAGTTAACAATGCATGTCAGAGCCCAAAGCAAGCCATGAAGTCCAAGGAATTGCCTGTAGACCTCCGAGACAGGATTGTATTGAGGCACAGATTGGGGGAAGAGTACAGAATAATTTCTGCAGCATTGAAGGTTCCAATGAGCACAGTGGCCTCCATCATTCATAAATGGAAGAAGTTTGGAACCACCAGGACTCTTCCTTGAGCGGGCCGACGGGCCAAACTGAGCAATCGGGGGAGAAGGGCCTTAGTCAGGGGGGTGACCAAGAACCCGATGGTCACTGTGACAAAGCTCCAGTGTTTCTCTGTAGAGAGCGGAGAACCTTCCAGAAGAACCACCATCTCTGCAGCACTCCACCAATCAGGCCTGTATGGTAGAGTGGCCAGACGGAAGCCACGCCTCAATAAAAGGCACATGAAAGCCTGCCTGGAATTTGCCAAAAGGCACATGAAGGACTCTCAGACCATGAGAAACAAAACTCTCTGATCTGATGAAGCAGAGATTGAACCCTTTATTTTATTATTATTATTTTTTAATTTCAGGTACTTATATCGCGCTGTCAATTTACGCAGTGCTTTTTATATATATTGTACATTCACATTAGTCCCTACCCTCAAGGAGCTTACAACCTAAGGTCCCTAACTCACATTCATACATACTAGGGCCAATTTAGACAGGATCCAATTAACCTGCCAGCATGTTTTAGAGTGTGGGAGGAAACCGGAGTACCCTGAGGAAACCCTCGCAGGCACAGGGAGAACATGCAAACTCCATGCAGATCCTGTCGTGGTCGGGATTCGAACCAGTGACACTTTTTGCTGCTAGGTGAAAGTGCTCACCACTACACCACTACACCACTGTACTGTCCTTTGGCCATGTCTGGAGGAAATAGGGCACCGCTTATCACCTGGCCAATATCATCCCTACTGTGAAGCATGGTGGTGGCAGCATTATGCTGAGGGATGTTTTTCAGCAGGAGGAACTGGGAGACTAGTCAGCATCGAGGGAAAGATGAATGCAGCAATGTACAGAGACATCTGTGATGCGCTCCAGAGCGCTCTGGACCTCAGGCTGGGGAGAACTTGAACCCGATTGAACATATCTGGGGAGATCTGAAAATGGCTGTGCACCGACGCTTCCCATCCAACTTGATGGAGCTTGAGAGGTCGTGCAAAGAAGAATGGGAGAAACTGCCCAAAAACAGGTGTGCCAAGCTTGTAGCATCATACTCCAAAAGACTTGAGGCTGGAATTGGTGCCAAAGGTGCTTCAAAAAGGATTGAGCAAAGGAGGTGAATACTTGTGTGTATGTGATTTTTTTTTTGTGTTTTATTTTTAATAAATTTGCAGATTTCAAACAGACTTCTTTCATGTTGTCATTATGGGGTATTATTTGTAAAATTTTGAGGAAAACAATGAATTTAATCCATTTTGGAATAGGGCTGTAACATAACAAAATGTGGAAAAAGTGAAGCATTGTAAATACTTTCCAGATGCACTATATATATATATATATATATATATAATTATTCTTATACAGGATTTATATAGCGCCAACAGTTTACGCAGTGCTTTACAACATTAGGGCAGACAGTCGAAAGCCGCCGAGATACACAGGACATCCGGCTCGGTTTCTCAACAATGCCATTTTCAAACTGAAAGGCTGCAATGACAAGTCTGCAAATGACACTGGGGCAAGGCTACACTGACAAGGCTGCAGATGAACACTGACAAGGCTGCAGATGGACACTGATAAGGCTGCATTGATGGGCATTTAAATGTAAGTTTTTTTCCTTAAACTTCCCTCCTAAAAGTTTTTTTCCTTAAAACTCCCTGCTAAACTTGGGGTGCGTGTTATACGCCGGCGCGTGTTATACACCGATAAATATGGTAATTATCATTTTATCCATTTTAATTGCTTTTATTAATCGTGGACACAGGACGAATACCAGTACATTACCCCCACTTATACGCTTATATATTATCTACTTTTGTGAGTAGCCATTTGGCTGTTTTGTCTTGTCCAATTAAACAGAAGTTCTTTAATAGTGCACTTGTGAGTCTGGTGCACCTTGTCGTTTTCCATTTCTGTTTTATAGAGCTGTGCATATGTATAGAAGGTAGGGCCCGAAAGTGACTCAAGCCCAGGGGCCCCCACCACCCTAAGTCCTGCCCTGCAGACAGTACAATTACAATACAATTCAATACAGAGGGGAATTAGAGGGCCCTGCTCGTTAGAGCTTACAATCTAGGAGGGAGGGTCAAGTTATCCAAAAGGATAATAGCTGTGCGGGATGAGCTAATGGAGAAAATAGTGCAGTTGTTAAATGGAGGCAGGATAGGCTTCTCTGAAGAGGAAAGTTTTCAGGGATCGCCTAAAAGTGGATAAATTTGGAGACAGTCTGACAGATTGGGGTAGGGAATTCCAGAGGATGGGCAAGGCTCGGGAGAAGTCCTGGAGGCGGATATGGGAGGAGGTGATGAGGGAGCTAGAGAGCAGTAGGTCTGGGGAGGAACGAAGAGGGCGATTAGGTTGGTATTTTTAGACTAGGCTAGTGATGTAGCTAGGGGCAGAGTTGTGGATGGCTTTGTAACTTATTGTTAGTATTTTGAATTTAACTCATTGGGCAAATGGCAGCCAATGGAGGGATTACAGGGTAGCAGACACTGAGCGGTTTGTAAGGTGGATGAGTCTGGCAGCAGCATTCATGATGGGCTGAAGGGGGGATAGTCTATTTAAAGGTAAGCCAATGAGGAGGGAGTTGCAGTAGTCAAGGCAAGAGATAACAAGTGAGTGAATCCGGAGCTTTGTGGTTTCATTGGTTAGAAAGGGACGTAGTTTGGAGATGTTGCGGAGGTTGAGGCAGCAAGCTCTGGAAAGTGATTGGATGTGGGGCCGAAAGGAGAGTTCAGAATCCAGGATAACACCTAGTACCCTGACATGTGGGGATGGGTGGATGGTTGTGCCATTGCTCTTGACAGAGAAGTCGGGAAGAGGCACGTGGGGGAGGAAATATTATAAGCTCAGTTTTGGACAAGTTGAGTTTGAGGAAGTGGTGTGACATCCATACAGATGAGTCTGTTAGTAAGTTAGTGATGCATGAGGAGACCGATGCAGTGAGTTGAGGGGTGGAGTGATAGATTTGTGTTTCGTCAGCATAGAAATTATATTGAAAGCCGTGAGAGGCTATCAGCTGACCCAGTGAAGAGGTATAGATTGAAAATAAAAGAGGTCCAAGAACAGAACCTTGGGGGACCCCGACGGAGAAGGGAAGAGGAGTGGAGGAAGTAGAATTGTAAGTGACACTAAAGGTGCGTTGGGATAGGTGGGATGAGAGCCACTGAAGAGCACAGTCACAGAGACCAAGGGAGTAAAGTTTTTTGAGGAGGCGGCGGTGGTCAACCGTGTCAAAGGCAGCTGAAAGGTCCAGATGTAGGAGTACAGAATAGTGTCCATTGGTTTTTGCAGTTAGTAGGTCATTTGTGAGTTTTAAAAGAGCAGTTTCTGTGGTGTGTTGAGGGCAAAATCCAGATTGAAGAAGGTTATTCTTAATGAGGTGGTCACTCAGTTGGTTGTAAACCAGGCGTTCAAGGAGTTTAGAGGAAAAGAGGAGCAAGGAGATAGGGCGTAGGTTGTTAAGATTGGTAGGGTCCAAGGACGGCTTTTTAAGTATGGGGGTGACCAGTGCATGTTTTAGAGCATTGGGGAATATGCCAGAGGTGAGGGAGAGATTGAAGATGTGGGTTAGAGAGTGTAGGATAGAGTCAGAGGGTGACCATAGTGTTTGAGTGGGAATAGGGTCCAGGGGGCAGGTGGTTAGGTGGGCGTTAGAAAGGAGTTTAGCAACTTTGTCTGTAGTAGCAGATTTGAATAAGGGGAGTGTGAATTGTATCTGTTGATATGGAGTCTTGACTGGGGGAAATACCTGTAGAGTGGAGATTTCATCACGGATTGTATCAATCTTGTTTTTGAAGTGATTAACAATCTCCTGGGCAGTGAGTGAGTCAGTGGGTGGAGGCTGTGGAGGACTAAGTAGAGAGTTGAAGGTGGAGAAAAGTTTATTGGGACTGGATGAGAAGGTGTTAATAAGAGCTGTAAAATAGGTTTGCTTGGCAGTGTGGAGGAAAGAATAGTATTTTTGGAGGGCAGATTTGTATTGGTTGAAGTCTTTGGGAGACTTAGTCTTGTGCCACAGACGCTCAAGAGCGCGACTACATTTTTTGAGAATTTTAGTGTCATCTGTTTGCCAGGGTTGTAGGGGTCGAGGCCTGATTCTGCATGTAGTGAGGGGAGCGAGCTTGTCCAGGGTGGAGGACAGGGATTTATTGTAGATGGAAGTGGCTTGGTTGGGGCAGGACAGGGGAGAGATTTTGTCATAGAGGTGGTCAGTAACAGAATAGAGAAGAGTTGAAGTTGCGAAAGTTTCTTCAGATGATGGTTAGGTGATTGGAGGGAAAGGTGGTGGAAGAAAGGGAGAGAGAGAGAAACCAATAAGGTGATGGTCAGAGAGAGGAAAAGGTATGTTTCAGAAGTTGCTTGTGTTTGTGTTAGCAGGGATGCTGAAATCACCAAGAAGGATTGTGGGGATTTCAGAAGAGAGAAAGTAGGGTAGCCAGGCAGAAAACCCATCAAGGAAAGTCAATAATGGTCCAGGGGGCCGGTAGATCACAGCAATTCTTAGGGAAGTTGGAGAGAGTAGACTTGTACAGTGAGCTTCAGATGATGAGAGGGAAAGAGAGGGAAGGGAGTGAATAACCTGGAAGGTGCATTGGGGGGATAGGAGGAATCCCACTCCACCTCCCTTGCATCCATTAGGGAGTGAGTCCAGTGAAGGCCACCCAGGGAGAGGGAAGCAGGAAGCAATGTATATATATATTATACATTCACATCAGTCCCTGCCCTCAAGGAGCTTACAATCTAAGTTCCCAAACTCACATGCTTAGCTACACTAGGACCACTTTAGATAGGAGCCAATCATCCTACTAGCATGTCTTTGGAGTGTGGGAGGAAACCAGAGTCCCCGAAGGAAACCCACACAGGCACATGGAGAACTTGCAAACTCCAGGCAGTCAGTTAAAAAAAATTTAGAGAAATTTCTGTTGCACATGATTGGATGGAGTGAACACAAGCTGTCTGGACTGGTGAATATTAGTAAATCAACTTCAATGCTTTCCCTTGCAGGAGCCATTTGTATAAAAAAGAAACAGATTTCAAGCACCTTAAGATGAAGCGACTCTGGAATGTGTTTTGACTCCTGAATAGGTTTCAACTCTCCTCCCATCCCATGTGCTTCCAGGCAGCCAATTGTGGAGTACAGAACATCTGGAATGATTCACCGAGTAAAGCCAGGCATAGATGGTTCGAATCTCAGCCGGTTCAGCGGGGGACCGGCTGAGATTCAAACCATGTATGAGCAGGCTGATTGTACCCGAGTTGATCGATCGATTAACTTGAGTACAAACAGATTTTTCATGCATTTGTTGCCAGCGGCTATAGCCGCTAGCAATAATCTCTGTGTGTTCTCCCAGCCAGAACGGCTCCCTCCGCCTAGAGAACATAATAGCTCCACAAAAGGGATTCTCCATCAACACAGTCAGTGTTGATGGGGGAATCAAGCAATTTTCTGTCCCGCAACCCGTGGTTGCAGGAAGGAAAATCACTCCATCAATGGCCGGCTTAATCAAACATTCTACCCATACGGTCTATGCTCCCATGGACACTATGCGCCAAATGGACCTCAGTGTTCATATGGATGGGTATGTTGACATAGTTCACATATGGGTGTTCATTTCCAGGGACTCCTGTTTCCAGCTGTCAATTTCCACCGATGTGCCATGGGCTATGCTACCTCAGCTCCCAGGGCTGATGATTTTTCCGGCCGGCCTCCGGCTCTCCACGCTTGCACCCAGATTCATAGTTGGTCTACTCCTGCTTTACTTCTGCTCTCGATGATTGGTGCCAGCCACGAAATGCGGTGAGATATTAGCCCCTCTTGATTACAGTTTAAGATTATTACCAATATTACATATGCTATTGGACTGTATCAAATAATCAAGATTCTATTTCATCAGTATATTTTGGAGACACATGTCAATGAGTTTGGTGTTTTTTTATCTATGCTTATACTATGAACTAACATGTTATTATATTTTATTATCATTCTGTATGAAATAAATTACATGTACTTTATTTGTCATGCATTGTGCTACTATGTGACATATGTGGTTCTTATTATCTATGACCCACCAGACACACTCTGTCGTGGTGTCTCCTTGGCTCAGGGTTGGTGCTACCACTAGGAAAACTAGGCAGCCACCTAGGGCGCACTGCTGCCTAGGGTGCTCGGACACTGGTGTACCTACTCTCTGCAGCAAGCAACTAAGTCTCAGCATCAGTAGGCAGCCCCCGCCCCGTTCGCACATAGTCTCAGAGGTGCAGCGGCAGTGGAGGATTGTGTCTGTGTCCCGACTCCCGAATGAATAGAAGCAAGCAAACATTCATTGATGGGCACTGGTAGGCTGCATTTGATGGGCACTGGTGAGGCTGTATTTGATGGGCGTTAGTGAGGCTGTATTTGACGGGCGCTGGTGAGGCTGTATTTGATGGGCATTGGTAAGGCTGTATTTGATGGGCGCTGGTGAGGCTGTATTTGATGGGCACTGGTGAGGCTGCATTTGATGGGCGCTGGTGAGGCTGCATTTGATGGGCGCTGGTGAGGCTGCATTTGATGGGCGCTGGTGAGGCTGCATTGATGGGCGCCGGTAGGCTGCATTGATGGGCGCCGGTAGGCTGCATTGATGGGCGCCGGTAGGCTGCATTGATGGGCACTGGTGAGGCTGAGTTTGATGGGCGCTGGTGAGGCTGCATTTGATGGGCGCTTCATTAAAAAGGTTGGGTATACATGGGCTGGGCAAAGGGGGTGAAGTAAGGGGTGGAGCCAGGGGGAGGCAGCAAAATGAGGTTTCACCTAGGGTGTCAAAAATCCTTGCATCAGCCCTGCTATGGCTGCATGATTCATATAAAGTCCCAAAACCTCCAAATATTTTCATTCTACTCCTTTGTTACCTCATTCCCATTAAAACAAATAGTACTGCTTATGCTTTATGGCTGAACAATGACAATTCTCAAAACTCAGGGAAAGAAAAGGCAAAAATAGCAGGTTATATTTGCAAAGTTGATTTGTGTTGTTGGACTCAGTTATCCTTTAAAATGGTTAAAAAAATAGAACCTACCTCATCTTGTTACAGCTGGTACTAAAATTGCCAGCTCCACCCAATTGCCGCCGCTGTTGCAAAGCCAAATGATGATGTCACAGTGCTCCAATTGGTTTTCTGTAACTTACAAGTACAATAAACAGCTCAACAATAACAAATAGAAAGCAGCTGCTTGAAACGGCCACCTGTCTTTTTGCAGAGGGTCCGGACACACAAGCTCCTGCAGGGTAAGCAGTTATAGGAAGCTGGGGGGGAGCAACCAAAAAATGATGATTCTGTTTAGGGCGGAGCTGACCTCTAAAAACAACCATGATTAGTGTACCTGTTCATTGAACAAACAAGAACTTTCACATTGAATAATTCTATAAAGATCTCCACAGCCATATGTAAACGATAACCCTCTCAAAATAATTGTTTCCTGCAGTGGCTGTGAGTTCGACAAGTGCTTAAAGAAAACCATATGAGGAGACCCCATGTTTGGACCAGATCTCATCAATGTTGGAAACCATATACATGCTATACTGGGACTCCAGGAATGCCTACATGTGCACAACACATTGTTTTATGGGAAAGGTTTAAAAGAAAATGGTAAAGTTTACCTAGATAGTCTCACGACTTGTGACACCATCTCCGTAAACTTCCCAAATAACTCCAGTGAATGATCAGAGGATCTACTGAATTAGAGAAAACAAGTACATTGTACACATTATTTTATTATGTGGTCTGTGTATACAGTTACTTGTAATTTACAACATCCCGCAAACCAGGAAAACAAAGGATCTCATTTCATAAGATGGTGTACGGTGGAGAACGGTTGAAGCTACTCTCCAGACTCCCACCTACTCCCCACCACAGCCTCACTCTAAAGAATCGCTGCAATTCAAAATAAATGCCCCTTTTACTCAACGTAAATCGGAACTTCACGGCATCTTAGCACCACAAACCAAAAATGCTGTTTAATTCATTTTTAATATTCAAAGCAAACTTACCCCATCCATTATATATTTCCATACTTTATTATGCTGAGAAATCTTGTTGAAAAACACCCCTCCTAGCATTTCTGGTCGTGTCCATCTTGAGTAAGGGCAGAAGATTCATGCAGCATTTACTTCCTGGAATCCATCTGCCCCTAGCTCATGCATGCAGGCAGTAGGGTGTGCTCAGTTAAGAAACTCTTCCCCTCCTAAAGTCTCAGGGATGTATGACATAATTTACCTGGGCATGGAAACCAGGAAGTACCGTATTTATCGGCGTATAACACGCACTTTTTTCCCCTTAAAATCAGGGGAGAATCGCGGGTGCGTGTTATACGCCGATCCCCGCCGATTGTGAGCGGAGGAGCGATCACCGCCGACATTCATACATAGCCGAGTGTACTCGGCTAGGTTTGGCTAGCTCCGCCCACAGTCACGCCCAGTTCCGCCCTATGATGGACATAACACAGGGACTGGGCGTGACTGTGAGCGGAGCTAGCCGAACCTAGCCGAGTACACTCGGCTATGTATGAATGTCGGCGGCTCTCGGCTCCGCCCACAGGGCTACGAGAGAAACCGAAAAGCAGCCGAGAGCCGCCGAGAGACACAGGACCGGCTCTGTATCTCTCGGCGGTGCCATATTTAAAAACAGCAGTGACACAACAAGGCTGCAGATGACACAAGGCTGCAAATGACACAAGGCTGCAAATGACACTGGACAAGGATGCAAATGACACTACAAGGCTGCAGATGGACACTGATAAGGCTGTATTGATGGGCTTTTAAATGTAAGTTCTTTTTCCTTAAAAAGTTTTTTTCCTTAAAATTCCCTCCTAAACTTGGGGTGCGTGTTATACGCCGGCGCGTGTTATACGCCGATAAATACGGTAACTGAAGGAATCTAAAATAAACGTTTAAAACAAGTAAATAGGATATAATTTCCTATTTACAAATGCTAGCATCATAAGGATGAAAAATAGTCAATATTGACTGAGGGTGAACTTCCTCATTCATTCATAGTCATGTGATGTTTTAAGTCTTTTTTCTTTTTTTATGTACAGTAGGTGGGGCCCTGTAGGAAGAGGACACTTCCTATTGGCTGTCCAGTGGCGGGATCCTATAAGTTTCCAGAGGAGGAGTCTGCACTGCACCCAGAAACGGTGCTAGCAAGGGACATGGACAGTGGACTATCACTGCTTCAGAAAAAAGGTCTGAAAGGGTAGGGGGGTGGGGGGGTCATGTTTACCTGGAGATTGGCTTTAAAGGCAATATAAACCTGTAGGCAGGTGCAGGTTCCCCTGCAGCCTTTAGGTGGCACTGTGCCATTGTTATAGGTGAAGTGGGGTCAGATAAGGGAACTGTCACCTTATGGACTCCATCAATGTCTCAGAGGAGTCAGCCGTCCAGTTGGACGCTGAAATCTTTCAAGATCTCAGGTGGCCATCTTGATCGGGTCTCCCAAGTGGACAAAGTCATAGGGGCATTAAAGGGACAACACCTGCAGTGAGGAAACATCCCAGGTCTGGGACAGTATAGTGGATTCTCCGTAGCAGCATTTCAGTGCCGTCCGAGGGCACCGCAAACCACCATCCCTCCAGTGGAAGCCATCCCTTGGTATAACTGGCCAGAGCCTAGTAATACTGTGTAAATACAAACTTTTGAATTGCCTTGTATCATTGCCTCCAAGAATTATCAACACTTATTACTGCTAACCTATAAATAATACAATTAATAGCAACCAAGGGCTGTGTGTGTTCTCTCCCTGACTGGGTAACTGGGTAAAGATGTGCATTGATCATTTAGTTTCATGGTGTCATTTGTTGCCCTGTATGCACAGCCTATAGTAGAGTTAATCCCAACATGTCAGAAGTTTCTGTTTGTGTTCAAACATGAGGCATGCCGCATGGTACTGCACAGATTAATGCATGACCGCTGTCCGTAGTGTGAGAACTGACACTTCCTGTGAAAAAACTACATATCCCACAATTCCTGGGTGTCAGTTTAGTGCTGGGGCAGGTAAGAGCTAGAGTAATTAGATCTGACACAGTCTCAAACAGGCAGAGCATTCACAGACACAAAGAGAGCTCACTTTGCAGATGGAAGACATTTTTTTTTAATATGTACATTAGCCCTTCCACATTTGTGATGTGACACAGATAGGGCTGCCACCTTTTCTTCAAGCCAAACCCGAACACTTTAGCGGTGCACATTCGTTTGTTTTTTTTGTAGTATACACTGTAGGGTTGTAAAAGACCTGGGACACCTTTGGGTGGCACAAGAAGAGTATTAATGCGGCGTGCTTAGCACAGTGGCCAACAGTGGATGTGGCTAAATTGCATTACCAGCGAGAGGGGCTTAAAGGGGGCATGGTTAAATAAAACAAAAGCATTCTTGTACCCATAAAATATGCTTAGATTGCTGTGCCACAAGTAAGAGTCTCACAGACATGTATAAACCTCAGCACAATCATTTAAAAAATTAATAAAACTCTTCCATTACATATGATTTTGCATACACTGAAAATAGATAAAGAGCTAACATTTTATCTGAGCCGACCTTACAGAAGAACTTCACTAGAATAGGCATGGACTACTTGGCAACCAGCAACTGTTAAAACAATGAACACTTTGGCGAGAAGTACGTAATGTACAATATAGTGTACATAGCGCAGGAGTATGTAATGTTTGGGGAGGGTCTTCCGGTGTAATTTTGGGGGGGATAGGGGGGTCTCCTGGTGTAGTATGGGGGGAATAAGGGTGTCCCCTGGTATGTACAGTATGAGGAAAAGGGGTGTAGTATTGGGAGAAGGGGATCTCCCACTGTGTACTGTATTCTCCTGCTGGGGGAGGGGATCCCTGGGTAAGCACACTAGTCAGTAGGTCACACAGAGTTTTGGTCCTGGTGGGCTGCATGGTGTTCGTTCCCCCGTCAGTCCCTGGCTCAGTGGGCACATGTCTCTTCCGTAACGCTGTGCTGCCCGCTCACCAAGAAATGATCCCTTTGCACCTTTAGTGTGTCTCTGCCCCCCCCCCCCCCCCCGGTTGTGTAGTAGAAAGGCTCAGGCTCTCTCTGGCCCCCCACTCTCTCCTCAGCCTGGATAGGTGTGGGCGTCCCCTGATCACCCGCAGCCATTTAAATGTTCCAAACAAAGACTTGTCCCCCTGCCTCCTCCTCTGCTCCCCTCACAATCACCCTCTCCCCGGCCCTCCACCTCCGCCTCCCGTCCTGCGCTCCCCTCACTCTCCCGTCAAGCCCTGCTCTAAGCCACAGTACGGTTTGAATAATGTGTCCGGGTTTAAGGCGGACTGAAACCCAGACACATGATTCAAAACCCACACTGTCCAGGTGAATCCCAGACAGGGGGCAACCTTTAGACACAGAGTGGACTGCAACACATGCACTGGATGCTTTGTGACCAAAACAGGAAGTTGTCTTTTCCCTTTGGCAAATAAGGACAGTCCTGCTGTAGCAAAACATGAACATAGGAATCAATCAGCCATGACAATACAAACTGCAGCCACAACATACCAATCATTACAAGGTACGACAAACAAACGGCACAGGGAATATGAACACACTAATACCTGGTTAAAACAACAAAAACATTTGAAAATGTACAATGCCTTTAAAAAAATCTTAATTTGCAGATTTGTGATACTGTACGATACGCATGCCTCATCACCAGTAAAAAAAAACTGCTTCTGTTCTGTAAAAATGCCAAGATCACTATAGTGAGGACTAAGCTGGAAACACAATCTGCATTGTGACATGTCCTGAATATCCCACAAAATATTTACTAGTTAGAACATGACAAATGAAACCCTAACTGCTAGAATGATACGCATTCCATAAATCAAAGATGAATTCCAGGTCCCAGGAACAATGTAGCTATGTATATAACACACATTGGTGCTTGGAGGCCAAACTATTGTTATTAATGCCAGAACATCATAATCCAATAAGTTGGAGCCTAAATACTTTTTAAGTATTTTTATTGTAAATTAGCATACAAAAGTACTAATAAGTGTTAGAACCATTCTTCGAAAAAATAGATAAAAAATGTCAACTACATCAAATGACGAATTTGAGGGCCAAATCAACTATATTTCTAATGACACACATCCCCCTAGGTTAAAGCATTCAGATGACATAAGTCTCCTAAAGTTACTTTGTTCTGGCTACTTTAAGAGGCGAAGTTCAGGCTGACTAGTCCAGTTTAACCACTTTACCCCCGGAAGGAATTACCCCCTTAATGACCAGGCCATTTTTTGCGATACGGCACTGCGTCGCTTTAACTGACAATTGCGCGGTCGTGCGATGCTGTACCTAAACAAAATGAAGGTCCATTTTTCCCCACAAATAGAGCTTTCTTTTGGTGGCATTTGATCACCTCTGCGGTTTTTATTTTTTGCGTTATAAACAAAAAAAGACATTTTGAAAAAAAATTATATATATATATTTTTACTTTTTCCTATAATAAATATCCCCCAAAAATGTCTTCATCAGTTTAGGCCAATATGTCTTCTTCCACATATTTTTGTTATACATCCCAATGAGGCTGTTTTTGGTGTTTATGCACTTACCATATGCTCTGACCCTAGTCCCACGTTTCTCTTGATGTGATGGTGGTTTGATGCCATTTACTATGTTTAATATTATATTTCTTAATTTTTATATGATTATGTAACAATGGTGTTACTGCTTAGTATTACCCAATTTCTGAACTGGTTGTTTCTACGAGGTTGAGAAATCACCTTTCCCTCTCCAGCTATGTCACCTAGGGTAATGTCCCTTTGCGGCACCTTTATTATGCCAACACTAATCAGATTAACTAGAAGTTCACTGATTTAGGCGTCATAATTGAGCCAAGGTGTGCCCCTTACCGTTGGGAAGTCGGGCCCCTTTAAAGTCTGAATAACCAATTTAATTTCTATCTAACTTGGCATTCGCTTTCATACTTGATACGAGTGAGCTCATTATGTTTTTTTTCCCTTTCCCTTCCCATTAATTTATAACGCCTGTCATAATAACAAAATTGGTATCCGTATTAACATGGGATCCCTTAGTCAAGATGGCGTTTCCATACCTTCCGCCCTTACTTGGTGGAGCGCAAGGTGATTTCCGGCTTTGTTTTCATTTCGAGGCTTGGTTATATTTGTTTGTTATATATGAGCGACACGTCAGTGCGTCGCCCGTGCCCCAGACGACGTCAGAAGTGTGACGAAACGTACGTCGGGCGTGCTGACGTGCCGTATCCACCGTCTGTAGGACGGGTGTTCGTGCTAGCCGGCCGGCTTTCCATGCTGTTTTATTCGACACACTGTAAGTGTATTTTTAATGTCCTTTAATAAATATCCATCCAGGATTACGCTATGTGCTCTTCCTTCCTTTTTTTTGGGGCATTGTTTGTGAGAACAACTCCATGATAGGAGTATAGCATTCTCTGCATCCTGGTTTCCTTATGTGAGGATAGTGAGCCATCCACGGTCTGAAGAGTGGTCTAACGGTGTTCCCATCTCAGGAAAGGCCCCGACCGGGTTAAGGTCACAAGCTTTTTAAGCTTGCCATTTGGTAAGCGCCCATTTTATTCATAACACTGTGGTGTGGTGAAGGTCTATCCAGTCCCATTTGTATTTGCCTAACAAGGGACCCAGTTGTCCGGTTTCTCATCCATTGCACCTTTTGAAGACTTCCATCCACTGATTGAACTTTATTGTGTCACTTGACTGTTCATGAACTTTATGTATTATTAATCACTATTTGTGGTTCATTATCACATATTTGATTTATAGCGCTGCTTCTTTTGTTTATTTAATTTGTAGTGTGTGTATCTCACCTTTAAGCGGCTGCTCTCTTTTCAATTGTTCGTTATTTATTTTCTTGATTGTGTCAATTGTGTATAGTATATAGCGCGGTGGTTTTCCTCCTTTACATATTTTTGGTAATTAAAAAAAAAAAAAAATCGCAATAACCGTATATTGATTGGTTTGCGCAAAAGTTATAGTGTCTACAAAATAGGGGATATATTTATGGCATTTTTATTATTCTTTTTTTTTTCTACTAATAATGGCGGCAATCAGATCGGACACGTATGACACTTTTTTGGGATCAGTGACATTATTACAGTGATCAGAGCTAAAAATAGCCACTGATCACTGTATAAATGACATTGGCAGGGGTTAACACTAGGGGGCGATCAAGGGGTTAAATGGGAGGTGTTTCTAACTGTGGGGGGAGGGGACTGACTGGGAGTACAGAGAGAGATCACTGTTCTTGATCACTAAGAACAGACAATCTCTCTCTACTCCCCTGACAGATCGGGGATCTGTTTGTTTACATTGACATATCCCCATTCTGGCTCTCTGTGGAGCGATCGCGGGTGGCTGCAGGACATAGCGGCCGCTGGCCATGTGCATCAGCTGCGGCACTGCGCCTGCTATAGCCATGAAAGAGACCGCCATATTGGTACGGCGATTCCCGCAGCCGAGCCAACCTGCTGCAGTATAACTGCGGCGGCTGGTCGGCAAGCGGTCAAAGGGTCCTTTTTACAGGGGCTTTCCGATCAGGCCTGCCTGTCAGACACATGTTCTCTGACACCCACCGCCATCCAATCCACAAAATCCAGAGGTATGGTGGTCCTATTTTCCATCCATCTGGCAGATCGGATGAAAACAGACAGGCAGTCAGTTTCCACCCGATTTCCTCATAGAGGAGAGCGGGACTGTGTCCGTGTACGCTCTGCACAGTGGAGCAGACAGGACCTGGACCTGTCATCCGCCGATCATCTCTCAATCCCCCCACTGAGCAAACGGAATCCGCAAGACGGAGGCACCCATGTGAAAGGGGCCTAAAGGTGGAGCTCAACTTATAGGGCTCATAGGACTGCTAGTTAAGCACATGCAACACCCTCCTGAAGCAGATCAAATGCACTTCAGAAGGTGGTCAGCTGCAGGTCAAATGCCCCTATCAGTAAATTCTGAATGTTATCAGAGGTTTCTTAACTAGAGGACAACCATGGACGTCCCTCCCATGTGTGCGCCTCCTGCACACACTCTGTGACAAGCTGTATCCTTTAGACACAGCTGATCACAGATTGAGGTAAAGGGCCAATCACAGCGGCTCTTTATCATGTGATCAGCTGTGTCCAATCACAGCTGGTCACATGTAAGCAGACTTGCCGGCTATTGGCTCTCCTTTCCTCACACGGTGTCTCTGTGTGGGGAAAGGAGAGCCAATAACCAGCAAGTCTGACAGGGCACAGTGAGTACATTATTTACACTGATAATCAGGGTGCTGATCATCAGTGCAAATTAGCAGTGCCCATCAGTGCAGCCTCATCGGTGCCTCCTCATCAGTCCTGCCTCATCGGTGCCGCCTCATCAGTGCCGGCTCATCAGTGCCGCCTCATCAGTGCCGCCTCATTAGTGCAGCCTCATCAGTGTCGCCTCATCAGTGCCGCCTCATCAGTGTACATCAGTGCAGCCTCATTAGTGCCCATCACTGCCAACTTATCAGTGCGGCCTCATCAGTGCAGCATCATCAGTGCTGCCTCATCAGTACAACCTCATGAGTGCACATCAGTGCAGCCTCATCAGTTCACATCAGTGCAGCGTCATCAGTGCTGCCTCATTAGTGCAGCCTCATCAGTGTACATCAGTGCAGCCTCATTAGTGCCCATCACTGCCACCTCATCAGTGCTGCCTCATCAGTGCAGCCTCATCAGTGGAGCATCATCAGTGCAGCCTCATAAGTGCCATCACTGCCACCTCATTAGTGCCGCCTCATCAGTGCCGCCTCATCAGTGGAGCATCATCAGTACAGCCTCATAAGTGCCATCACTGCCACCTCATTAGTGCCGCCTCATCAGTGCCGCCTCATCAGTGCACATCAGTGAAGAAAAACTACTTATTTGCAAAATTTTATAACAAAAACTAATAAAAAATAAAAATGAAGTCTTTTTTTTTTTTTATTTAGCAAAAAATAAAAAAAACAGTGGTGATTAAATACAAACAAAAGAAAGCTCTATCTGTCTCAAAAAATTATAAAAATGTATTTTGGGTACAGTGTTACATGACTGTGACTTGTGACATTACTGACCGCGTGTGATGTTTACCTACTCGGCACTGCACTGATATCCACCCCACGGAAGAGTATGTAGACAGAAGGAAATCTGCTTTTGCTACTTCCAGCTCCATAACTAATTTCCTTCCTCCTAAAGAATACCAGCGGGAAGGCTGGCAAATGTCAATTCATCACCATTATGTCATTTCGTCTGTCAACAACTGTCATTCCGCTGGACTTAATGAGCATTTATTGAGGAAGTATGACTGGCAGATAAGTACCTCTCCAGCACATGGGCCTCATGGCTGGAAGATGAAAAGTAATCACATAGAACTTTTCCATTTGTCCTAAAGACAATGTGAATGTGAAGTTCCAGTTCTATTACAGATCACAGGTTCCTTATTCACAGAATTCCTTCCAGTATCACAGAATACATTTCATTTTCAGAAATGTGATTTTCTAATCAAAAATACCAGCTGTGTTCTAAATGAAAGTCAAATTCACATCATGTATTCCAGGTTTGTAAGACAAATTATGAAATAAGAAAATAAATGTTATGAAATAGCAACATAACAAAACGGACTTATTTAGAAGAAAAAATAAGCAATGACTAGGTACACAATACAGTTATCAGATATCAATGTATAGAATTGAAAGATGACATATGATTGGCTGCATTTGTTTGCATTTTGCTAGTTTTACATGTAACGTATGTATTCTCCTTTTTATTTTCAGGATATCTGTTAGAGACCAAATAGTGCAATTTTTTTTTTTTTATAATTAACTCTTGAAACCAGTAGGTGGTGAGCGGGGAGCGGACAGCTACAGCTTTTCTGAAGGCTAATTTACTGCTATGACGTGAATAACATAAACAGCTTGTGTTGTTAAAGGAAATCTATGGTGACACCATACACTTTCATTTTATAACATCATGATAGCAATACAAACAATGGTTATTATTTTTATTATGATTATTATTTTTATGATTATCGTTTTAAACGTGAGTTTCTTTTAATAAACAATGGTTATTATTGACAATCCAATATAAGCTTACTTGAAAAACTCTTTCCATGTTGTGAGCTTTGCCTTTCTCCTGGCCATCTCTTTCCACAACTTCCTAAATTCCTTGAATGCTTTGCAGCTTCTCCTCAATTTCTAGGGACTACATATCCCATGGTACCTCGCTATCTGCAAGAAGTGATTCCTCTACTGACTCCACCCCCTGAAACTCCTCCTCTGTAGTTCAGAAGACAGGCTCTGTGAAATGTGTGACACAGCAGTGCCTACTTACAGGGCATAGTGAATCCATGTCACACATTTCAGGGAACTAAATGTGTGCATAGTTCCCAACTGTCCCTGATTTCGAGGGACTGTCCCTGATTTGGAGCAATGTCCCTCTGTCCTCCTCATTTGTCCCTCATTTTGGTCTGATCTATATAGCTGTACATAAAATGCAATTTTTATCTATCAAAAAGTGTTTTCCAGCACTAAACCTTTCATCTGATTTCCAAATTGCTGCATTTGTAAATTCCAAAAGCCAATATAAAGAAATAGTAGTGGTAAAAAAAAGGCACTTGAGGGTTTAACCAATCTTGTTTTTTTTTGTACAATTCTCCTTTAAGGGGGTGTGGCCAGGGGTGTGTCCTATGCCTGCATACTTTTGCTGATAGGTGTCCCTCATTCTTATCTCAAAAAGTTGGGAGGTATGTGTGTGTCTTCACAAAGTTTACAAACTTCAAGGCCCCTCAGCACACTGCCATTCAATACAATATCCTCTGTAACCAGGGATATTTACACAGACCACCAATGTAAAAGGGTGGGTCATTCACATCTTCCATTGAAGGTCAGTATAAGGTCCCTCGTTACGGCAATCAGTGTAAATGCCTTATTAAAGCGGTGGGCAGTTTTAATACCCCTGTTACACTGAAGGTCAGCATTCATTTCCCCTCCACATGGTGAGCAGTGAAGTGCCCAAAATCATTTGCGTTTGATAGGAGAAGGTCCTATTACAGTGGGTCCCGATTTATTAGTGGTTGGTGGTTACCTGAAACAGAAGCTCCTCTGAGCCAAACTACTGGTCTTGAAATATAGTCTGGGTACCTTCAGTCACTGAAGGTAAGCTGAGCGTCATCTGGATATGGAGGGGCCCAAAACAGGCAAGGACAGCCCCTACTTGTAATGGCACCCAGAGGCCCCTTTCCATAGATCACAACTTTTTGAGATGGGAATGAGGGACACCTATCAGCAAAAGTATGTAGGCATAGGACACACCTCTTGCCACACCCCCTTAAAGGAGAATTGTACAAAAAAAAAAAATTGGTGAAACCCACAAGTGCTTTTTTTTACCACCACTATTCTTTTATATTGGCTTTTAGAATTTACGAATGCAGCAATTTTGAAATCAGATGAAAGGTTTAGCAATGGGAAACACTTTTTGAAAGATAAAAAGTGCATTTTATATACAACTATATATATCAGACCAAAATGAGGGACAAATGAGGAGGAAAGAGGGACATTGCTCCAAATCAGGGACAGTCCCTCGAAATCAGGGACAGTTGGGAACTATGCCTTTCAGGGTTAGAAAACAAAGAAGTGGCTCCACAGGGTTGTCAACCCCCCACCTCACCCCATTGCCTTCTTTAAAGCCCAGTTTTGGGTATTATAAAATAAAATTTGTTTCTTTTTAACCCCTTATAAATCTTTAGTTTACCCTCAACTTCTTTATACCCTTCTCCTCTATTCCACTATTATTTTCCTGCTGATTTGTGTTTTGTTTTCTGTTTTTCTAATCAATATTTAAACTTTTTTTTTTTCATTTTTGTTTGTTAATTTGGTTTAATGCATTAAGGCTGCATCCACACCTGAGCGTATCATTTTCAGGCGTTTTTTAGGGCATTTTTTCGGACGTTTTTGTACAGGTCAAAAGGTCATCAATGTAAAAAGCAGAAAAACGCCTGTAATCTGCCTAAAAAGAAGCTTGTGTACTTTTCTGAGCTTCAGGCGACAGAACGTTTAGATGTGAACAGGGGCCATTTAAATGAATGGGATTTTGCTTGTTGGGCGTTTTGGAATTTTTGCGATGAGCGTTTTACGAGCTGAAAACGCTCAGGTGTGAATGGGCCCTAAAAAAAAAAATTGAAGATGTAAATGTTACTTTTTTATCTTGGAATATTTTTCCACTTTTGTAGTCAAATTGGGATTAAACTTACTATATATATATATATATATATATATATATATATATATATATATATATATATATATATATATATGTACACATATATACATATACATACATATATATATATATATATATATATATAAAATTTTATAATATATAATTATATAATATAATATATATATTACTTTACATATTCCCATTCACACAGCAGAACTACAAAAATGTTTTTTGTTTAAATTGCAGCTTATTCTTTGCTAAAAATCCTACCTAGCATTCCCTGCTATGTAATGTTTAACATAACCACTTGACCTCCGGAAGATTTATACCCCTTCATGACCAGGCCATTTTTTGTGATACGGCACTACGTTACTTTAACTGACAATTGCGCGGTCGTGCAACTCTGTACTGAGATGAAATTTATGTATTTTTTCCCCCAGAAATAAAGCTTTCTTTTGGTGGTCTTTGATCATCACTGCGTTTTTTATTTGTTGCACTATAAACAAAAAAAGACAGACAATTTAAAAAAAAAAAACAAAAATAAAAAAAATAACAATATTTTTTACTTTCTGCTATAAAACATATCCAATACATTTTTTAAAAAAATCTATTTAGGCCAATATGTATTTTGCTACATATTTTTGGTAAAAAAATAAGCGTATGTTGATTGGTTTGTGCAAAAGTTACAGCATCTACAAACTATGGAATATATACTGGAATTTTTATTTTCTTTTTATACTAGTAATGGCTTTATCAGCGACTTATAGTGGGACTGTGATTGTGCGGCAGACGTTCTGACACTTACTGACACTTAACGGGAACCAGAGACACTAATACAGTGATCAGTGCTAAAAATATCTGAATGGACACACAAAGCAGCGGCTCGGCTTGGGTACCCCCATAGGAAGCTGCTTGCTGTGGGGGCACTCGGCAGGAGGGAGGGGCCAGGATCGCTGGCAAGGGACACGAGAAGAGGAGGATCTGGTCTGCTCTGTGCAAATCCACTGCAACAGAGCAGGTAAGTATAATGTCGCATACACACGAGCGGACTTACCGAGTCCGGCAGACAATTCGAACGTGTGTGGGCTTCAGCTGACTTTTTCGGTCGAAAATCTGACGGACTTTAGATTTGGAACATGCTTCAAATCTTTCAGACGGACTCGAGTCCGGTCGAAAAATCCGCTCGTCTGTATGCTAGTACGACGGACTAAAACCGACGCTAGGGCAGCTATTGGCTACTGGCCGTCAACTTCCTTATTTTAGTCCGGTGTACGTCATCACGTACGAATCCGTCGGACTTTGGTGTGATCGTATGTAGGCAAGTCCGTTCGTTAGAAAGTCCATCGGAAGCCTGTCAAAAGTCCGTCAGAAAGTCCGTCGGACCTTTGTTGTCGAAAATTCCGACCGTGTGTACGCGGCATAAGATGTTTGTTATTTTTAAACAAAAAAAAAACAAGACTTTAATATCGCTTTAAAGTGTATTTCCACTTTTGCAGCAAAATTGAGATAACACCTACTTTATAATTACATGTTCCCAACAACATACCCTGTTTCCCCGAAAATAAGACCTAGCGTGATTGTCATTGATGGCTACAATATAAGCCCTACCCTCCAAATAAGCCCTAGTTAAAGTCCTTGTAGGTCTTATTTTCAGGGTAGGGCTTATTTGGGGAGTAGGGCTTATATTGCAGCCATCAATGACATTAACGCTAGGTCTTATTTTCGGGGAAACAGGGTAGCATAAAAAAAAATAAAATTGCTGGCTGCCCTTTTAAAGCGATTCTAAAGGTTTTTTAACCTTCATGCATTAACCTTTTTTAACCTTCATGCATTCTATCCACACAGAAAAAGGGACAGGATCGCTGTCCATGTCAGCCGAGAACTGTAGCAGGTCTCAGTTCTAGAGCAATAATATTAGTAGTCGGGTCCCTGTTGTTGTTCTCAGAAGAAATCTGTCGGTCTATGGGCAGACATACTGCACTTTATGGATTGCACTGGGCTTTGTTAAATATACATATTAGTTTACAGATAATCCGCGTAGGCAATGACATTTTGCAGATCATGAATTTACTGTCCTGTATGGAAGATCTGCAGTGCATTGTTCTCTTACCCTTGCCCTATACATTTTCCAAATTCCTTACT
Organism: Lithobates clamitans; assembly: GCA_037952925.1. Lineage (NCBI taxonomy): Eukaryota > Metazoa > Chordata > Amphibia > Anura > Ranidae > Lithobates > Lithobates clamitans. The sequence goes on from JBBGZY010002202.1 coordinate 1,868,683, forward strand.
TAAATTCAAGTCACCCCTCTTGCAATATTGATTTAATTTGACCTGTTACTTCCTGAACATCTGCGGTTCTTCATGACAGACCAGAAGTTTTAGAGTTTTTTTTTTTCTTTGTACCACTTCAGACAATAAAAGCTGTGCTATAGAACACTTTACTCAGTCTAAAGTTGTGCAACATAGCAAAGGAAAGCATTGGAAAGAGCGACGGTGGTGTGCCGAAACAGTATTTCACTGTAACCAATCAAAATCTACCCAGGATTGTTTTTTTTAACCACTTAAAGACCACCCACCGCACATATACAGCGGCAGGGCGGCTCCATTGCGCGAACCGACGTACCTGTACGTCGTTTCATGCAATAGATACTGTGGGCATGCATGCGCAATGCGCCACCCACGATCGCTGCACAGAGAAAACGGAGGATCCCCATTCTAATGCCCCGTACACACGGTCGGACTTTGTTCGGACATTCCGACAACAAAATCCTAGGATTTTTTCCGACGGATGTTGGCTCAAACTTGTCTTGCATACACACGGTCACACAAAGTTGTCGGAAAATCCGATCGTTCTGAACGCGGTGACGTAAAACACGTACGTCGGGACTATAAACGGGGCAGTGGCCAATAGCTTTCATCTCTTTATTTATTCTGAGCATGCGTGGCACTTTGTCCGTCGGATTTGTGTACACACGATCGGAATTTCCGACAACGGATTTTGTTGTCGGAAAATGTTATCTCCTGCTCTCCAACTTTGTGTGTCGGAAAATCCGATGGAAAATGTCCAATGGAGCCCACACACGGTCGGAATTTCCGACAACACGCTCCGATCGGACATTTTCCATCGGAAAATCCGACCGTGTGTACGGGGCATTACAGGGGATAGCTCAGGGATCTGCTGTTCCTAATGATCAGGAACAGCGATCTCTTTGTTGTCCCAGTAACCCCCAGCCCCCACACAGTTAGAACACACCCAGGGAACACAGTTAACTCCTTGATCGCCCCCTAGTGTTAACCCCTTCCCTGCCAGTGTCATTTATACATTGATCAATTTATTTTTTTTAGCACTGATCACTGTAATAATGTCACTGGTCCCCAAAAAGTGTCACTTGGGGTCAGATTTGTCCACCGCAATGTCGCAGTCCCGCTAAAAATCGCAGATCGCCGCCATTATCAGTAAAAACATTTAAAAAAAAGTAAAGTCCAAAAAAAACCTATCCCCTATTTTGTAGACGCTATAACTTTTGCGCAAACCAATCAACATACGCTTGCTGCGTTTTTTTTTTACCAAAAATAGCTGAATACATATTGGCTTAAACTGATGAATACATTTGTTTTTTTATATTTTTTTTGGATATGTATTATAGCAGAAAGTAAAAAATATTGTTTTTTTGTTTTTGTTTTTTAATTGTCGGTCTTTTTTTGTTTATAGCGCAAAAAATTAAAAACGCAGAGGTGATCAAATAACACCAAAAGAAAGCTCTATTTGTGGGAAAAAAGGGACGTCAATTTTGTTTGGTTACAGCGTCGCACGACCGCGTAATTGTCAGTTGAAGCGGCGCAGTGCCGTATCGCCAAAAATGGCCTGATCATTAAGGGGGTAAAACCTTCTGGGGCTGAAGTGGTTAAAGAAGATCTTTACCCTCTTAATAAAGTTCCTGACTCTCATCCTGTACATGAATGGTGGGCATTTGGGTCATGTGACTGCTGTGATTGGCTGTCACAGCGGTCACATGATCGGAAAGCTCCCGTTTGCAAGTATGCATTGGGAGCTTTCCAGTCTGCCGGTGACTGTGGTGCACGCTCTAAGCACAGAAAACTGTTTCCATAAGGCCATATATACAGCCTCTCAGCGATAAAGCCCACTTGCCGAGAGGCCGCATATACGCGCCACGTCAACGGGAAGTGGTTATAGAAATGTGTCCAGCCCTGCCCCACCCCCGATGCATTCACTCGCCTAGGCGAATGACGTGCACAGTGATCGCTGTGCCTCCTGGAATATGCACATCATGCTGTGTATCCCAGGAGGCATAGTGCTTCATTTACAAACGAGGAGGGGGGCGGGCCTAACCGCGAGTCATTGGGAGGCCCGTCTGCTGAACCCAGAAGAGCTGGCGGGCCTCTCGATGACATCACAAACAACATGGTGGCGCGGGATCGAGCAGTGGCATAAGACAAGAGGATCTCAGCAGGACAATACTGGATCCTCTGGGTTGGTGAATATCTAAAATGTGCACAACCACCTACCAGTAAATGGGGGTAAAAAACAAAATGGGGGGAGGGGGTTTGGGGAAGATCCGCTTTAAGTTTTGAAAAGAGTGCAGAAGGGTTAGAGTAGCCTTTCTTAACCGTCCAATCATAGCAGAGGACGGGTGGAGAGGACGGGAGATGACATTGAGGAGCTGTCCCACCGAGACAGGTAAGTGCAGACGGCGGACCAGCGGGGGGCACACTGGCAGCATTTGATATGGCACAGTGGCTGCGTTTGATGGGACACAGTGGGAGAAATTGATGGGCACAGTGGCGGCAATTGATGGGCACAGTGGCTGCGTTTGATGGCACAGTGGCTGCGTTTGATGGCACAGTGGCGGCAATTGATTGGCACGGTGGCTGCGCTTGATGGCACAGTGGCGGCAATTATTTGGCACAGTGGCTGCGTCTGATGGCAGAATGGCTGTGTTTGATGGGCACAGTGGCGGCAATTGATGGGCACAGTGGCTGCGTTTGATGGCACAGTGGCGGCAATTGATGGGCACAGTGGCTGCGTTTGATGGCACAGTGGCTGCGTTTGATGGGCACAGTGGTGGCAATTGATAGGCACAGTGGCTGCATTTTATGGGGCACAGTGGCTGCATTTGATGGCACAGAGGTGGCAATTGATGGGCACAGTGGCTGCATTTTATGGGGTACAGTGGCTGCATTTGATGGCATGGTGGCTGCGTTTGATGGGACAGTGGCGGCAATTGATGGGCACAGTGGCTGCGTTTGATGGGCACAGTGGCTGCGTTTGATGGGCACAGTGGTGGCAATTGATGGGCACAGTGGCTGCATTTTATGGGGCACAGTGGCTGCATTTGATGGCACAGAGGCAGCAATTGATGGGCACAGTGGCTGCATTTTATGGGGTACAGTGGCGGCAATTGATGGGCACAGTGGCTGCGAGTGATGGGTTTTTTTCACAATTTTTCAGTTTGTTTGTGCCCCCCCAACAATTTTGAGCACCTGCCACTGTCCCTTTCCATGAATGTCAGAACAATACACTCCCACACAGATATAAAGTTCATTGGTGTCATGATGTTGGCTCTGCCAAATGGAAATATACAGGTGCCATCAGATAGGAGGTCAATCAGCCACAGCTCAAGGAACCCCTAGCAACCTTTGGTGGACTCGTAGGGTTGGGTTAGAGCCCCTATCAGGTTTTTATTGATGTGTGTGACTTTGTTGGGTGATTTTATTTTTCCTCAGGAGGAATGAGCCAAACTGGGTTCAGCAAACTTCAAAGAAGTATGATGCCTAGACGGAACCCCATTGCAATCAATATGAGTCAAATCTGTCAAATCAAGAATGCCCATTTTCTGTACAAGTAGGCAAAGGGTTGTCAAAAAATAGCATAGGTGGGCACTAAACTGGGGAACATGTACCAATGCAAAAAAAATAAAAAATTACTTTTGGTTGGGAACAGTAATTTTTTTTTTTTAAAGACATTTTAAATTGCCAGCAAATTACATTTGCTCTGCTCCTCCACGCTCATTGGAGCGCTGAGCTGTGGATGGGTGGGGAGTGGCTGTCTCAGGCTCTCAGTGGCTCGCTTAGACCTCCATCAGTCCAGGCACCTGGCGGAACCAGACTTTATTGTCGGGATGACGCAGTGCCTGGACTGATTCCTGTGACGTCAGCAGAGAGTGGACTTTAGACCGCTCTCTGCTGATAATAGGTCACATGAGTGCAAAACTAATTGAACTCCTGTGACCCATAGGAGAAGCCCAGCCAAACAAGCTCAGGCTGGACTTCTACTTTAATGTTTACATTAAAGATTAGAAGGCTAATATCACTGCTGGGAGGGGGAAGCTGAGCTGCAAAGTCACTATTAGGAGGGGGAAGCTGAGCTGCTGAGTGACTGTTAGGAAGGGGAAGCAAGGGAAGCTGATGTGCTAAGTCACTACTGAGCTGCCAAGTCACTACATGGAAGGGGGAGCAGGGGAAGCTGAGCTGACACGTCACTACATGGAAGGGAGAGCGGGGGAAGCTGAGCTGACATGTCACTACATGGAAGGGAGAGCGGGGGAAGCTGAGCTGACAAGTCACTGCTTGGAAGGGGGAGCAGGGGAAACTGAGCTGACAAGACACTGCTTGAAGAGGGCAGGGAGATGATGCTGAAAATGAGGAATAACAACACAATGTTTAAGGCAGGCCATGAGTTGCAGGAAAGAAAATTGTTCAATTTCCCCATCAACACAGTCAGTGTTAAAAGAGGAATCCCTGCCGCGGGAAATATTTGGTTCTCCTGGCGAAGGGGCTTGGGGAGCCATCCCTGCTGGGAGAACACAGTGATTATTGCTAGCAGCTATAGCCGCTGGTAATAATTGCATGCTAGAAATCCGACATGCTGGTTGGTACAACCACCCTGCCCATACATGGGTCGAATCTGGTCGGATCCCTGCCAAACCGGCCGAGATTTGAACCTTCTTTGGCCAGCTTAAGGTTACAGAGGTTAATAGGGATTTATTTTAAACAAAAGCAGGCACAACTTTTACCCTTACTAACCTTCTTTTTTGTGCTGCCCTGATATGGATGTCCTCTTGTTAGTCGGTGCTCGACTTCCCCAACTTCTGGACTAAGCCCCACTCACATGCTGTCTCCTGTCTAACTGCCCTGTCTTAGCGGCCAATAAGACCACCCTAATTGGACAGGTTTCTAGCAGCTAGTGGGGCCTAGAAATCAAGGAACCTCTAGTAACCACTTTGTTGGCATTGTACATGGTTACATTGGTGAGACAACTGGCAGAGAAGAAACCTAAGGCCGCGTACACACGAGCAGACTTTTCGACCAGACTGATCCGATGGACTGAGTCTGGTGGACAATTCGACTGTGTGTGGGCTTCATCGGACCTGCAGCGGACTTTTTCGGTCGAAAATCTGACAGACTTTAGATTTGGAACATGTTTCAAATCTTTCTGATGGACTCGAGTCCGGTCGAAAAGTACGCTCGTCTGTATGCTAGTCCAACGGACAAAAACTGATGCTAGGGCAGCTATTGGCTATCAACTTCCTCATTTTAGTCCGGTCGTACGTCATCACGTATGAATCCATTGGACTTTGGTTTGATCGTGTGTAGGCAAATCCGTTCGTTGGGAAAGTCCAACGGAAGTCCGCCGAAGGTCCGTCAGATAGACCGTCGGACCAGTCCGGTTGAAAAGTCCGCTCGTGTGTACACTGCATAAGGCACCATGGATTGGGTAGGTATTCCTGTCTATCATATCTCCTTAGACAAAATAAGCTTTATATTCTGCGTATGCTAGGAAGAAGGAGAACAGATAGATTTTACTGTTTGGGCCAATCCAGAGTTGGGCTTTAAATCATTAATCCAGACATGCACCCTGTTTACTTGACATGGGCATCCGCTACTGAGTGCACATCAGATAATCCCCCATTACAGTCCATGGGGGGGGGGGGTATAATTTGGTGCTGTGAACTGTTTTTCTTGTATTAGGAGAAATAAATAGAACATTGAATAAAAATCCCCTTCAGTATTTTGGGAGGTGCATGTTACTCTGATGATGAAATCTCTCACATGCCACACATGATGCAATACTATCCTGGGTATCATCCAGAAGACACTTATCTTTGCTCCGTTTGCTTTATTTTAGTATTTCAAGCAATCCAACACATTTATAAAAGACAGTGCTGTCTGTCCTTTACACACGTTTTTTCTGCTTCGGACTGTGAAGAAACTGGAGGGTCATTTTTTTTTTTTTTTTGTAATTCCTTTATTTTTCAAAGAGAATACGGTTTACATCCCAAGTAAATGACATAAACATATAACATATAATACATTATGAAACAATAGGGTCACATCAGCCAATATACAAATCAGTTGTCCCAGCAATACCCTAATCAGATGGGCACACAGGATATACCGGTTTCATAATTCATGGACAACAGGTAAAGCTGAGGGAATCCACAAACGTCCATAATGGAGACCCTAGCAAAAAACATAAATGTCAAGCTGTGCTAGAAAATAAGGTTCAAATAGTATTGGGATGCTGTGCGTCCCGATGGCCAGTGGGATTAAGATATAACGTAAATGGGGAAAAAAAAAAGAAAACGAAATTAAGAATAAAGTTGGATGCGGATACAAGCTATATTCGAAAAAGTAATACCTATAACTAAAGCTAATATTCGAAAAAGGAGGGGCAGAAGGGGAAAGGATTAATTTAACGGGGCAAGGGGAAAGAGTATAGCGGTTGACCCTGATAAGGGACTGGGTGGAGGAGAGGGGGGAGAAAAATTGAACAGATAGTAGGTAATAGGTGCCTCTTGCCTCGGTGAGCAGAGCGAAATCCAGGAGGTCCGCCAAAATTACGAAACCTCCTGGAGATATGCGTCAACAGGGCTTGGTGGACTTGGTGGAACTTGGTGGAACTCAGTTCCACCACTTCTGGCTCAGACCTGCTCACCACAATCACTTGTAAGCACAGAAGTCTGGTTTCTGTGTTTACAAGTGACAGCTCTGCACTCTGTATGTAATGCAATCCTGGTATTTAATGCCCCTTTAAGACCCTCCTACTGTTTTCGTGAAATTTGACTGAACACACCCACTATTTGATGTGATTTGGAGGGTGTGTGCAGGGGGAAGGGTTTTGTGGGGCCGTGGTTAAGTTCCAGCACCTATTGTTTCAGAAAAAAAGCCCTGTGCGTCAGTGTACACAAAGTGGTGCCAGGGCCTCCAGGTTTCACGAAAGGTCTCCTCCCGGTTGTGCAGGGTGGCGGTGAGATCTTCCATATCTCTTAGTTCATTTACTTTAGAGAACCACAGGGCTTTGGATGGTGGGGACTCCGATCTCCAACAGAAGGGGATGCACGCCTTAGCTGCGTTCAGTAGTTGGATTGTAAGGGAGGCCTTGTATTTCTTAATCGGTCGCGGTGAAAGATGGAGCAAACAAGCCGCAGGGTTCCCCTCCAAGTCGACATATGTCAGATGTTTGATTGTGCCGGTCACCTCCCTCCAGAATGGTTCAAGCCTGGGAGAGGGTCATTTATTTTAGTGAATGGGGAGAAAAGAAAGTCAGAAGGAGCAAGACACCGGTCACATGACTGGTACCGGAGAGATTTCCCCACACTACCAAACAGGAAGTGAGGAGAAATTTCTAACAGGCACACAGACAGAAGTTTTTTTTTTTTGGCAAATTAGATCCCCTCTAGCTCTCTAAACCAATATAATCATCGCGGCTCCGGCCAGTCACACAACCGGAGGCCGCGGACCCAGAAGGAAGACCAGGGAGGATGGAAGTGCCCTCCAGCGGTGACAGCTCATCGCTGGAATGCTTTGTTTTCAGGTAAGTTTCACAAATGTGCTAGTATGCAATGTATTCTAGTACAATAGGACATTACCTTTCAGTCAAAAAAAAAAAATCAGCCAGCGGTTTACTACCGCTTTAAAGAGCTCTGGCTTAGCAGCAGCTTGTCAAACCTCTGCAATGAGACCACTGCTTCCCCAGAGAGAGAAAGGGTCCCACTCTGCAGCTGTTGGCAGGGCACAGGTTTTCTACTCTGCCACAAGTTGTGGCTGCTTTAGAAAGTCAAACTGTAAAATTTTGCACACCTTTTGTTTTGATGCACCTGGAATGTATTTACATTCACACTCATGATGAGGCCATTTGCGATTTCCTGCGGGAGACTCAGTAGGGATCCATGCCCATAGGTGCAGGCCGGAAGCCCTCATTCAGCCATCTGCAGCTACTCACGGACATTTGCGGAGCACAGCCTACGCTTCTGATTTTCTCACCTTGGTGGGAATGATGTCCGCCCCTCCGCCTGATGCCTCTTGGGGTATGCACGTTGCGCATCCCAAGAGACTATGGGGCTATGTAGAACACACTGCGCATGCGTGTAGCTTCATTAGGGGGTCAGCTGCTACGACCTGGAAGAGGCAGCCGGCCTCCTAATCATGGGTGCATAGAAGATGGTGGTGCATCCTGGCATGGATCTGGCATGTGACGGAGGACAGGAGGACAATGCTGTGTGATTACCTGCGGTAGACTCAGCAGAGATCCTTGCGAATAGGTGCAAGCAGGAAGCCCCATTCAAAGAAACAGGCGTCTGACAGTACCTGCAGCCATTCGTGGATGTTCACATGCAATTGCTCATGTCTGTGTCCAGGGTCCATCATTTGCAGGAAAACAATGCATGATCAATTACATGCGAATGGGAACAAGCAGCTGCAGGTGCTGTCATTCTCTCACTGCTTTAAATAGGAATTCCCACCCATAACTATTCGCAGGGATCCCGGCTGAGTTTTTTGCAGGTAATCGTAAATGGCCCCAATCACAAAATTGTGGGGGAGATAACCTTTATGGCGGACCACAGCCCGTGCTTCAGGGATATGTAGAACACACTGAGCATGTGTGGAGCTTCATCAGGGCGCCTGCAGCTAGGGCCCCGAAAAAGAAAGCCATGCTCCTGTTGATGCCCAAAAATACGATGCCCAGATAGCAAGGATAATTTGCCACAAATTTGTGGCAGTGTTGAATTGTAAATCTGTTAAATTGCTGCACATTTCACTGGCAAGTTGTACACTTGCAGAGCACTTGAAGCACAAGTTCTAGTTAACACTTTTCCAATTTGTAGCAAATTTGCGTGGCAAGTCTCTAGCAAGAGCAAAGTTGCAGTGGTAAGTCTACAGTAAGAGCTCTGCAAGTCACAGTAACCCCTGTGGTGGGATGACTATTGCACAACATAACTGAACCAGAACTTGCAGCAGACTTGCAGCATGTTGATCTGGAGTCATGCAATGCAGACTTGCTGCAATTGTGTAACAAACTTGTGAAGCCTGGCAAGTCTAGCAATAGCTTAGCAAGTCATTTTCAAACTTGCAGCTCAATTGCTTGCTATGTGGGTGGTGGTGGGGGACACGCATGCGACGGATGACAGCAGGACAACGCTTGAAGCGCTTTGCGGGTAAGCATGGTATTGCAGCTCAGGTTATAATCAAAATTACCCAGGGAGGGTGAAGTAAGGTAAGTTAACTGGCTCCTCACCAAACTGGCCCAATAGTGTATACAAGACTGGTGGGGACATTAGGTGTGGGGGGGCTCCTACAGGTCCAGAACTAAAGTGCATGGACCTATGTACTTTGTTAAAGAACGGAGTATCATGTTAGTGCTAACAAATACAGGAAATAATAATGATGGTGTATGACTAATGCCTGGGAAAACCTGCTGCAGCTGTTAGCAATGAGGCCAGTGAAATGGTTTCGAGGAGTCCTGACTGCAGCTGAAACATGCATCGTGAATATGTATGTAGACTTGATATGGAATAAATATGAGTCACTGCTCGGGGGGGAGCGGGGAGCCCCAGGCATGACCATGGAGCATTAATAAGATTTCCACAGATGTGTGTGTTCTCGCTGGCTCCCGCGCTCTCGTTTTTATGTGGATCTGTTGAATGTTGCTCTCAGGAAAGTCAAATCTCAGGCAAAATAAAACACAGTCGAGCTCTGTGCAAGCTTTCCCACATACCACTGCCAATGTAAATTAGAGTGACTGTGACCCGCCTGCAACCCAGCTATCCCAGCGCTCCGACACCACCGATACTACGATATGGAAAAATACTAAGCCCGGGAATAAACGAAGAGCTGCTTTTATTTGCTTAAAATTATCATGTGGGGAACACTGGCAAAAAACCTGCGGTGTCCCTGTAATGGGTCATCCCAGGCTAGAGTTAGCTGGTGCTGCCCCAGGCAACAGGAGAAAATATGTCCAAATAAGCCATGCTAGGCAAACATGCCTTCACATCAACCTCACATAGTGGAGCATTTGTTCTGCATTCATTTTCTTCTCTTACATTTAGCTCCTTTTACTTAATGTTATACTTTGCTAGGTTTTACAGGAGGCCCTGGGTGATTGATACAAAACAGGTTCTTTGTAAGAAGGGCCCGTTTTAGACCTTGTTCACATGGGTGTAAAGTGTACGCCTGTACGAGGGCCCTCAAATTGGAAGCAGCAGCTGTGTCTGTGCAGCCGCTGAATCCCAACTGACATTAACTACTTGCCAACCACATAACTTACATATACGTTGGCAAGGTGGCACTGCTGCGCCGGATCACGTACCTAATACATGATCCAACACTTCTGGGTAGGGGGCGCGCATGTGCGCTGCCGTCGGTCCGCTCCTGCTGTGATTATACACAGTGGGAGCTGATCTGCGGGTACCATGGACTCAATGTCCGCCGGGAACCCAACGAACATTCAGTACAGAATCAGAACAGCAGTCTGCCTATGTAAACAAGGCAGAATGCCGTTCTGTCAGTAGGGAAGGCATGGATCCTGTCCCGGATAGCATGCTGCAAGTGTGAAAATGACTCTTTAAGCTATTGCTAGACTTGCCAGGCTTCACAAGTTTGTTGCACAATTGCAGCAAGTCCGCATTGCATGACTCCAGATCAACTTTCTTTGCAAATATTCTGCAAGTCTGCTGCAAGTTATGGCTCAGTGATGGTCTGCAACAGTCATCCTACCACAGGGGTCACTGTGGCTAAATTTTCATGCTGTAGACCAGGCTCTCTCAACCTTTTAACCCTAGAGGAACCCCAAAAATAATTTTCAAGTCCCGAGGAACCCTTACTAAAACCAATTCATCAGGGGTCAGAAAAACATTGCCCCTTATACTGGTGGTCAATAGGAAGAATGTTAACCTTAAAATGGTGCTCAGAATGCCACCCTTAAAGGGGTTGTAAAGGTAAAAGTTTTTTCACCTTAATGCATTCTATGCATTAAGGTGAAAAAACATCTGACAATACCGCCCCCCAGCCCCACCGTTTTACTTACCTGACCCCTCGAAAGTCCCGCGCTCGCTCCCGAAATCCTCTTCGCCACTCAGCCTGGCCGTTGATTGGCTAGAGTTGATGAATTGAAAGCAGCGCAGCCATTGGCTCGTGCTGATGTCAATCACATCCAATGACGCGGCGCGCCAGGGGGTGGGGCCGAGTGATACAGTGAGCGGCTATGGCCACCGGCTGTATCACAGGAGCGCGCCCGCAAGCATTCAACACCATGCGAGGGAGCTCGCATAAAGTTGTTGAGTCCTTGCGGGGGGGAGCCGAGACAGCCACCGAGAGACCCCAGAAGACCAGGTTCGGGACCACTCTGAGCAAAACGAGCTGCACAGTGGAGGTAAGTATAACATGTTTGTTATTTGAAAAAAAAAAAAAAAAAGATAGCTTTAGTGATCCTTTAAAGACAGCTAAAAATATATTTTGTGTCATGCTGCTGGCTTTGCTAAGTGATGCTGAACCTTGAACTCTGTAGGCACCATCAAAAAGGTGGTTCATCAGCCACCGCTCAAGAAACCTCTAGGAACCTCTGGAGGAACCCTAGGGTTCCACTGAATCCTGGTTGAGAACGGCTGCTGTAGACTTTCAGAGCTCTTGCTGTAGACTCACCATTACAACTTTGCTCTTGCTAGAGAGACTTGCCACGCAAATTTGCTACAAATTGGAAAAGTGTCAACTAAAACTTGTACTTTAAGTGTTCTGCAAGTGTACAGCTTGCCAGTGAAAATGTGCAGCAAGTTAAACAGACTTATAGGGCGTACACACGGTCGGACTTTGTTCGGGCATTCCGACAACAAAATCCTAGGATTTTTTCCGACGGATGTTGGCTCAAACTTGTTTTGTCTACACACGGTCGCACAAAGTTGACGGAAAATCCGATCGTTCTAAACGCGGTGACGTAAAACACGTACTGACTATAAACGGGGCAGTGGCCAATAGCTTTCATCTCTTTATTTATTCTGAGCATGCGTGGCACTTTGTCCGTCGGATTTGTGTACACACGATCGGAATTTCCGACAACGGATTTTGTTGTCGGAAAATTTTATCTCCTGCTCTCCAACTTTGTGTGTCGGAAAATCCGATGGAAAATGTCCGATGGAGCCCACACACGGTGGGAATTTCCGACAACACGCTCCGATCGGACATTTTCCATCGGAAAATCCGACCGTGTGTACGGGGCATTACAGTTCAACGCTGCAACAAATTTTTGGCAAGTTATCCTTGCTATCTGGGGTGTTCCTGCGAAGCAGGGACAAGGATCCTTGTCTTCCCTAGTAAAAGCTCCTCCCACACTGTACAGAAACATTAGCTAGCCACACAGTTAACTCTTTGATCGCCCTGATGTTAATATATATATATATATATATATATATATAATAATATAATATATAATCGCAGTCTCGCTATAAGTCGCTGATCGCCGCCATTACTAGTAAAAAAATGTATTAATAAAAACTCCATAAATTTATCCCATAGTTTGTAGGCATATAACTTTCGCGCCAACCATTCAATATACGCTTATTGGTATTTTTTTTAACCGTGTAGCAGAATACATATTGGCCTAAATTTTATGAAGAAATTAGATTTTTTCAATTTTTTTTATATATACCGGTATGTAATATATATATATATATATATATATATATATATATATATATATATATATATATATTCAAAATTGTTTGTCTTTTTTTGTTTATAGCGCAAAAAATAAAAACTGCAGAGGTTATTAAATACAACCAAAAGAAAGGTCTATTTGTGGGGAAAAAAAAGGACATACATTTTTTGGGGTACAGAATTGCATGACCACGCAATTGTCAAAGAAACACAGTGTCGTATTGCAGAAAAAAAAAATGGCCTGGTCAGGAAGGGGGGTAAATCTTCCAGAGGTCAAGTGGTTAACTGGACTGCCTGCACAGGGATGCACGGAACACCAGTGCCTCCCCATGCAGGTAAACACAGCCCTTGCAGGGGTGTTGGGTGCTGTGGCACTTCCATGTGAATGAGGCCTCACACAAAATGGAGGCCTGAGCTAAAGTTAAAGTGGGGGCTCCATTTGTTGAAATTGTGACAGGGCTGTCTCAACAGCATGATGGGCCTACGCATGTAAAAAGTGAGCTCTAACGTGCATACAGTGATTTCAGGAGGTACATTTAAATACTGATAAACATTCTGTAATGAGCAGCACAACACAGATATATCGACCAGAAGCAAGACTCCATAAGGAGGAAGTGGGATGGTTTACAAAAAGTGGGCTTCAACATTCAGCGGCATGTATCCTCTCATATTAAGTACAACACCTATGTAGGTCAGTTGTAGTTTAGGAGCAGAGAGTAAGGCAAACCTGGTGGTATGTCTGCCCACTGCCGCAAAATCTACACTTGGCCATATTCCAATGAACAGTGGATAGGTCTAGCTAGGAACTTGGCCTACTTACTATATACACTGCAAAAATTACAATACAACACGCCGGCTATAGCTGTTAAAGGGACCGACGTACAGCTACGGCGATACGCGCAGCCAAGCCAACCTTCCTCAGTATAACTGCGGTGGCTGGTCGGCAAGCGGTTAAAGAGGAAGTAAAGTCTTCCCCTTTAATTGTACCTACAGGTAAGCCCAGGGCCGATCCTAGAGTCACAGGTGCCTGGGTGCAGAAATATTTCTGGCGTCCCCACATGGGCGTGGTCATCTTACAAACTCCTCCCCTTTGGCAGGGGGGTCACAGTGGCACTATTTGATGGGCAAAGTGACAGCATTTGATGGGAACAGTGACAGCATTTGATGTGCTACTATTTGATGGGCACTGTGGCAGCATTTGATGGGCACAGTGATAGCATTTGATATGGCACTATTTGATGGGCACAGTGGCAGCATTTGATGGGGCACAATGTCAGCATTTGATGGGCACAATGGCAGCATTTGATGGGCACAATGGCAGCATTTGATGGGCACAGTGGCAGCATTTGATGGGGCACAGTGGCAGTATTTGATGGGGCATAGTGGCGGCGTTTGATGGCACAGTGGCTGTGTTTTATGGCACAGTGGCTCCGTTTGATGGGCACAGTGGCTGCGTTTGATGGGCACAGTGGCTGCGTTTGATGGGCACAGTGGCTGCGTTTGATGGGCACAGTGGCTGCGTTTGATGGGCACAGTGGCTGCGTTTGATGGCACAACTTACTTGTAGAACAGCCTGGTGGCAGAATGGACAGGGTTCCGAGCCTCCAGAACAGAGTGTCAGGTTACAACACCAGGCTAGGGCAGCGGCAGCCAACAGGTGCTATGCTTGTGCAGTGCAGGTGGACAGCGTGCTCAGCTCAGTTACTCACATCACAGGCAGGCAGCTCCCCTCCCTCTGGCTCTGAGCCACGCTGTCTGAAGAACATGGAAGAGGTGGGTGGAGCTAGTTTACTAGGCGCAGAGCGCTCTGAATGCTGGGGCGGCCGCGGCCTCTGACGTCACTGGTTGCTAGACGCTGCGCGACAGGCGATTCTAGCAACCAGTGCAGCATGCCGCAGAGGCGGCCAGCCAGGGCAGGCATGGTGGACTGGACGACTGGGTCTCGGGGCGGCGCCGTTGCTAAGTCAAGTGAGTGCCACAGCTTCAGTGCCCCTCCTCTGCAGCAGCTTGCAGCGCCAGGGCGCGATGCACCCCATGCACCCGCCCAGGATCGGCCCTGGGTAAGCCTATAATAAGGCTTACCTGTAGGTACTGTAAATCTTTCCTAAACTTGCACTGTTTAGGAGATACTTACTATATACGCTGCCGCTGACCTCATCGGCGCATGCGCACTGAAGGAACGGCCTGCTAGTGCTGTTTCTTCAGGTGGCTCCTGCGCGGGAGTGATGTCATCGCGGCTCCGGCCAATCATAGCGCCGGAGCCCGTGAACCCGGAAGTAACTCTGGGAAAGATGTCGGCTCTGTCAGCGGTGTGCTGGCGCCGATTCAGGGCATCATTCTAAGGTAAGTATTTCATAATGAGCTAGTATGCGATGCATACTAACTCATTATGCCTTTGTCTTGCGGGTTTTTTTTTTTTTTTTGAGGTTTACAACCTCTTTAAGCACCATGAAACAGAGAATATACAACAATCAGCCATAACATTTTGACCGCTGCAAGGTAAAGTGAATAACATGTTCATCTTGTTACAATGCCATCTGAAAGTTGGTGAGATAAGTTCACGTTTTCTTTTACATTATGTACTTTTCAGGTGGCAGCTGATTTATAGGTCTGTAAAAAGCCTATTTTGCTTAGAGACTGGCAACTGAAAGTGGTAATTATTAATATATATATTACTATTATGGGCAATATTGATTATTTCTCCAAATTAAAAAAAAAAAACATAATTTACCGTAATCCTGAAAACCTTAAATAAAGTAAATATACAAAGATTATAAACTCCCTTTACTGCATATTATTCCTAACAAACTGTTGAAAACATTAAGGGCTCATTCACACAGTTTAAAAATACTGGCGCTTACCAAATGCACATCTAGCGTTAATGCACGTTAATAGGTGCGGTTGATAAACGTTTAATGAGCCTTAAGAAACCCCAAACGCCATTTGCGGCGTGGTTGACAAGTGTGTTTGGCTTGTTAAGGCCGAACCACAAACGTCTACAAAGCTGGTTGTTAAGGAGCAGGCCAAGAATCTGGCCGCCATGTCCTTAACAACCGATGAGTCAGCTGTCAGCGGGCTTCCACTGACAGCTGAATGTAAAAAAAAATAATTTCCGGCAATAAATACATTGTGGAAAAAAACAGCATCCCCCTCCCTCTCCAACCCTTACCTTTGGGTCTAGTATGAATTTTGAAGGGAACCCTACGCCAAAATAAAAAAAATTACATGGGGTCCCCCCAAAATCCATACCAGACCCTTATCCAAGCATGCAGCCCGGCAGGTCAGGAAAGGGAGGGGAAGAGTGAGCACCCCCCCTTCTGAACCATACCAGGCTACATGCCCTCAACATGGGGGGGTGCTTTGGGGCAGGGGGGTCATCAACATAGAGGGCAGAGCCCCCTGCCCCAAAGCACCCCACCCTATATTGAGGGCATGTGGCCTGGTATGGTTCGGGGGGGCGCTCGCTCGTCCCCTCCCTTTCCTGACCTGCCGGGCTGCATGCTCGGATAAGGGTCTGGTATGCGTTTTGGGGGGGACCCCATGCCATTTTAAAAAAATATTTTGGCGTGAGGTTCCCCTCAAAATTCATACCAGACCAAAAGGGCCCGATATGGATTGGGTGGGAGCAAACCCCACACCATTTTTTCCCCCAATTTTTTTTATTGTCGCCACTTTTTTTACACATTCAGCTGTCAGCAGGGAAGCCAGCTGACATCTGATTACTCTTCTGTTGTTAAGAAAGCATGCCGATGCGGTTTCAGCACGTTACCAAAGACTTGAATGGGAGGCGTTGAAACACTTCATGTTTTGATAATGTGAACAGCACTGTGTGCTGTCCATTGTATCATTTGCATAGGCGTTTAAGGGGCGTTTTTAACGCCCCTCAAACGTCTGCTTTTAATGCCAGTGTAAACTTAGCCTAACATGCATAAGTTCCTTTGAATTCCCAAGAGGGACTCTGCGTAGTGATTGTATGCTCTCTCCACAAAGATAGGGTATAACATGCTTTTCTTTACTTATCCCTACTTTGTGTATATAGTGCCCCTATAGTTCACAGGTTAAATAGAACCATTTGTATCAGTCTGATCCTGAAGAGCGAATAGACATCTCCCCACACTGGCCCTACTGTGTGCATAATAAAAGGAAGGGGTCTGCAAGATCCTTCGGGGATAAATGGTTCCACTTAGCCCATAGAGTCATTTGTAATAAATGGGCACTATACTAATTCAGAAAATAAAATACAATGTGAAAGCAGATTCTGTGCAAAGTTAGCTTCCTAAGTGCCTTCCCCCTTACTTGCTGAACCCTGTAGGTAGCAAAGAGACAGGTAATATACTCTCCTCCGATGCCAGGGGGTGAAATCTTTTTCCTGCCAACCAGCTCCAGGGAATACTTAGCACTCCAAATCTAATGAGAAGACACTGCAGCACAGTGTTGGAAGCATCTTCTCAGCAAATTATGGATTACTCACCATTCCCTGGAACTCACCATAGAAAGGATGGCCTCATCTTCACCTAGGAACCGTAGGAAAAGTAAGTATACTATCTAACTCTTACATCCCCCCCCCCAATCATACATTTTTTTATGTTGCTTTGCTAAAATTAATAGGGGGGCCTTCTCAGAAAGTGGACCTTGCATTTAAGCTAAAAAGTCCGCTTTAAAGTTGCATGCTTTTTATACATTACAGCCTATAGGAAGGATGGCATCACCTTCACCTACTTCACCTAGGAGCCGGAGAAAGGTATGTATACTATCTAACTCTTAACCCCCCCCCCCCGTCCCATACATTTCTTTATGTTGCTTTTCTAAAATTATAATAAAAAAAGTTTTGCCCATAGTTCTACTTTAAAGAAGGTAAGTTTCTATTGCATTTTGGAAATTGTTTTTTTTTTAACTGGATCAGACTTGCACAGCTATTCAATACTGAAGTGGTATGGTCAAACAGGTAGGAGGTGCATTCCAGTCTAAGCATATGTGAAATGGACATCAGAATAATTAATCTTTGTTCATATTACCTGTTGCTGATGTACATTTGGGTACTGCAGTCCAGGCATTTGCTGGCTTTGCTGCATCTTTGAAATCATCATCTTTTGCTGGAAACCTCCTGACCTTGGAAGTGCTTGATTGGCAGTCAAGGGATTGACCTGCTGTACTTGTTCATGCTGTTGTGATGTGGAAGAATTTTGCTGTTGTGGGAATGGTAACATTGGTTTACTCTGTGGCACCAAACCAGATGACGCTTGTTGGTTAGTTTGCTCAGGGCTGTAGTGAAACATAGGTTTTGTAAGGCTATGGTGATGCTCTTCAGGCAAATGACTGGAATTGACTGAGCCCTTGTTAGAATCGTGAGGTTTCATCAAGTCAAGTGAGGCACTCTGGGCACTAGAGTTATTTTTATAGAGGTAGCTATTAACTGTTTTTGGCTGATTTCCACTTACAGAAGCTCCACTCATTGAGGTACCATGAGGACTTAACTGTTGCTGCCTAAAAGGGCTGGGGACTTTCTCCATTCCATACTGTCTTGAAGGCTGTCCGGTGGCTGGGACACTTGCCCAGCTTGTGGATGGATTAGTCTGCTGTATTATGTTATGCTGCCGGTTGGCAGCTATCTGTTTCAACTGTTGAGCGTGAGATAGCTCCTGCCAGTTGTTCAGACGGTTAGAACAAGATGACGCTTGCGGCTGGCCTTGACTGGGGAGAGTGCTAGGAGAAGATGTCAAAGGGGAACTAGACATGGAAAAAGTTGGCCCTGTTGATGAAGGCCTTATTTGTGGTGATCCAACCCGTGTATGATTCAGACACTGTGGGTATTCGCTTTTAATTACTTTGTCCAATGGTGCAGATGTTGATGAACTTCTTTGGTTATGTTGATCAATGTCTATGGTAAATGGTTCATCTTGCTTAATTGTTATGTTTATCATGTTCTGCAGTTCAAGATCACTCATTGGTGGCACAGAAATATAAGTGAATTCGCTGAACAATTCTTGGAGATCTGGATCCATAAGTTGCTCTCCAGAGTCATCTCCATACCTAAAAGAGTTTTCATGAGATATCCGATGGTCAATATTGTTGCCACATGATATATTCTCTCCAGGTTCTTTCTTTATACCTTTTAATGTTGAGTTAAATAAATCATCAGCCTCACAACTACTGGTTGCATTGCTGTTTTTTCTATGTAAGGCTTGCTCCATTGGTAAGAGTCTATTAACTGACTGGTTCACTCCATCGACTCCATGATACATGTTCTGCCCAGCTGCTAAGCAGTCACTGGCACGAATTTTCTTAAAGTCAAGGAATGAGTTATCCAAGACACCATTGGATCTCTTGCTGTTGGTGGGAGATACATTTACCACCAGTCTCCTCTTCAACGAACCTTGAAGCTAATAAAAACAAGACAAAAGTGAAGTTAGCAAAGTATTTATTTATTGATTTATTTATTTCAGGTACTTATATAGCACCGTCTGTAAGGTATATTGGGTAGGAGAGGGAATATGGGATTTTTAGGGTGCCAAGAAATTACTTAATCAAATATATAAAAAATATAAATTTATTTATACAAAATGTATAAAACATCACAGTATCATCATACAGTAACCATAATATGAGTAACTAGCAGTGACTTCTTTCTCTACATGTTTCACCATGCAATGGCTTCCTCAGGAGACTTCCAACAAGCACTGCATAGCATGGTTACTATAGGTGAAAAACAGTATATTAAAATCAGTATTTAATAATCGGAACAATATTTTAAGCACATCAAAAATAGAAATGAAATGATCTCGCAGATACAGTTAGACCAAGAGTACCCCCCCCCCGCTGTATCCCCACCTGAACTGTGGAACATGTCCTATGTTTGGAGATCGCAACCCTGGTGTCTCAAGGACATTGAAAAAAGCAGACAGCAAGCTAGTAGCTGATACAACATTTAATGAAAAGGAAAGTGATCTAAGTAAATACTTGAAAACTTTTGTTGCTGATATACTCAAAACAAAAGATAAAAAATACTACCGAGATAAGATAGCTTATGATCTGAATCAAGCATACAGATTGGCACATGACAACTAAAGGAATAGGAATAAAACCAATCACTCTGATGGATCATCTATTTCTTCTGTCTCCTCATCTCAGGCACAGAGATGACCAGAAAAAATGGGGCCACAAAAAACGAAAAGATGGATCTGGTCCTCATACATCACTATCTAAACGCACTTCACACAATGATCGTAATCGACAACCTCCTCACTCGCATTAACTTGCACGTTCTACTGCTTCTGGTGATACTGGGTCTATTTCTCCTTCATCTTTTGCACAAAATGTATCAGCCTCTAAGGTAAGCTCGCATCTAATAGTAATTCAGGGGGACTGTCGTCCCACACCCCCTTTGGGGGATGTGCGCACTGCCCCGATCTTTGTCTCACAGCCCACTCAAGATCCCAAAAAGATGTTCAACACTCAATCACCGATACCTGTAGTGAACAAGACAGGTTCCAAGTAATTAATTTATCTTCTCACATTTTAACCCAGGATCAGATCCATGTTCTAAGTCTTGGTCTCACTTTTTGCCCTACTCAAAAAAACTGACAGCTTTGAAATTGTAAAAGATGTTCAGTTATTTGCCAGAAAATTGATGTATAAAACCATTTTTGATAAAAATTACTTCTCATCTAGGTATAGATTCCCATTCAACGATTTGGGGAAGGATCTTACCCTAAATGATATAAGAGCTATTGAGGAAATAATGGAGTTATGGTAGGAAGGTAATCCCATGGATGATTCATTTGATGATCCATCCAGTAATCATTGTAATGATCCTTCTGTTTCTAATCCATCAGCTGTTGAAAGATGTTTTTCACCCCCTCAATTGTACAGGCCCAAGTCTTGATCGTTCCTTGTTCTTCAAGAGAACCCCAATATTTGGGCTTTTACACAAGTCACTAAAGAACTTCAATCCATCAACTTGAATAATAACCAATCATCAAATCTTAGTTTAGCCTATCAAAAAGCATTAACTACCCTTAAAAAATCCAAACATAACCATTAAGCCTTCAGATAAAGGCGGTAACATAGTGGTGATGGATCTTACAAAATATGAGAAGATGGTAATGGATAAACTAACAAATCGTCACTGGTATATCACTATACCAGGATATCAAGTTAAGCGTATTAGAATCAATTATGCTAACCTAATTGCTCAGGCTTTTCATAAAGATATCATTGATAGGAAAACGTGGGAGTTTCTTTCAGTAAAGGCTCCCAGAATGCCCACCCTGCACGCACTACCTAAGATACATAAAAAAATGGTCCACCCCCCTGGACAACCCATTGTATCTGGGAACGGTTGTATGACAGAATCTGCCAGTCAGCTGGTCAATGACTACTTGCGGCCCCATGTGGTAGCTCTCAGCTCCCACATTCAGGACACTGCCAATCTATTGAGGGCCCTTGATAAAGTGGTAGTGCCTGAGGGGGCTTGGCTGGTGGCTATCGACGTGGAAGCTCTCTACAACTTGATCCCCCATGATTTGGGGGTTCGGGTTGTGGAGAGCTTTATTGTAGAAAGAGGTAGCAGAGCTGCTACTAACAATGAGTTCATTCTGGGCTTATTATATTTCATTTTGACCAACAACATTTTTTTGTTCAATCGCTCCCACTACCTCCAGGTGCAGGGTGTTGCAATGAGGACACGTTACCTGGTGGGGGGGGGGGGGGGGGTTGCGATTTCTATTTACATGTGAAGAATTGCAAGACAGCCTAAGTGAGGTATTAATTGGCGAAGATTTATTGATGATATCTTCTTAATGTGGATTGGATCCAAGGAGGAGTTAATCTTCTTTTTGGAAACCTTAAAATTAAATTAATTCAATCTCAGCTTTACAATGAATTACAATCAAAAGACTATTAGTTTTCTAGATAGCTTGATTTTCATCAATGATGATGGAAGTCTAGGTTCCTCACTGTATTGTAAACCTTCAGCGGAGAATGCGATTTTACATTCCAGTAGTTCCCATCCTAGATTCCTTGTCTTCAGCATACCTTATAGCCAGTATCACAGGCTGAAAAGGAATTGCAGTCGACAGAAAGACTTTGAGATCGAAGCCAAAGACCTATGAGACCGTCTCTTACTGAGAGGTTATAGTCGGTCGTGTCTGAAAAAGGCCTACCATAGGGCCAATCAAAAGAAGAGAGATACTTTAATCTTTTCGAAAAAGGTTCCAAGCACAGATCAAAAGGTTTGATTGATAACTAGATTTTCAGGACAGCATCGTCAGATACGAGATGTCATTCAAAAATATTGGCATCTGTTAGTTGCTGACGATGTTGCCTTAAAATATATAAGTCGGTATCCTCAAATTATTTATAGGCAATCCCAATCGATTAGAGATCATCTTATACATAGTAATTTAACAACTACATCCAAAAGTCCTGCTCGTAAAATGACTGGGACCAGGCCCTGCAGGAATTGTAATTTTTGTAGGTACCTGTTCAGTGCTTCACAGATACTGCTGCCCTATGGTGAACAATACAAACCTAATTTTTACGCCGATTGCCAGACAATTGAAGTAGTTTACCTTATGGAATGCAATTGTAAGGCCTTTTACATGGGCAAAACAAAAAGACCTTTTTTTCACAGGGTCCGGGACCATGTGTCCTTGGTCTCTAAGGAAAAAATGGAGACCCCAATTAGTAGACATATGGGACTTTATCACAATTTCTCACTGTCTAAAATTAAATTCTTTGCATTGGAGCACATCCCTGCACATGAAAGAGGGGGTGATGTGGATAAACTCCTTCTACAGTGCGAAACGAAATGGATCCACACCCTATCAGCTACAAAACATCCTGGACTGAACGAGTCCATTATCTAAAAACCCTTTCTTTAGGGCCATATTAATCTCTCTTTTTGAAAGGTTCAGATTTAACCAAAATGCCTCAAGACTGGGATTCATTATGTTGGATCCTAATAACTGAATTTTTTTTTTTTTTCATGTGTATATATATATATTATGTTTTCTTACTCGCTTTTACCTTGGCCCGAGAGGTTCCCTATTTGTTCTGTCTTTCTCCCTCCCTGAACTGTGTTTTTTTACATAAATTTTTCCTATATGGAAATCTAATATTTATTTGTTGGAATTTACTTAATATTTTACAGACCTGGGATTTTTTCCTTTTTCCCATGGCTGGCCTTCAGTGGCAATATTTGATTAAAATTTGTTACCCTTAAGTACATTGAAATGGAAA
Organism: Lithobates clamitans; assembly: GCA_037952925.1. NCBI lineage: Eukaryota > Metazoa > Chordata > Amphibia > Anura > Ranidae > Lithobates > Lithobates clamitans. The sequence goes on from JBBGZY010002202.1 coordinate 1,891,579, forward strand.
TAAAGGTAGGTAATTTTATTTCTATTTTTGATGTGTTTAAAATATTGTTCTGATTATTAAATACTGATTTTATTATACTGTTTTTCACCTATAGTTACCATGCTATGCAGTGCTTGTTGGAAGTATCCAATGCACTACTGTAATATTTCCCAATCTTTGGTTAATGTACCACCAACATGAACTTTGCTTAGTTTATTGAGAATTTCCTATCTGTAATCACTGGTCTTGGCCATAGGTTGCCATTAGTACAGATCACCTTCTTAACCATGCTTACTTAAAGATGCTGCATTATGGCCTTCATAAAGGACAGTATCTAATCAAGAATTCTGCTCCCTCTATAATGGCTGGTGCTATTGGAATGGACTACTTTTGTCCATTGGTTAAAAGCTGAACCTCAAGAAGATATAAAAACACAATTTAATTCAGTTACAAATTCTATAACCACTTCAGGATTTTGAATGTAGGAGATATATCTTAAACTTCAACAACGGTTTTAGGACTGTTTTAGAAAATACGCAATTGCTATGTATTACATAGCCGGAGTGACTGTCAAAATGCTCCTGTTTAAAATGACACTTGCAGATAGTCTGCAAATGTCACTGAGTAATACAGTGTAACAATGTATTGTTACACTGTAGTTACTACTTCATTCACATGTAGATATGTGAAAAAGATAAATAATTTCTAAAAAAATGTATGTATGCCTATTTAACTGCTTGTTAAGCCCAATTAGCCCCAATTAACCTCTTCCTCCCTATCTACCCTTAACTATTATTTTGTATTATTTTATTTCTATTTTTTTTTAACCATTATAATACATTTTTTTGCATGTTAGTTGCTGTCATGTGATATCCTCTTCGCCGCTCAGCCTGGCCGTTGATCGGCTAGAGTGGATGGATTGAAAGCAGCGCAGCCATTGGCTCACGCTGCTGTCAATCACATCCAATGACGCAGCGCACGGGGGGGCGGGGCCGAGTGATACAGTCAGTGGCTATAGCCGCCGGCTGTATCACGGGAACGCGCCCGCAAGAACTAAACACCATGCGAGAGAGCTCGCATGAAGGTGTTTAGTTCTTGCGGGGAGGAGCTGAGACAGCCGCCGAGGGACCCCAGAAGACCAGGTTCAGGGCCACTCTGTGCAAAACGAGCTGCACAGTGGAGGTAAGTATAACATGTTTGGGGGGCACTCTGCAGGAGGGAGGGGCCAGGAGCACCGAAGAGGGATCTGAGAAGAGGAGGATTTGGGCTGATCTGTTCTGTGCAAAACCACTGCAACAGAGCAGGTAAGTATAGAGATTTTTGTTATTTTTAAGCAAAAAAAACCCCAAGTTTTTAGTATCACTTTAAGCGGAACTTTACCCATAACAACTTGATAAAAAATAATGTTCTTAAGCAAGGAAAATACATTCCACGTTAATAATTATGCTACCAAAATTAGTGTGTGCTGTAAATTGCCTACAGCATTGCTCCTGTTTCTTCTTGATGGAGGCTGCCATTTTGCTGAAGCCCAGAACCCTGAGCTGCAGTAAATCTATAGGTTGTCAGCAGATCGACCTCTACATTTATGGCACAGTGCCGAAAAATCGAGAGCAGCTGAGGATGTGCAGAGCAGGGTGAGACAGTGTATTACTAGATTTTAAACAGTATATGCATTTATTTTTAATGTTTTACATAGCTATACTTGCAAAAGGGGCCAGCCTGAAGTGATCCAGCAGGTCTTTATTTTCTAACTAAAGTTCCACTTTAAAGGCTAAGTTCACCTTTGTTCATCTTTTTTTTTCCCCCTCCAAATTATAGCTCCCCTATGTGCCAATATAGCATTAATGTACTTATTTTGTAAAAATAAAACAGCTTCCCATTAATTCTACAAAGGCTTACCTCACTTTCTTCATAGCTGTTTAAACACACTGCTCGATTACTTCTGGTCAGACTATAGGTCATGACACTGGAAGGAGTTGACCAGCTGATCTCATTAGCACACACCCTGCATCATCTACCCTCAGCTGGTCAACTCCTTCCTGTGTCTTGACCTAAAGTTTGTCCAAGAAGCAAGGCAGAAATAATGGAAAGTGTTTTTAAACAGCCATGACTGGCTAGGTGACAGATGCACAACGTTGGGGTCAGCAGTGCACCGCTAAGGTAATGGACCCTATGGCAGACTGCTGCGGATGGACCTCTGGGTGGTATAGGAAAGCAGGTCCACTGGAGCACCAATACGGATACCACTGGGAGCTAGAGCATAAGATTCCCCAGGGTGCGGAGTCTAAGAACCAGTTGGTGTTCACCAGAGCCTCTAGTGGTGGAAATGGACTGCGCTGCAACTGGCTCCAGGTTGCAGCCCCCGGGTCTCCCAGCTCACACTCACGGTAGGCTATAAGAGGATAGCGAGGAAGCAGCAGCCCAGGACAACAAGGGATAGTCAGGAGATAAGCCAAAGGTCGGGGCAACTAGCAGACATGGATAGACAGAGACCATGCCAAAGGTCAGGGTAACAAGCAGGCAGGGATAGTCAAAGAACAAGCCAAGATCGGTAACAAAAACAGACGTAGAGCACACGGCAAGCAGCAGACAGGAAACGAAACATACAATATTGCTCGGGCAAGGCAGGCTTGGACAGTACAGTGTTAGATAGTGTATCCTGTAGAGGCTAGGGTGGAGCCACTCTGAAGGAAGATTACTTAACCATGCAGGTGTGAGAATGCAGGCCCAAGGCTGATTCACAGACCAGAGGTAAGCAGATAGACAGGGCATGAAGGTATTACTGGTGATTCATGACATGAGGACAGTGAGGTAAGCGCTATAGAATTAATGCAAAGCTGTTTTATGTTTGCAAAAGAAGTACATTAATGCTGTATTGGTATATAGGGAAGCTGGAAATTAGAAAAAAAATAAAAAATAAAAAAAGGTGAACTTAGCCTTAAAGTAATGACAAAGGTAAAGGTTATTATAAAGGAACAAGAGCAGATGTGGTTAGAATTCCTTCAATGTATTTTTTACATAGCATAAACATCCAAATCTGTTCTTTAATTTATCTTTTGTAAAAACTGTATTAATACAAGGAGATGAAGACTCAGTGCTCCACAGTGCTTATATATCCAAACATAGGCTGAGTGAAGGTTGGTGACCAAGCTGTATTCTAAACTGTATTAAAAAAAAAAAAAGAGGTCATCAAGCTGGCTGTGCTTCCTGGCTTGGATACCTGGATGAGAAGACTGGCTGATTAGAATTACAAATGCTTTGGCAGGTAAAACATTTCCCATACATTTATTTCAACTGTGTATTTAGACATTTGCCTTGAAACTTTTATATTACTGTTTTCCTTCTGGCAACAAAGCCCACTTCATAGGTGTCCTATAAACTGGAGAATTTCATGACTGGTCCACTTATTTTTAAATCGTTAAATAACCCCCTTTTCTTTTTCATTGCAGGAAAATCATGAATTCCAAGCAGAGGCAATGTGCCATCATTGAGTTCTTGACAAAGGAGGGGTGCAGGCTGTCCGACATCCACAGAAGGCTACAGAATGTTTATGAATATGGCACCATTGACAAGAGCAATGTACACACATGGATGAAGAAGTGTAAAGAAGGGCACCAAAACTGGAGACAAACCACGCAGTGGGAGACCATCAACTGCGACCACCAACACAAATCATTAGTGAGGGGAACTCAATGATGGCAAATTGTTTCTGCTTGGAATCCATTATTTACATGCTATAAAAACGAAAAGGAAGAAAATTTACTATAGAGGAAGAGTTACTCTACCAACAGCCTTCATATAAAAAGTAAAGCTGCCTTGCCCAAAACAAACAGATTCCTGCTCCATTTTCTAACCCGCCGTAAAAAGACAACTGGCGTCCAATGGGTTTCTATGAGTATCACAGTCACCTTTATATTATACCCCTATAACATTCTCTGTTCAACTTGGATATCTATACTCATGAAGAAAGAAACAGCAGCCTCTGGAAATGAATTGTACAGGCTCTGTTGGCAACACATTCATCTATGAGAACTCAACTCGTAATCCGATATCAGCACTGTGAGATGAAAAATGCTCTCTGATGCCGTCATAGCAAGTAGGGAATATGAGAAACTGAATGCAGTGAAAAGAATGAAAGTAGAGCTCTGCTCAGATCTTGTATAAAGTGGGTGTATTTGAGCCTTACGGTGATTGTTGCCGCATTAGTGCACTTGCAACAACACAGTTGAGTACTGTCTGTGATAGTTTTTTATTAGTTGCTCTAATGTCGTGTACACACGACTGGACTTTTTGACAGCAAAGGTCCGACGGAACGAATTTGTTCCGTCGGACAATTCGACCGTGTGTGGGCTTCATCTGACCTTTGCTGTCGAAAAATGAGACAGACTTTAGATTTAGAACATGCTTCAAATCTTTCCGACTGACTCGAGTCCGGTCGAAAAATCCGTTCGTCTGTATGCTAGTCCGACGGACAAAAACCGACGCTAGGGCAGCTATTGGCTACTGGCTATGAACTTCCTTATTCTAGTCCGGTCGTACGTCATCACGGTCAAATCCGTCGGACTTTGTTGTGATCGTGTGTAGAAAAGTCAGATTCAACGGAACTCGAAAGTTCGTCGAAAAGTCCTTCTGGGTTCAGTCCGTCGAAAGCCTGCTGGTGTGTACACGGCATAACATTTAATTTTTCAGGACAAGCTTTCCAGGGTCTACTCCCCTCTTCTTGGTCCGAACAGTACTGCTTGGACCTAGACGAAGGAGATAGACCCTAAGAAGCTTGTCCTGAAAATGAATTATTAGTGAAATCAATAAAGTATCCTGTGAGCACTACTCAACTGTGTTGAGGTAAATGTCAGAAATCTCAGTTGTTTTCAATTGCCAAATTGTAAGTATTTCCCATTTCTGCATCTATGGACCGTGGCATACTGCAGCAGATGCAGGTGGTCAGCCATTCTAAGTAGAGCTAGCAATTGCCCACTTTGGCTAATGTCCAATATATGGTCAAAATGTCTGCCAATTCTCTACTGACCACTTGTCCACTCAAGTGATCCCACTGTGCAATGAGCCCAGAAAAAAATCTATAGCGTTTGAACGCACTTACGTATTTCCTCCAATGGTGTAGAACAGCCTTTTTCAACGTCAAAAACACAGAGGAACCCTTGAAATAACTTAGGGAACCCCTGATAAAAATTACTATATCTACAACTTATAATACATTAGTGTGATGGTCAGTGAGAAGAATGCTCCTTACACTTGTGGTCATTGGGAAGAATGACCCCCTTACAGATAGCTCAATGGTGTCTGTGGGAACTTATTTGAGAGGAAGAAATTGCTCTTTGCTCAAGGAACCCTTAGCAATCTCTGGAGGAACCCTAGTTGAGAAACCCTGGTGTAGAACCTTAGGCCTTTTGTTACTCCCATATGCTAAAGCTGTCGCCATCTGTGCTTGCACTGTTTGCCCTTCTCTCCCTTATGCCCCGTACACACGATAGGATTTTCCTACGGAAAATGTGTGATAAGACCTTGTTGTCGGAAATTCCAACTGTGTGTAGGCTCCATCACACATTTTCCATAGGAATTTCGGTCACACAAAATTTGAGAGCTCGTTCTCAAATTTTCCGACATCAAAATCCGTTGTCAGAAATTCCGATCGTGTGTACACAATTCCGACGCACAAAGTTCCACACATGCTCGGAATCAAGCAGAAGAGCAGCACTGGCTATTTAACTTCATTTTTCACGGCTCGTTGTACGTCACCGCGTTCTTGACGTTCGGAATTTCCGACCAACTTTGTGTGACCGTGTGTATGCAAGACAAATTTGAGCCAACATCCGTCGAAAAAAAAACATGGATTTTGTTGTCGGAAAATCCTATCGTGTGTACAGGGCATTACACTCATTTGTCCACAGTTTGAGTCATTTACAAATCCTGGGCCCATGCACAAAACTACACATCTGCCTAAAGATATGGATGTGCAAGGTCACATAGGGGGGAAGCCTGCAGACAAGCAAAAGCAACCATTGCCGACAAGGAAAGTAAGCAACATCCTGCAAATTCCAGAAAGTCTCTTGGCAAAAATGCTGCTGTGGCTGTCCATGCGTAGTATACAGTAGCTTGAAGATGCATCCTTAGTGCAATGGGTACAGTGTGTGTACGGAAAGTGAATAAGCTACATTTCAATGTACTGAGGTGAGCTGTGCTTGGCTGGAAAGTTTTATATGAGGTTAAAGTTTCACTTTAAGTTACCGTATTTATCGGCGTATAACACGCACATTCATTTTAAGAGGGAAGTTTCAGGAAAAAAGCTTAAATTTTAAATAAGGAACTTTGAAGCAAAATAAGGGTCAGTGTCCATCTGCAGCCTCACCATTGCCATCAATGCATCCTGATCAATGCCCACCTGCAACCTCACAAGTGCCATCAATGCAGCCTTATTAGTCCACATCAATGAAGCCTTGCCATTGCCATCAATGCAGCAGCCTTGTCGCCATTGCCATCGATTGACTTCCTATTACAGAGGCCGCCAAGTAAACAGGAGATTCTCACTGTATGTAATCTGACGGCGCTCGTCCCGCCCCCCACCCCCCGTTGCCTCCGAGGCAGCTGAAATTGAAGTATTGGCGTATAACACGCACGCGCTATTTGCACCCGATTTTCATGGTGAAAAAGTGAGTGTTATACGCCAATAAATACAGTAATTGGAATCTATTGCTGTGGACCTACATCATGCATTCAAAGGAGCTGTCCATGCAAGTGAAACAGGCCATTGTAAGGCTTCAAAAATGAAACAAATCCATCAGGAGATAGCAACAACATTAGGAGTGGCCAAATCAACAGTTTGGTACATTCTGAGGAAAGAAGAATGCACTGGTGAGCTCAGCAACATAAAAAAGGCCTGAACATCCACGGAAGACAACAGTGGTGGATGATCGCAGGATCCTCTCTATGGTAAAGGAAAACCCATTCACAACATCCAGACAAGTGAAGGACACTCTCCAGGAGGTGGGTGTATCATTGTCAAAGTCTACAATCAAAAGAAGACTTCAAAAGAGCAAATACAGAGGGTTCACCACAAGATGCAAACCATTCATAAGCCTGAAGAGTAGAAAAGCCAGATTAGACTTTGCCAAAAAACATCTAAACCCAGACCAGTTCAAGAAAAGCATTCTTTGGATGGATGAAACTAAGATTAATCTGTACCAGAATGACGGGAAGAAAAAAGTGTGGAGAAGTCTTGGAACAGCTCATGATCCAAAGCACACAACATCACCTGTAAAACATTGTGGAGGCAGTGTGATGGCATGGGCATGCATGCATGGTTTCCAGTGGCACTGGGTCATTGGTGTTTATTGATGATGTGACAGAAGACAGAAGCAGCCGGATGAATTCTGCAGTGAGATATATGGTCAGCCCAGATTCAGTCAAATGCAGCAAAGTTGATTGGACGGCATTTCACAGTACAGATGGACAATGATCCAAAACACACTGCAAAGCAACCCAGGAGCTTCTGAAGGAAAAGAAGTGGAATATTCTGCAATGGCCGAGTCAATCACCTGGTCTAAATCCAATTGAGCATGCAATTTACTTACTGAAGGCAAAACTAAAGGCAGAAAGACCCACAAACAAAGAACTGAAGACAGCTGCAGTTAGAGCCTGGCAAAGCATCAGAAAGGAGGATACCCAGTCTTTGGTAATGTCCATGGGTTCCAGACTTCAGGCAGTCATTGCCAGTAAAGGATTATCAACAAAATATTAAAAATGGACATTTTTTTTATGATTATATTCATCTATCCAATTACATTTGAGCCCCTGAAAATGGGGGGACTGTGTATAAAAATGGTTGCAGTTCCTAAAACATGTACTTGATACTTATGTTTAACCCCTTGAATTAAAGCTGAAAGTCTGCACTTCAAATTAATTTGGATTGTTTCATTTTAATTTTACTCTGGTGGCATACAGAGTCAAAAGTATGAAAATTGTGCCTGTATCCAAATATATATGGACCTCACTGTATTGGTAGGGTCACTAAGGCTAGCTGGTAAAATGGGACTTGTGGCTGGTGTCATTAATAGGAAAGAGATAAGGCAAGTGGCGACTTCTTCCTGGCCTGTAGAGGACTGCTGGTTGTTAAATCTACAGTCATTAGACATGGGTGCTAAAAAAGGAGGGGAGCATTGAGGATAGGCTCATTAAAGTGATACTAAACAATATCCTTATTATCCAAAATATTCCATACACATCCAAGACTTAATGGCCCTGTAATCTATTTTTCATGAAATTGTTTCTTACTGTGTTTTTCTACCTCTTTGTAATGTCCTTTGCGAGATCTCAAACCTCACCTTTCCTTCCTCAGTTCTGTTTGTTTGGAATGAGCAGTGCATGTTAGTTGTGGTCAGTTGCACTGCTCTTTGCACATTGCATATCCTACAGTCTAAGAGAGCAAGAGAGGGGGGGCTACATTCCTACACATAGTGGGACCATGGAGAACAAACTTAGCCACCCTCTAACAGGCAGTTGTATTACAGCAGCAAAAAAATTTGGAGATGTGAAGGAGGCCGGGAGCAACAGAAGGGGCTTTTCTGAGTTAAGAATACATACTTGAAAAGATTTTTTTAGTTTAATGTCACTTTAACCACTTAAGAACCAAGCCTCTTTTTTAGATGTGTTGTTTACAAGTTAAAAACATTTTTTTTTTGCTAGAAAATTACTTAAAATGCCCAAACATTATACATTTTTTTTCTAACACCGTAGAGAATAAAATGGTGGCCGTTGCAATACTTTCTTTCACACCGTATTTGCGCAATGGTCTTACAAGCGCACTTTTTTTTTTTGGAAAAAATACACTTTTTTGAATTAAAAAATAAAACAACAGTAAAGTTAGCCCAATTTTTTTAATATTGTGAAAGATAATGTTACACTGAGTAAACTGATACCCAACATGTCACGCTTCAAAATTGTGCCCGCTCGTGGAATGGCGACAAACTTTTACCCTTAAAAATCTCTATAGGTGACGTTTAAAAAATTCTACAGTTTGCATGTTTTGAGTTACAGAGGAGGTCTTGGGCTAGAATTATTGCTCTCGCTCTACCAATCGCGGCAATACCTCACATGTGTGGTTTGAACACCGTTCTCATATGCGGGCGCTACTCACGTATGCGTTCGCTTCTGCACACGAGCTCGTCGGGACAGGGGTGCGTTTAAAAAACTTTTTCTTTTTTCTTATTTATTTTACCTTTTATTTTTACACTAATTTTTTTAAAAAAATTAAAAATTGTGTCACTTTTATTCCTATTACAAGGAATGTAAACATCCCTTGTAATAGAAAAAAAGCATGACAGGACCTCTTACATCCATATTTACGGTGTAACCTGTTACAATAATGCACCTCCCGGCACCTATCGATCCCTTATTGTCAGTCCGGGCGGGGGATCCTCTCTCTCTGCAACCGCTGTCACAATTTCAAAACCGCTGCCTGATTGTGGGGGGTGGGAGGAGCTTTCCATGACAAGTTAGAATAATTCAATAGCAATGTTGATGGCTGCGCTACCACCGAAGATGTCCCATTTACAAAGATCAACAATATAAAAAAAATGTTTGAAACAGCGTGGCTGTGCAGGGCTCAGCCCACAAAGCTGCATCATTCATTCACAGAGATCTGTGAATGAATGAATGAACTACAAGTACCGTCTTCCACCGGGGCAGACAGCTTGTGGTTTTCTTAGAGGGCACTGATGATCGCTCGTGATTCATTCATTCTTCCTGGACTTCTGCAACTGACTGCAGTATCCTGGCATTGCATCCATGATCTGCTGACTGAGGGTGCAATGCTTTACAGCAGGCGTGTTCAACCTGTGGCCCTCCAGCTGTTTCGAAACTACAAGTCTTATGAGTCATTGGAAGACTGACAGTAATACCGCGTACACACGGGTGGACTTTTTGACGGACTAGGTCTGGCGGACTTTTCGATGGACTTTCCGAATGAACGGACTTGCCTACACACGATCAACCAAAGTCCGACGGAGTTGTACGTGATGACGTATGACTGGACTAAAACAAGGAAGTTCATAGCCAGTAGCCAATAGCTGCCCTAGCGTCGGTTTTTGTCCGTCGGACTAGCATACAGACGAGCGGACTTTTCGACCGGACTCGAGTCCGTCGGAAAGATTTGAAAACTGTTTCATTTCTAGGTCCGTCGAACTTTTGGGAAAAAAAAGTCCGCTGGAGCCCACACACGATCGAATTATCCGACGGACCAAGTCTGCCGTAAAGTGTGTACGCGGCATTACAAGCATGACTCCTAAAGGCAGAGTCATGATGGGACTTGTAGTTGCACAACAGCTAGATGGCCACAGGTTGAGCACCCATACTTTACAGGTTGCAATGTAAAAAAACAATAAATGCAGATTTTTTCACCTGCAAAATGATGTGCATTTATTATTATTATTATTTTTTTTTTTTTTTGGAAAAGGTGAACTTATCCAAAAGAATGGCCTTCCTGCTATAGACCTCACCTCCCCCATCCTCAGTTGGGCTCTGATACCCTCCACTAACGACTTTATATTGAGCACTGGGGCAAGTAAGCACCAAGCAGAGTAGGCCCGGTTCGCACCGGTGCGGCATGCGCTCCGACTTTGAGAGCACATGTCGCATGAAATGTCGCGCCCCATTAAGCTCAATGGAATCGATCTAATAGGAGCGACTTGAGTTGCTCTGACTTAGAAAAAGGTTCCTGCATTACTTTTGGCTTCGGCACGACTTGCATTGACTTTTGTTAAAGAAGTCGTATGCAAGTCGTGCCGAAGTTGCGCTGGGATGTCAGATTCGAAGTCGCGGCAGTGTGAACCGGGCCTAAAAAGCCCAACAGTGTTCAGGAAGTAACTGAAGGCAAACATTCTGATTCTCATATTTTCTTCAATGTCGAAAATGAGGGAAGTTTGCAGATTGGCTGCTATGGATTACTGCACTGTGCTGATCAGCATGTTGAGTTTTGATTTTTTTTTTGTAGAAAACCTTTTGATAAATGACATATGTTCTAATCAGGCCTTGCTGCAAGGCATAAAGCAGGATGTCATTATGAGGATCCATAGACACACGATCCACATGTTGCAATTGCCTTTCCTAATTAATCAGATGGCTTGCCACCTTTCTTGGTGTAATCCCTGGAGAACATATTTAGCAAAGTTCTAATCTGTTTCATGATCTCTGATCGTCTGTTGCCAGCTGTATATTTTACAGCCTATCTGGACATCTGGAAAGCTGCGAAAAGACGGAAAGCACATTTCAATTTTGGCAACGGAATGAACAATTAAATTGGGTCCCTGATTAACAGCTTCTGTGAGTTATTTTTCTTTATCCGGATGTTGCAATATTAGGCATGACACAGAAAATGAGGAAAAGGAAAGTACACTGTATTTTCAGTGAGCACATATTTTGAGCTATTATTACACTGTAAAGTAATTATTAATGTGTTTAATATTTTTACGATTGCCTTTTTTGGTATTGAATTAAATGTAGAGATGTGTAATTTAACCACTAGAGGCAGGACAGAATAGCTTTTTACAATGACTACCAACCGTATATACTCGAGTATAAGTCGAATTTTTCAGCACATTTTTTTGTGCTGAAAGTGCCCCCCTCGACTTATACTCGAGTCAAGCACTTTTCTGCAGCAAAAAATTTCATTTTACGAACCGAATTTGAGGCCCCATATCTCAGGGCCACTTGGTGCTAGGAACCCCAAATTTGGTGTGCAAACCCAGTGGAACTGGTACCATAACATATCCAAAGCCGGGGTTCCTAGCACCAAGTGGCCCTGAGATACAGGGCCCCAAAACCGGTTCGGAAAATGTCATTTTCTGCTGCAGAAAAGTGCTTGACATTTTCTGAACTGATTTTTGGGGCCCTGTATCTCAGGGCCACTTGGTGCTAGTAACCCCAGCTTTGGAAATATTATGGTGCTAGTTCCACTGGGTTAGCACACCAAATTTGGGGTTCTTAGCACTAAGTGGCCCCAAGATACAGGGCCCCAAATTCGGTCAACTGTGTCCATCTGCAGCAATGTCATTTCGGGACCCTTTGGGTTCAGAGACCCCAAATTTTGGCTGCAGCTAGGGGGCATCTAGGAACCCTTAACTACCGAGTTTGAAGTTCAGGGGACCTATGGCTGCAAATGGGCACAGTGAGGCATGCAAATGGGCACACTGGTGCTGCAAATGGGCATTGTTGACCCTCTTTTCCACTTACAATAGCTGTGCATTTCTCACCCTCGTCTTATACTCGGGTTAATACGTTTTTCCCATTTTTTTTGTGGTAAATTAGGGCCTCGACTTATACTCGGAACGACTTATATTCGAGTACATATGGTAATTTCTTAACCACTTCAGCCCCGGAAGGATTTACCCCCTTCCTGACCAGAGCACTTTTTGCGATTCGGCACTGCGTCGCTTTAACTGACAATTGTGCGGTCGTGCGACGTTGTACCCAAACAAAATTGACGTACTTTTTTTCCCACAAATAGAGTTTTCTTTTGGTGGTATTTGATCACTTCTGTGGTTTTTATTTTTTGCGCTATAAACAAAAAAAAAAAGAGCGTCAATTTTGAAAAAAAAAGCAATATTTTTTACTTTTTGCTATAATAAATATCCCCAAAAATATATAAAAAAACAATTTTTTTCCTCAGTTCTACATATTTTTGGTAAAAAAAAAAAATTGCAATACATTGATTGGTTTGCGCAAAATGTTTAGCATCTACAAAATAGGGGATAGATTTATAGCATTTTTATTTTTATTAGTAATGGCGGCGATCTGCGATTTTTATCGGGACTGTGACATTATGGCGGACAGATCGGACACTTTTGATTACTGCACTGATTACTGTGTAAATGGCACTGGCAGTGAAGGGGTTAATCACAGCGGGTGGTGAAGGGGTTAAGTGTGTCCTAGGGAGTGATTCTAACTGTGGGGGAGAGGGGCTACACCTCACATGACAGAGATCACTGATCTCCATGACAGAGAGCAGCGATCTCTGTCCTGTCACTAGGCAGAATGGGGAAATCCCCGTGACACAGTCACCCAGTGGGCATCGAGTCCGCGGGACCCGCGGTCACGGAAACTGCGGCAGGATGTATCTGTAAAAGGGGACATACCTGTACGCCCTTTTGCCCACCGGTGCTATTCTGTGGACGTAAATCGGCGCTGGTCGGCAACCGGTTAAAGTGGTTCTTTACCCCGTTTGAAAAAAAAAGTTTAAAGTTAGCAGCTCCAAATACTGTAGCTGCTGACTTTTTAAAAAATAAACACTCACCTGTCCAGGGGTCCAGCGCTGTCCTCCAGTCCTTTGAAGCCCCCCACATGTTTGCTGTCATTCCTTGCTGCTTTACGGCCGGCTGCTCACTGTCCATGCCTGAGCCGCACTGCACTTTGTGAATGTTCCGCAGCCTTCTGGGACCTGTGACGTGTCCCAAACAAAAGGTTGCGGGCAGGTAAGGGGTGGTGGAGTGTGTGTGTGTTAGGAACTTTCTGTGAATGCAACGTGGTGATCCAACCTGAACTGGGAGGCGGTACCTGTGAAAACTGGGCACCCCCCCCCCCAAAAAAAGTGCCAATAATAGAGGAGAGGAACTTCCCCTTTAGGATGCAGTTCCACTTTAAACTACCACTGAGATCAAATTTGATCCACATAGAGCATTGCTTTTATCTGTTGGACAATGTATAGACTTGTGAGAAGGAGCAGTAAAGCATAACCCTTGTGTGTAGAGGATAAAAACTATGAGGTTACAGGAACGTATTAACAGTATTCCAGCAGCTGATGACACAGCACATTCAGTAAGCATTCCTCCTTGTTTAATTGTTCTTTGTAGAGCTGGATCACCCCTGATCATAGAGGAGGTGCAGGATTTGTTGTGGTCACCATCCATTTTGAATTCTTCAAGAACATGAAGGAGCTGACGGGGTTGTGCAGGTTATATTTTGTAGACTATTAGGGCTTCGTGTACACTGGCCTACAGTCATAGCCAAAAGTGTTGAGAACAACACAAATAGTGTTTTTAGATCTTTTTGTCAGATGTTATTATGGTATTACAAGCATTTCATAAGTGTCAAAGGCTTTTATTGACAATTACAATAGGTTTATTCAAAGAGTCAATATTTGCAGTGTTGACTCTTCTTTTTCAACACCTCTGCAATTCTCCCTGGCATGCTGTCAATCAACTTCTGGGCCACATCCTGACTGATGGCAGCCCATTCTTGCATAATAAATGCTTGGAGTTTGTCAGAATTTGTGGGGGTTTTTTTGTTCACCCGCCTCTCAAGGATTGACCACAAGTTCTTAATGGGATTAGGGTCTGGGGAGTTTCCTAGCCATGTACCCAAAATTGCTCCATCATGCTGGAAAAGGCATGTTTCCTCACCAAGCTGGGAGAAGTTACTCTCGGAGGATGTTTTTGTACCATTCTTTATTCATGGCTGTGTTCTTAGGCAAAATTGTGAGTGAGCCCACTCCCTTGGCTGAGATGCAACCCCACACATGAATGGTCTCAGGATGTTTTACTGTTGGCATGACACAGGACTGATGGTAGCGCTCACCTTTTCTTCTCCGGACAAGGTTTTTTCCGGATGCCCCAAATCATGAGAGAAAATGACTTTACCCCAGTCCTCAGCAGTCGAATCCCTGTACCTTTTGCAAAATATCAGTCTGTCCTCCCTGATGTTTTTCCTGGAGAGAAGTGGCTTCTTTGCTGCCCTTCTTGACATCAGGTCATCCTCCAAAATTCTTCTCCTCACTGTGCATGCAGATGCCCTCACACCTGCCTGCTGCCATTCCCGAGCAAGCTCTGCACTGGTGGTCCCCCGATCCCGCAGCTGAATCAACTGTAGGACACGGTCCTGGCGTTTGCCTTCTTCACAAATCCAGTGGAAATGTTTTTTATGGGATTAAGTTCATTTTCATAGCAAAGAGGGACTTTGCAATTAATTGCAATTCATCTGATCACTCTTCATAACATTCTAGAGTATATGCAAACTGCCATCATAAAAACTGAAGCAGCAAACTTTGTGGAAATTAATATTTGTGTCATTCTCAAAACTTTTGGCCATGGCTGTATATTTACCGTGGCCAAACGCAAAACACAGCAAAATCGTGGAACACTTTTTTGCGATTGGCGGTCAAAACATTCCTAACGTGAACACGATTCTTCCATGTTTAGGAGAGGGAGGTTGAAGCTCACCTAAACGCGGCAGCTCCTAAACTCTATTAAAAGCCTATGCGTACATTGACACATAAGCTTTTATGAAGTTGAGTTTAGGAGCTGTGGCAAAAAAACAGCAAATTCTCCTAAACTCAAGTTCAAGAGCTGCCAGTGTAGGCTAGTGTACATGAAGCCTAAAGCTGGAGACACACTATACAATTTTCTGTGGATTTTTTCCTTTAGATTTACCAAAACCATATAATATGTGATCAAACCTTAAGAGTTTCAATTTGTATGCAATCAGGCAGGCCCTTGCCCTACATGGTTTTGGTAAATCAGACAACAAAAGTTGTATAGTGTGTATGGGGCTCCATGCACGCTAGCTTAAAAATCGCTGCTACTACAGTTTTGTGTTCTGCCTGTAGAAGCAGCTCAAAGTTATCCTATGTGTCCATGCACATTAGGACAATTACAGGCATATTTTAAGCTTGACGTTTAGAGGCAGGAAAAAAACCCCTTCTGGTTTGCATTTCTGATTGGAGCTTTCTGGCAAAAAACAAAAAAAAAACAAAAACGCAAAACTCTCCTAAACTCGTCTAAACTATGTACAAAAAATACCCTATATGAGAGTTTTTTTTCTGCCAGGGGAACTGGCGTTTTTTTAAACCCAGTGTGCATGGAGCTTTACAGTTCTTTTTTGTTTATTACAACTATTGTGTTGCACAATACAAGTAGTAGAGCCTGCTCACGTAATGATCAATTATGGCCACCCCCATGTACATATATAACTATAAGGCCTCATGCACACTGGAAGTTATAAAAACGCCAGTAGCGTTAGTTGTAAGAAGAGTTTTCCAGAGTTTTTCAGTGGTTTTTTTAGCAAAACTATACTCCAATAAAAGCTTTAAAAACAGTGAAAATGCCGAATAGCAATATTGCAAACGCCGATATTCTTTAGCGCTTTTAAAGTGGTGTTCTCGCCGAAATTATACTTTTTAAATGAAAATAACCCTATAATACACAAGCTTAATGTATTCTAGTAAAGTTAGTCTGTAAACGAAGGTCTGTTTTGTTAGTTTATAGCAGTAGTTTGTTATTTTATAAACTTACAGCAGGCCGTGGCCATCTTAAGTGTGGGCATCTGAAGCCAGACTGTATTTCTTCCTGCATCTCATCCTTGCAGATCTCTCACATGCTCAGTGCAGCACAAGCAGTGTAATAGGTTTCAGGTCAGGTTTCCATAGCAATGGCAGTGTCAGAGGAAGTTGCCGCCCCTTCCCAGAAGGCATTGCAAACAGGAAATGATGCGATGGGCCGCGGCCAGGGAGGAGGAAGTGAAAAATGAATACAGCAGATATACAGTAGGTGCTGAGAAAAAAAAAAATCAAATTCGTTTACAGTGCACAGTTTAGTGAGGGATGCTGAAGAGTTGTAATAGTGGGTGGAACTCCACTTTTAGCTTTTATCAGAATTAGAGAGTTTTTACAGCTGAAAAACTCCTCTTAAAATAGACTAGTTCTGGGGTTTTTTCCCAGGCAGAAAACGCCCCTGCCAAAAAAATGCTGATAACAGCCTATGTGTGCATGGACACATAGGATAACATACTGGGAAGTTTACTGGCTGCAAAAAAACAAAAACGCCTGAAGTAAAAAACAGCAGCTATAAAAATGTCCAGTGTGCATGAGGCCTAAATATTATACAGATATATGGTAAAATCTAAATCAAAGTGTATGTATAGCCAAATCTTTTTTTTAGCCTAAAAAGCATTATAACTATGCACTTTTACTTACTACAAAACAGGGGCGTAACTACCACCATAGCGACCCATGCAGGAGCTATGGGGCCCGCAGCCGAGTGGGGCCCAGTGAGGATGAGAGCACCGCCGTCACAATCTCCCAGCCAGGGGAAGAGGGAGGAAAGGAAGAGGCGAGCTGTCTGTATCAGCAGAGAGCTGAATTGCCCGATGTAATAGCTTTCATTAGAACTTCCAGTGTTCCCGGGGCTCACGTCACATAGCTCCACCTCTTGGCCCGGCGCCTTTGATAGACAGAACGCCGATCCAATGCGGGACATGTAACGTCATCAAAGGCGTCAGGCCAAGAGGTGGGGCTATGTGACGATGAGCCCCGGGAAGATGGGAAATTCAAATGAAAGCTATTACAGCGGGCAATCCCGCTCTCTGCTGATCCGGGTGGCTTGCCTCTTCCTCTGCATAGGTGAGGCTGTATGGGGCACAGGCAGACCAGGCTGTATGGGGCACAGGTCACGCTGTATGGGGCACAGGTCACGCTGCATTGGGCACAGGTCACGCTGCATGGGGCACAGGTCACATTGCATGGGGCACAGGTCACACTTCATGGGGCACAGGTCACGCTGCATGGAGCACAGGTCACATTGTATGGGGCACAGGTCACGCTGTATGGGGCACAGGTCACGTTGCATTGGGCACAGGTCACATTGCATGGGGCACAGGTCACACTTCATGGGGCACAGGTCACGCTGCATGGAGCACAGGTCACATTGTATGGGGCACAGGTCACGCTGCATTGGGCACAGGTCAAATTGCATGGGGCACAGGTCACACTTCATGGGGCACAGGTCACGCTGCATGGAGCACAGGTCACATTGTATGGGGCACAGGTCACGCTGTATTGGGCACAGGTCACGTTGCATGGGGCACAGGTCACGCTGCATGGAGCACAGGTCACATTGTATGGGGCACAGGTCACGCTGTATGGGGCACAGGTCACGCTGTATTGGGCACAGGTCACGCTGCATGGGGTACAGGTCACGCTGCATGGGGCACAGGTCACGCTGCATGGGGCACAGGTCATGCTGTATGGGGCACAGGTCACGCTGCATTGTGCACAGGTCACGATGTATGTGGCACAGCTCACGCTGCATTGACACTAGGGCAGCTGTGGGGGGGGGGGGGCTGTTTGCAGGGGGGCCCCATACAACATTTTGCTATGGGGCCCTGCTATTTCTAGTTACGCCCCTGCTACAAAATATTTAGATTTGCTTCCTCTTCGGGCCATGTCATACTGGCGATCCTGTCGCTGGTCAGAACTCCACAGCAGCCCAATCGCTTTGGAGGGCACAGCAGGGAGTGAAAACTCTTATGTTGCGACCTCACAGGCAACTCAGGTTTTGCAGCATTTTCAGCAGCGAAAGAGACATTTTAAAGCACTATTGAACCCAATTATATTGCAGACAATTCTTAAATGTGATGGCTGTATAAGTCTCCAATTTTAGGCTTTCTTTCTTCTATATTTTTATCTGGTGATCTGGCCGGTAAGTCTATTGTTTTTCACAAGCTCAAACTCTCAAGCGAAATGAGTACTGGCAATTCACACAGAGAGCTGCGGCTTGGCCCCGTCCCCTCTCTCGCCTCATTGGCTCACTGGCTGTGATACATCGCTGGAGGAAGATCAGGCTCAGGTAAGCATTAGGGGGTGTTGGGGGGGGAGGGCTGCACAGAGGAGGTTTTTTTACCTTCATGCAGAGAATACATGGAGGTAAAAAACCTTGAGCCTTTACAACCACTTTAAGTTTATAAAGGCTCAGATCCTCATGCCTTTCAATGGTCCACCTAGGCTGGTCAATTAGAATACTGCATTCTGGCTGCTCACACTAGCTACAGGTGGGTGCATGCTACTTGACAGGTACGCAGTTAGCTGACCAATTAGCTTTCTGTTGCCAGACAGGTGCCAACTTAACTTACATATAAAGTACAATGTAAGCCCTCATGTACACTGCTGCTGCTAAACAGACGTTCAGAGGCAGTTGGGCATTTTTTTTCAACTGCTCCTGAACTCTCCTCTATGTTATTTTATCTGTCCATGTACACAGGGTAGTTTATAGTCATTTCTAGGCAGTTGAGTTTAGAGGCTTTTTATGGAATGCAAAAAAATGGGTTCAGACGCTGAGTTTAGAGGCATTTCAAGCGCCAAACGCTTATAAACGTGGCTTAACGCGGTAACTTGTGTTTTGTTTACAGTCGTTTTTCATTTTTTGGCTATAAAAAAAAATATTTTTTTTTCTAAACACTTCTAAAACGCAAACGCGGCATGTAAACACGGCAAAACGGGCGTTTTAAATGTGGGTTACTATCTGTCAAGTTAAATCGTTCAGGAGGGGTTGTAAAAACTTCCCATGTACATGATAAAGAACAAGATTCCTCAAGGTTCCATTCTCACTATTTGAGTGTGTCTCTTCAGCTGCTGGTTAAATAACTCTTTTTAAGCTGTTTTTTAAGCTGTTTTTTTCCCCTTATATAGATTTTTTTATCATCAGTCATCTGTTTACATTGATATTTACATTGTATTACATTTGTTGATTTATTTATTGTTTGTGCAATAAATTTTGTACTTTTTTAATATTATTGCCTTGCGTCCATTTAAAGTCCCAAACCTTGAGGAACCTTGTTCTTTATGATATGCCGGGATGGGACGCATAGGCAACCTAGTCGGCTAGATGAGGCAAAGCTCCATCATTACTTTCCCGTGTACATGAAGCCTTAAAAGTGGAACTACAGTTAAAAATAAAAAAAATAAAAACTGCAATCAGGCAGGCTCTTTACTGAAGAAGAGGCATGCTATGTCCCTTCTGCCATAAAACAAACTTACCTGACTGTTTGCAATCTTCTTTAGGATGTACACTGAGGTTCTCACTGGCAGAGGCCAGTGAGAAGATGTTGGCGCCACAATGTTCAAGTGTAGGTTAGTATCTGCAGACTTTAGTTCCATTAACCCAAACATTAAAGTGGAATTCCACCCACTTTTACAACTCTTCAGCATCCCTCACTAAACTGTGCACTGTAAACGAATTGGATATTTAAAAAAAAAAAATTCTCAGAACCTACTGTATATCTGCTGTATTCATTTTTCACTTCCTCCTCCCTGGCCGCGGCCCATCGCATCATTTCCTGTTTGCAATGCCTTCTGGGAAGGGGCGGCAACTTCCTCTGACACTGCCGTTGCTATGGAAACCTGACACCTATTACACTGCTTGTGCTGCACTGAGCATGTGCGAGATCTGCAAGAATGAGATCCAGTAAGAAATACAGTCTGGCTTCGGATGCCCACACTTAAGATGGCCACGGCCTGCTGTAAGTTTATAAAATAACAAACTACTGCTATAAACTAACAAAACCTTAGTTTACAGACTAACTTTTACTAGAATACATTAAGCTTGTGTATTATAGGGGTATTTTTATTTAAAAAGTATAATTTCAGCAGGAACACCACTTTAACTACACTAACCACTGGTCCCATGAGCCATTACACGTGCGACTTCGCTATGTACCATGGGGCTTGTCCTTTCTAGTGACATACATGCCTGCCACTGTAATCACCAGAATCCATGCTCCCCTGGTGGCCGAGCACCTAAATGGAAGAACTGGTCATGTGTACACCACCAAAGGGGTATGGGGCATTAACATTTAGTTAGAGCCGGCTAATCAATGCCTTTGCTTAACCGCTTGCCGACCGGCGCACGCCGATGTACGTCGGCAGAGCGGCACGGCTGGGCAAATGGGCGTACCTGTACGTCCATTTGAATTTCCCGCCGTGCCCGTGCGTGCGCGCCGGCCGGGAGCTCCGTGAGTCGGGTCGCGGATCACGCAGACTCGATCGCCGCAGGGAGACCCGCGATCGCCTCACGGAGCGGATGAACGGGGAGATGCCGTTGTAAACAGCATCTCCCCGTTCTGCCTAGTGACAAGTGTCACTCGATCTCTGCTCCCTGTCATCGGAGCAGAGATCAGTGACGTCACCCACACAGCCCATCCCCCTACAGTTAGTAATCACTCCCTAGGACACACTTAACCCCTCCCCGCCCCCTAGTGGTTAACCCCTTAACTGCCAGTGTCATTTACACAGTAATCAGTGCATTTTTAATCGCACTGATCGCTGTATAAATGACAATGGTCCCAAAAATGTGTCAAAAATGTCCGACATGTCCGCCATAACATCGCAGTCACAATAAAAATCGCTGATCGCCGCCATTACTAGTAAAAAAAAAATTATTAATAAAAATGCCATAAAACTATCCCCTATTTAGTAAACACTATAACGTTTGCGCAAACCAATTAATAAACGCTTATTGCGATTTTTTTTTACCAAAAATATGTAGAAGAATACGATCGGCCTAAACTGAAGAAAAAAATTGTTTTTTTTATATATTTTTGGGGGATATTTATTATAGCAAAATGTAAAAAATAATGCGTTTTTTTCAAAATTGTCGCTCTTATTTTGTTTATAGCGCAAAAAATAAAAATCGCAAAGGCGATCAAATACCACCAAAAGAAAGCTCTATTTGTGGGAAAAAAAGGACGTCAATTTTGTTTGGGAGCCACGTCGCACGACCGCGCAATTGTCAGTTAAAGCGACGCAGTGCCGAATCGCAAAAAACGCTCTGGTCAGGAAGGGAGTAAATCCTTCCGGGGCTGAAGTGGTTAAACAGTTATCCTCCCCTTTTTTAGAGATCACATCCCCAAGTGGAACTTAGATTCAGAATAATACAGCAATGGGTAAGAATTTGAACATTTCCGGCCACATGTTCTTGTTGGCAAAGTCAGTTTATAGAGAATAAGCGCCATCTTTGTCTCTACCTTGGCGAATGCTCTCAGGGCAACCATTATTCCCTAGGATCAGGTGAGGATCAAGAGCTTCGATTTCAGAACTTGCCCGAGTGTAAAAAGACATAAACACATTTTGGCCCTGAGCAGTGAAAAGTTGGATTGTTAGTGAAGGGAGGTGAGATTTGTGATTTTTTTTTGTGAAGGGTGGTGAAGGGGGATTCATGAATTTAAAATAAAAGTACCCTTTAATATTTAAATGACTCAACTATAGTCAAAAGAGGTGAAGCCTGTAGAAAAAGGTGACCTCATCCACATGTGATCGGGGAAGAACATGTGTGACCCCGACTGTGAAGACGCTCTGTCTGTAGGTCACCATGTCCCTGTTCGTACATGCTCTGGCTTGGTACAGCGCACTCAGAAACAATACATAGAGTATTCTGTGAAGCAGTCTCATGTGTTTTTGTAATTAGGAATATTGCCTTGTGTCATAGCGCTCTCCAGGACTGGATAAGTGTGTGTGTCAGCAATTTTATTTGTTCCAGTATAAAGACTTTTTGGCAAACACAAGAAAACTGGTCAACAGCCCAGCACTGAAAACACAACCCTCAAGGCCATGCAGATGTAATAGCCAGTACAGAGGAATAATTCAGTCTCTTAATTCCTGGGTATTCTTTGTGAGACTTTAATGGCCCAAATAATTGTTTCTAAAGGTTACTTCTATTTTTAAATTGTCCTCATTTCTCAGGAATTCTCTGTACAGTTAATCAGAGCTGAGATGACTTATGCATGAGTACAACCGGCCACATAGAGTCAGAGGGTGACCAGAAGACCAGCCTAATCCATAGAACATGGATTGTTACCTTTTTGAAAGATCCCCTTGTAGTGGGGTTCACCCTGCACGGGATACCGTATATACTCGAGTATAAGTCGAATTTTTCAGCACATTTTTTTGTGCTGAAAGTGCCCCCCTCGACTTATACTCGAGTCAAGCACTTTTCTGCAGCAAAAAATTTCATTTTCCGAACCGACTTTGGGGCTCCGTATCTCAGGGCCACTTGGTGCTAGGAACCCCAAATTTGGTGTGCAAACCCAGTGGAACTGGTACCATAATATATCTAAAGCTGGGGTTCCTAGCACCAAGTGGCCCTGAGATACGGGGCCCCAAATCTAGTTCAGAAAAGGTCATTCTCTGCTGGCGAAAAGTGCTTGACATTTTCTGAACTGATTTTTGGGGCCCTGTATCTCGGGGCCACTTGGTGCTAGAAACCCCAGCTTTAGAACTTTTATGGTGGTAGTTCCACTGGGTTTGCACACCAAATTTGGGGTTTTTAGCACTAAGTGGCCCCGAGATATGGGGCCCCAAATTCGGTCAACTGTGTCCATCTGCAGCAATGTTATTTCGGGACCCTTTGGGTTCAGAGACCCCAAATTTTTGCTGCAGCTAGGGGGCATCTAGGAACCCTTAACTACTGAGTTTGAAGTTCAGGGGACCTATGGCTGGAAATGGGCACAGTGAGGCATGCAAATGGGCACACTGATGCTGCAAATGGGCATTGTTGACCCTCTTTTCCACTTACAGTAGCTGTGCATTTCTCACCCTCGTCTTATACACGGGTCAATACGTTTTCCCCATTTTTTTTGTGGTAAATTAGGGCCTCGACTTATACTCGGAACGACTTATACTCGAGTATATACGGTAAGTGCTAATTTTTCTTTAGGGGAGCAAAAACAGCAGTTATACTTACCTTATTGTCCATGTCTGAGCTCACAGGAAGGGGCTGAGTGATGCTAGAAGTGATAAATGATAAGCAGAGGAGGACGTTGATGGCAACAAAACGCCAGTCAAACATGTGGCAGCACTGTGGCTCAGAGGTTAGCACTGCAGCAATGGGGTCCTCAGTTTGAATCTGAGTCAGTAAACTATCTACCACTGACCTTGTAAGGGTGAAAGGCATCCGTGAAGAGAGGTCCCCAGACATGGATTTGCAGCATGTACTGTTGGCTCACTAAAGCTTTTTCTGAAGGCATGATCTCATTGGTGTGTGTGACCTTCCCTTGGCTGGCACCCAGCGTGTCCAGCAGTGAAGGGAAATGATTGGAGCCTTTTGGAGTGGTGAGGTTTCTGTGGATCTTCTCACTTTTTCGCATACAGAGTTTGCACAATCTTCCAGTAGTTGTATGGCTTTCCTCCAAAGACACCAATGATGGGGTACCATTCTCCACTCCAAAGACATTCTGGTAATATAGTTGGTTCCTGTCTAAATTGGCCCTAGTAGACCTTAGACTGTAAGCTCCTTGAGGGCAGAGACTGATGTGAATGCACAGTAGGTGGTTGTCAAGAAATCCCTTCCAGTAAACGTCCTAGCACTAGAAGAATACCTGTGCACAAAGGAGCCGTCCAGCGCACGCGCAATAGCGTGAATAGCGGCGCGCAGGAGCGCGCGCCCCTTGTGACAGCACTTGGCGCCAAGATGGGGCTATTTAAAGGAGACTGATGCCTTGCTTCCTTGCTGTCAGGTCTACAGCGTTTCCTGAAGACCCTTGCTGCCTTGTTACCCAGTTACCTGAATCTAGTATCTACTTGGCTTGTTCCTGACTTCCCTGTTTGCTGCCTGCCCCGATTCCGGCTTAGACTCTGACTACTCTTTTGGATTTGCCTTCTGTACCTGATCTGCCCGCCAGTACTTTGACCCGGCTTGTCTGCACCTCTCTGCTGTCTGCATCCTGCTACGGGACTACAGTGAACTTCCCTGCTGTCTGTATTCTGCTACGGGACTACAGTGCACCTCCCTGCTGTCTGCATCCTGCTACGGGACTACAGTGCACCTCCCTGCTGTCTGTATCCTGCTGCTGGACTACAAGTGCACCTCCCTGCTGACTACAGGATCCAGCCCTCTACTCCAGTCTTCCAGTCAGGCACTTGTGCACCTTTGTACTCTGGAGCCCCTGTCAGCACTACCAGGGGTTCCCGAGTCAGAGGTATACGAGAGGCCGTTCCCTGCATTCCGGGCTCTACCTACCAGGTACGTGACAGTGGTGTCAGTGTTATATAACTGCCATTGATCAGGTCTTGGTCAAGTGTTGCCTGGTCCGACTCAACGAACCAGTGAATTCTGATAAGTTGCTAAGGGTTACTGCTCCCTTAAATGGTTACTGTGACGAGTCACTTTGGGCAGGGGGCCCATGGAACCCAGAATCCCTTGGAGAGATTGGGAAACCCTTGTTTCAGCTCCCCGTGCACCTCCTATGTCTAGGTCACCCTGTGTCTATTAGGGGGACAGGGTGACCGAGAACCCCAGTCTGATCTCAAGAATATATGAAGATAAAGTCCCCCTTTCATCAGAGACCATTGCTAGATGGTTTGAGGTGGGGTGGGGATTGCTAAGTGTTTGTTAAGTGCCTGTATCCCATTGTTCTATTGTTTGTGTCTGCCTTCGGAGCAACCTATTATGGGATGTATATGTCTCTGGTGATTAGCTGTGAGGGGGGGGGGATTTCTCCAGCAACCCCTTCCAAAGACAGTGTACTGATGAGAAGTTGGACTACACCTGTGTCTTGCTACTGGTGGAGGTAAAGTCTACCCCACCCTATTTCATTATGCAAATGAGGGGGCTTGTCCCCTGAGTGTATCTCATGTACCTCTTTTCAAATAAACAGTTATTGTTCAGCAGCCAAAATGAGTACTGCCTAGTTCTTGGTTGCAAGCGGTTGGAATATCCGATATCTATATTCAGACTGGGAGGAAGCGGTATATGACGGAAGCACTCAAGCGGAGTGTGGGAAGCAATTCTGTTACAGTTACTGCAAATGATATTTAATTCAGTTGCATTTTTCTCAGGACCATCTCATATATAAAGTATCTGTATGTTTCTCCTGGTAACCAAATGCAGCCAGAGACTGCAAAATGTATTAGCATTTCAAATGCCATCCTCAATACTATGCAAGTGGTTTCATTGGTGGGTAGTGCTGAAGCTCTCCACTGAACTTTGCTGCCTTTAGCCTACATTTGCATCTATTTTTCAGGCAGTGCGATGTGGTGTTTTAAATATGTTTTTTGAGGCATTTTACAATTGCTTTACATGTGTTAAAAATTAATTGCTATGGAAGATCTGCTTTGCTGGGAACCACAACAAAGATGCCACAAGCAGAAATTTTCTTTAAACGCACCACACTAAAATGAATATATGTGATCATAGTTAGACAGCAAAGCCACAGCTTGGAAGACGAAATGAGGAATGCACTGGAGCAGCACGAAGCTTGGACAGAGTGTGGTGCGTGACTTGCCTGGTAGGATGGAGATGCTTCCAGTGTACAACTAAGGAATACAAGGGATCAGGAATACTGGCAAACTTTATTTCATGGAATGCTAGCTTATGTTATAAAGTTATTAGACCCATGGGCTGCTTACATAATGAACTCCGTCATCTGGTAAAGGGATCACTAGCAACTGAAGTAGTATTAAACCTTCAGCGTTTTGAGCACATTCAAATAAAAACTCCCCAGTAAACTATTTGTTAGATTTCTATCAGCTACACTTGCAGTTTACAACTTTCAATGCTGCTGCCCCCTGCTCTCTCAGTGCTGCTTCCCTGAACTTCCGGTCCTCACATTAAAGATTTAACAGTGAAAAGTGCACACAGTTATGCCCCGTACATACGGTCGGATTTTCCGACGGAAAATGTTCGATGGGAGCTTTTTGACGGAAATTACGACTGTGTGTAGGCTCCATCGGACATTTTCCATCTGAATTTCCAAAACAAAATCTGTTGTTGTAAATTCCGATCGTGTGTACACGATTCCGACGCACAAAGTTCCGCGCATGCTCGGAATCAAGGAGAAGAGCCGCACTGGCTATTGAACTTCATTTTTCTCGGCTCGTCGCACGTCTTGTACGTCACCGCGTTCTTGACGTTCGGAATTTCCGACAAGATTTGTGTGACCGTGTGTATGCAAGACAAGTTTGAGCCAACATCCATCAGAAAAAATCCATGGATTTTGGTGTCGGAATATCCGATCGTGTGTACGCGACATAAGAGAGACATAACTCTAGTCCCTGCATGCATGCAAGGGTAGCCACATAGGACATGGCAAGAGAAAGGAGCTACCTTGAAACCAGAAACCTGGGGCAGCAGTCATGGCACCAGCTTAAACAGGAACACAGGTAAGTGGTGAAATGAGCAGCTGAAAGTGCCTTAAACTGAAGGGTTTAATATCACAAACAGATTCAAGTTATTTCTGCTTTGTAAAAAAATATTAACTCTCCTAAGTTGTATGCCATGTCCAGGATTGTTGCTCTTTTCTGTATACCTTTATTACTTCTATTCATGATCGTACATGCCTTGCTAAACTTCTGGCCTCCTGTAGACATAAGAGCAGTGGCTCTCATACATGGAGGTGCTAGTTTCCCTATCTGTGGGAGGAATGGTGCCCCAACATTGGTGTCTGTGGGGGGGGGATGGCTCCCCATCATTGGTGTCTGTGGGAGGAATGATGCCCCGTCATTGGTGTCTGTGGGAGCAATGGTGCCCTGTCATTGGTGTCTGTGGGAGCAGTGGTGCCCCGTCATTGGTGTCTGTGGGAGCAATGGTGCCCCGTCATTGGTGTCTGTGGGAGCAATGGTGCCCCGTCATTGGTGTCTGTGGGAGCAATGGTGCCCCGTCATTGGTGTCTGTGGGAGCAATGGTGCCCCGTCATTGGTGTCTGTGGGAGCAATGGTGCCCCGTCATTGGTGTCTGTGGGAGCAATGGTGCCCCGTCATTGGTGTCTGTGGGAGCAATGGTGCCCCGTCATTGGTGTCTGTGGGAGCAATGGTGCCCCGTCATTGGTGTCTGTGGGAGGAATGGTGCCCCATCATTGGTGTCTGTGGGAGGAATGGTGCCCCATCATTGGTGTCTGTGGGAGGAATGGTGCCCCATCATTGGTGTCTGTGGGAGGAATGGTGCCCCATCATTGGTGTCTGTGGGAGGAATGGTGCCCCATCATTGGTGTCTGTGGGAAGAATGGCACCCCATCACTGGTGTCTGTGGGAGGAATGGTGCCTTATCATTGGTGTCTGTGGGAGGAGCGGTGCCTCATCGTTTGTGTCTGTGGGAGGAATAGTGCCTCATCGTTGGTGTCTGTGGGAGGAATGGTGCCCCATCATTGGTGTCTGTGGGAGGAATGGTGCCCCATCATTGGTGTCTGTGGGAGGAATGGTGCACCAACATTGGTGTCTATGAAATGAATGATGCCCAAAGGGCTTGATAAAGGCAAGCAAAGGGCCAAATCCGGCCTGCAGGCTGCAGTTTGGAAACCACTGTTCTAGAGCAGAGGTCTCCAAACTGTGGCCATTTGCTTGCCTTTATCTGACCCTTGGGGCACCATTCCATCCACTGACACCAACCATGGGGCATAATTCCTGTCGCTGACACCAACAATGGAGCACTATCAAAAGGGCACAATACCTTCAATTGACACCAACAATGGGCTACTATTCCTCCCACTAACACCAACCATGGGCCCTTCCACTAGCACCAACGATGGGCCACTATTCCTCCCACTGACACCATCGGTGGGCCACTATTCTACCCACTGACACCAACGATGGGGCAGAATTCTTTCCATCGACACCAACAATTGGGCCCTATTCCTCCCACTGACACCAAAGATAGGGCATGGTTTACTCCCACTGGACACCAGGACATTTTCTACTCCCACCGGCCCTAGTTCGGCCCTCCTAAAGTCTGAAGGACAGTAAACTGACCCTTTCCTTAGAAAGTTTGGAGACCCCTGCTCTAGAGGAATCCCACAGGTAAGGTATTTACAAAGAATTCTTTTTTAAACAGATAAAACATGGGAAAATAATGTATTTAAGAGACGAACCACATTTTTTTTCCCCCCAGACATACCCTTTATAACACAACGGAACTAAACAGTGGATTTTTATAGCTGCCTAAAGTTCAATGTAGGAATTGCGCAAGAGCTGGCGAGAGCCGGACCTAACTAGATGTCAGCCCTGAAAAAATGCAGAATTAAAACATATTTCCACCCAAATCTGACACGTCAGATAAAATCTACTCTCATGGTGGTCTGCCTCCTTTCTAATTCCAAAGTAGGTGAGATAAATTCTGGTTGGTCTTTTAAACATATCATCATCATCACCACTTCTGTTCAGCTTCGTAGTCTGCTGAACTGGACGGGGTGAAAGCCGCGCATCGCACACACAGAGCCACCGAGCCAGATCTGTTGTATTCACATCAGCGGGTGATTGAGGAAGTGGTTTTGGAGCAGAGATGGAAAGAGGCTTCACTGGGCAATAAAATAATAGCAGCAATTAAATCGCCGTGCCAGATCCACACTGGTGTTAATCGCTATTCAAGGAAACATTCATGGATGTAATTCCAAAGTTCAGTGAGCGTGTGCATAAAGAAACAGATCGGAATCTCTGGATGGCAATAGGAGACATTTACCAAATGGAAAAATGCAGTGCTTTAAAGTGCAATTTCCAGTTTAAACAGAATCGGCTTAGGAAGTGTGATATTAGGATGAGACTCCCATGTCCTGTACAGGATATATATATATATATATATATATATATATATATATATATATATATATATATACAGATGTGTATTTAAAAAAAAATGTTTTTTTTAAGTTAACCACTTTAGGACTGCCCGCCCACATCGTACTGCGGATGGGCGGCTCCTACGGGTACAGCGATTTACCTGTACGTCGCTGCCTGCTTCCAGGTTCAGGGTGCAATGCGGGGAACGATCACTTTATTTCGTTTTTTTTGGAACAAATTGATTTTTAGTTAAAAGCAGCTCACATAACACATTAACACTTGTTAGGCGCACACTTAACCCCTTGATCGCCCCTAAATGTTAACCCCTACCCAGCCAGTGTCATTAGTACAGTGACAGTGTATAGTATTATCACTGATCACTGTATTAGTGTCACTGGTGAACGCAGTGTCAGTCGATTCCCACCGTTAGTGTCATATTACCTGCCGCACTTTTACAGTTCCACTATAAGTTTCTGATCACCCCCATTACAAGTTTAACCAATTAAGGACCGAGCCTCTTTTTGAGATTTGTTGTTTACAAGTTAAAAACACATTTTTTTTTTTGATAGAAAATTACTTAGAACCCCCAAACATTATACATTTTTTTTCTAACACCCTAGAGAATAAAATGGCGGTCGTTGCAATACTTTCTCTCACACAGTATTTGCGCAGCGGTCTTACAAGCGCACTTTTTTTGGAAAAAATAAACTTTTTTGAATAAAAAAATAAGACATCAGTAAAGTTAGCCCAATTTTTTTATATTGTGAAAGATAATGTTACGTCAAATAAACTGATACCCAACATGTCATTCTTCAAAATTGCGCCCGCTCGTGGAATGGCGACAAACTTTTACCCTTAAAAATCTCCATAGGCAAGGTTTAAAAAATTCTACAGGTTGCATGTTTTGAGTTACAGAGCAGGTTTAGGGGGTAGAATTATTGCTCTCGCTCTACCGATCACGGCGATACCTCACATGTGTGGTTTGAACACCGTTTTCATATGCAGGCGCTACTCACGTATGCGTTCACTCCTGCTCACGAGCTCGGTGGGACAGGATGCGTTGAAAAAATTATTTTTTCTTATTTATTTTACCTTTTATTTTTTATTTTTACACTGTTCTTTAAAAAAAAAAAATATTGTGTCACTTTTATTCCTATTACAAGGAATGTAAACATCCCTTGTAATAGAAAAAAGCATGACAGGACCTCTTAAATATGAGATCTGGGGTCAAAAAGACCCCAGATCTCATATTTACACAAAATTGCAATAAAAAAAAAAAAAAAAAAAAAGAAAAGAAATGGCCCTTTAAGAGCTATGGGCGGAAGTGACAATTTGTCATCGCTTCCGCCCTGCAATGGTATATAGATAGGTGGGGAGCAACTTCCCCTCACTCAGCTCCATATCTAACACCAAGAAGGATCCGATCGCCTCCTCCGCTACCGACGGCTCCGGGCACCGGAGCGTGGTGGGAGGGGGGGCCCTCTCCCGCCGCTGATAAAAGTGATCTTGCGGTGAATCCGCCGCGGAGACCGATATTATCTGAAATCGGACCGCCGGCCAAAGAAGAGGATACTGGGGTTATGGCAGCTAGCTGCTGCCACGACAACGATATTCCTCTTCAAAGTTAGGACGTATATCGGCATGCGGCGGTCCGGAAGTGGTTAAAATAAATAAAAATTCCAATATATATATATACACACTATAGTTTTTTTTTTTACCAATGACATGTAGTAAAATACATATGGGCCTAAATTTATGAAGAAATTCAATTTTTTTCTATTGTATATGTTTTATTGCAGAAAGTAAAAAAATGTTGTTGTTTTTTTTTGTTTTTTCAAAATGTTTGGTCTTTTTTCATTTATATAATAATAATTAAAAAAAAACTCAGTGGTGATCAAATACCACCAAGAAAAAGCTCTATATGTGTGAAAAAAAATTATATAAACTTCCACTTTAAGGCCTCCTGACCCCCTGACTTGTCACATTAGCGCTAACACGACCCCAGTGTGAAAGGGGTCTTAACACATCTCCCTAGCTCTCAGAGTTAGGCCCACTTCACACTGGGGCCGCGTTAGCACTAAAGCGCCGCTCGTGAAAGGGGTCTTAGACAAAGTAAACTACATTCTGTTTTGAACTTACTAGAGACACTGGAGTTATTGTCCACTGCCTTATATTTGTATGTGACCTCAGTCTTCATTTATAATCTGTTATTTGTACATTTTACTCTTTTTTCCGGTGCAAATATTCATTCTCCTCTTTACGACCCCATGATCAGCTAACATTACTAATGAGATGACAGTTGAACATTTCCAGCCTGACCTGTGAAATATATTTCCTTCCTGCACAATCGCTCAAACCTACAATTATAGGAGAACCTCTCATTCATTGTCGTAACTAGAATCTTCAGTGCCTCGTGCAAGAAACCATGAAGGGCCCCCACCAAGGACCTTGCTGGGTCTACAAAAGATCTCGGGCTGGAGCCCATGGCAGCAAAGTAAAGAAAGTCATACACGTGTATAGAAAATACGTGTGTGTGTATATATATATATATATATATATATATATATATATATATATTATTGTTACATATCTGAGTGCAGATCCCCCACTTACAGGTACATCAGGGTCCCCAGAGCCCCACCTCATTACATCAGGGTGCCCAGAAAGCCTCCCTTTAGATCAGAGTCCCCAGAGAGCCTCCCCTTACATTAGGGTCCCCAGAGAGCCTCCTCTTACTTTAGGGTCCCCAGAGAGCCTCCTCTTACATCAGGGTCTCCAGAGAGCCTCCCCTTACATCAGGGTCCCCAGAGAGCCTCCCTACTTACATCAGGGTCCCCAGAGAGCCTTCCCTTACATCAGGGTCCCCAGAAAGCCTCCGCTTACATCAGGGTCCCCAGAGAGCCTCCCCTTACATCATGGTCCCCAGAGAGCCTCCCCTTACATCAGGGTCCCCAGAGAGCCTCCCCTTACATCAGGGTCCCCAGAGAGCCTCCCCTTACATCAGGGTGCCCAGAGAGCCTCCCCTTACAGCGGGGTCCCCAGAGAACCACCCCTCACATCAGGGTCCCCAGAGAGCCTCCCCTTACATCAGGGTTCCCAGAGAACCTCCCCTTACAACAGGGTCCCCAGAGAGCCTCCCCTAACATTGGGGTCCCCAGAGAGCCTCCCTACTTACATCAGGGTCCCCAGAGAGTCTCCCTACTTACATCAGAGTCCCCAGATTGCCTCCCCTTACATCAGGGTCCCCAGAGAGCCTCCCTACTTACATTAGGGTCCCCAGAGCCCCCCTCATTACATGAGGGTCCCCAGAGAGCCCCCCTTACATCAAGGTCCCCAGAGAGCCCCCCCTTACATCAGGGTCCCCAGAGAGCCCCCCCCTTACATCAGGGTCCCCAGAGAGCCCCCCCTTACATCAGGGACCCCAGAGAGCCTCACCTTACACCAGCGTCCCCAGAGAGCCCCTTCCTTACATCAAGGTCCCCAGAGAGTCCCTTCTTACATCAGGGACCCCAGGGAGCCTCCCCTTACATCAGAGTCCCCAGAGAGCCAACCTATTTACATTAGGGCCCCCAGAGCCCCCCCTCATTACATCAGGGTCCCCAGAGAGCCCCCTCTTACATCAGTGTCCCCAGAGGGCCCCTTCCTTACATCAGGGTCCCCAGAAAGCCCCACTTACATCAGGTTCCCCAGAGGGCCCCTTCCTTACATCAGGGTCTTCAGACAACCGCTGCCCCCCCCCCACCAGAGGTTCCCCTGTACCTGGCTAGTCTCCGCTGTGCAACCCCCAGCACATCTCTGGACCCCCCAGAGTGGGAGGCGACGATCAGCAGCTCTATGGTGTCCACGGGCAGTGGGTTCTCCCTGGGGCTAGTGTTTCTCCTCCTGAGTGTATACAGTGGAGAGGGGAGCATGGGGCATGTATCAGCAAGAGTGTACAAGCAGAGCTGACTCACTTGTACACTGAAGAGTGAAATTGATTCCTGGTCAGGTCAGAGGCCCCTCCCCTCTCCACTGTATACACTCGGAAGGAGAACTACAAGCCCCAGGGAGATCCCGCTGCTCGTGGACACCATAGAGCTGCTGATCGTCGCCTCCCAACTCCCCCCACTGCATTCTAAACAGACAGCCAGAGGTGCAGGGGGAGATGCTGGGTCTTGGGTCCCCCCCCACAGCGGCAGAACGACAGGGCCCAGTCGCAAGTGCGTCAGTTGCGACTGTGATATTTCCGCCACTGACTCAAGGCTGTTCCTAGCTATTCTGGTCCCTGTATGGAATTGTAAAGAGCGACCTCTTCCATATCATTCTCTCTCCTACAGATACAAAGGGGTTTACTAAATGGAAAAAGACTGTGCACTTTGCAAGCTGCTCCAGAGCTTGGTAAATGAGCAGAAGCTCTGCTGATTTCCATCATGTGCAAGCAAAAGTTCTATTTTTTTTTCCTTGCATGTGATTGGGTACTCTTTGCAAAGGGAAGCCTCATTTACTAAGCTCTAGAGCAACTGCCTTTAGTAAATCACCCCAGAGGCTTATGCAAAATACACTCTGTAAAACCCCTTCCTAATAATGACTTGTAAACTCTTAATTCAGATTTTATTTGTTAACATTTTTTTAACAAATAAACAATAAAATTCAACTAAATCTGGTTTTCCCATGATATTCACAGATACTTGAACAGCTATAAAAATATTCCAATGTTTTCAGGAATAGTCAGAAGTATTCATAAATATTCTGACTTGTAAACTCAATCAGGTGATGCTAATCACGTTCTCAATGGCACACAAAGCCATTTGACTTTCAGTTGTGATCAGCTGTGGTCATTTTGATTAGCTCAGCATGAAAAGAGCTTTCCTGGAGCATTCCAGTCCCTGGTAGTGCAACTGAAGCAGACAATTAACTATGTGTGGCAAGGCACTGTCACCAGGATCTCCAGGATAAAGTTGTGGACAGGCACAAGTCAGGAGATGGATACAAGAAAAAAAGCAAAGGCTTTATCAATGTCTAGAAGCATAGTAAAGTCTATTATTAGGAAGTTGAAGGTATTTGTTACAACATAGGTCCTCCCTGGATCAGGACGTCATTCCAAACTGTATGAAAGAGCCAGGAGGAAACTGATCAGAGAGGCTACCAAGAGGCCTACAGCAACTCTGAAGCAGTTGCAGGAATTTATGACAAAGAGTGTGCATTTGACAACAATATCACAAATTCTCCACAAATGTGGCTTGTATTGGAGGGTAGCAAGAAGAAAGCCACTCCTCAGGAAAGCCCACATGCAGTCATGACTGAGCTTTGCCAAAACCCACCATGAAGATTCTGAGGCCACATGGAAAAAGGTGTTATGGTCAGATGAAACTAAAATAGAATTTGGTCTCAACAGCAAACGTTATGTCTGGTGGAAATCCAATACAGCTCACCATCCAAATAACACCATTCCTACGGTAAAGTATGGAGGTGGTAATATCCTGTTATGGGGGTGTTTCTCTGCAACAGGGACTGAAGCATTTGTCAGGATAGAAGGAAAATGGATGGGGCAAAATATCATCAAATTCTTGAGGAGAATATGCTGCCCTCTGCCAGAAAGTTGTCAATGGGAAGAAGCTTTACCTTCCAACATGACAATGACGCAAAGCACACAGCAAAAATGACCACACAGTGGTTGAAGATGAAAAAGGTGAAAGTACTCACATGGCCTAGTCAGAGCCAAGACTTAAACCCCATTGAAAATCTGTGAAATGACTTAAAGACTGCAGTCCACAAACGGACACCATCAAATTTAACAGAACTTGAGCAGTTCTGCAAAGAAGAGTGGGCAAATATTGCAAAGTCTAGATGTGAAAAGTAAGTAGAGACATATCCCAACAGACTGATGGGGCGTACACACGGACGGACTTTTCGACCGGACTGGTCCGACGGACTTTCCGATGGACATTCAATGGACTTTTGACGGACTTTTTAACGAAAGGACTTGCCTACACAAGATCACACCAAAGTCCGACGGATTCGTACGTGATGACGTACACCAGACTAAAATAAGGAAGTTGATAGCCAATAGCTGCCCTAGCGTCGGTTTTTGTCCGTCGGACTGGCATACAGACGAGCGGATTTCTGGGTCCGGCGGAGTTACGACGTAAAGATTTGAAGCATGTTCCAAATCAAAAGTCCGTCAGAAGGTCCAATGAAGCCCACACACGATCGGATTGTCCGCCGGACTCGGTCCATCAGACCAGTACGGTCGAAAAGTCTGACTGTGTGTACGCTGCTTAAAGGCTGCAAGTAAAGCAAAAGGTATTTCAACAAAACACTGACACATAGGGGGTGATCCTTTCTCCAACTCAGTGCTTCAGTTTTTTTTTTTTTTTTTTTTCTGACATGTTGGTGTTATATCTTTCACTTACATGTTATAAGTTGTAATTACAGCTGGATAAACAAAAACTGTGTCTGTCTTTATTTCAGACTGCAAAGCAACAAAATGTGATTATTTTAAAGGGGGGGGGGGGGGGTGATTGATTTCCTATACCCATTGTATGTTTATCACAAGCAAAGAGGTCACACTGGTATTGTTACGTGCCTGAAAAATCCCAACCGAAGTGAGCTCTTCCATTGTTAAAGAATGAAAGTGTATGCTGTGATAATAGATTTCCTATAACAAAACTGGAGTTTTTCTCCACCAGAACCCTGCCCATGGCTACCGCCGCGATCCCACACACAGATCCCCCCATTCGGTCACTAAGTGGGAATGGTTTATAATAAAGTAAGCAAGCTGTTACACACAGCATGCAGTGCCTGCATTCGTTCGTCTCTGGAGCAGCGCTACATTATATCAAATAAACAAATCGTTCCGCGCCTCTCCATTCTCTCACGATCTGCTAACCTCTTCTATCAACAATGACTTTGTAGTTTGTGGTTTAGCCTCAACAAACCTCAATGAAGAGTTTTTTTTTTTTTTGCAAACTTTAATGAATTCATTGTCAGAGCCATATTTACAGTACCGGGCAGCGTACAGTGCGCTTAGAAGGCGGATTGTGCTACATAATATACATGAAACCACAGACATTCGGGCGTAATTGTCTCTCTTTACAAACTGAGTTTCTCATGTCACTATTCATTTTTAGAACTCCAGCTGAAAAAGAAAATGTGGAGATAATCATTACATGCTGAAACTGCGTTCCATTTTTATGGGACTTTTGCTTTTTTTTTTTTTTTTTGTTAGGTTTGTTGCGCCATAATATAAAAATAATTCTATTTTAAAGCAGCCAGAGAGGAAATACAGCATAATGAAAGTTGCTATAAAAGCATGCGTTAACAAGGCACAATTTCCCGTCAATCACGGGTTAAATAGACCCTGAACTACTGCCCTCCATGATAATGTGCTCGGAATGAGAGGGTCTTTTATTAGGAATTCCAGGCATGGTATATTTTTACATAGTTACATTGGTTCAGCTTGGACCAATGTAACTACAGTGCCTTGCATAGGTGTGCGCAGTCTCTTGCATTAGGGTGTGCACCCCAAAGCTCAAATACATATGCATGTGTATATGTACTGATGGGGTCAGTAGGGCAGTGGACAGTGTAATTTTGTTTATTTTATTTTTAAAAAAATTATTTTCCTTTGTAACATTTTTTTTGGGGATGAAATATCAGTGGTCTAAACAGGGGGGAATATGCACCACACAAGGCGATTAGGGTGTGCCCAGGCACACCTGGCACACCCTGTGCGCACGCCCATGGTGCCTTGCAAAAGTATTCACCCCCTTGGTTTTTTTTTTAGTGTTTTGTTGCCTCATAACCTGGAATTAACATGGATTGTTTGAGGATTTGCATCATTTCATTTACAGAACATGCCCACAACTTTGAAGGTGTTTTTTTTTTTTTTGTGAAGCAAACAACAAATAAGACAAAATAACAGAAAAAGTAAACGTGCATAACTATTCACCCCCCTAAAGTCAATACTTTGTAGAGCCACCTTTTGCGGCTATCACAGCTCCAAGTCGCTTTGGATAAGTCTCTATGAGCTTGCCACATCTTACCACTGGGATTTTTGCCCATTCCTCCTTGCAAAACTGCTTCAGCTCCTTCAAGTTGGATGGTTTGCGCTTGTGAAAGAGCAATCTTTAAGTCTGATCACAGATTTCCTATTGGATTGAGGTCTGGGCATTGACTAGGCCATTCCAACTCATTTACATGTTTCCCCTTAAAGTGGGTGTAAACCCAATGTCATCCTTTCTAAACTACTGCCATAGGGTTTATCTATAAGGATATACATGCCTCCTGCATGTATCTTTACCTGTCAAATGTCTCCCCTCTGTCTGTTATGAGACCCGAAAAACTGCATATTCTGTTGGCGGGTCTGTTGTCTGGAGCTCGGTGGGTGGAGTTGTGATGTCAGTAGACTCCCCGCCCACCTCTACACTCCCCTTGTCAATATGCATTTTCTCCTGTGTATTTCTTACACTGAACTTCTGCTATGATCTCTAACATCCAGTGAAAAGACAGGAAAGTAACCACATGACTTCAGCATGTCAAATCATGGTGAGGTGTGGAACAGCCAATCCTTGCAGAGCTGCTGAAGAAAGGAGTGAGGGAGGGAATTAAAAAATAATGCATGTCTTAGGCTAGTGCACGAGATGTAAATCACCTGTCACTCACAGCAAGTGGGAGGATTTGACAAAGTTTTTCTCAGTTTGTCAAGATTTATCTCACTGAACAATAAAAGAGGATTGCTCAGAGATGGATTAACTCTGTGTGGCAAGACTGGGCTCAAATGATAGGAAATCTTATACTCTACAGTGTGATAAAAAAAAAAAATCGGGTTTACATCCACTTTAAACCACTCAAGTGTTGCTTTAGCAGTGTGTTTGGAGTCATTGTCCTGCTGGAAGGTGAACCTTTGTCCTAGCCTCAAATCACACACAGAGTGGTACAGGTAAAATAGGTAAAAAGCCAAGGGGGGGGGGGTGAATACTTTTGCAAAAATAGGTAAAAAGCCAAGCGGGATGAATACTTTTGCAAGGCACTGTATATACAGCGGGTACAATAAGTATTGAGCACGTCACCATTTTTCTAGGTATATATATTTCCAAAGGTGCTATTGACATGAAATTTTCATGTCGGTAAGTACCAATGCAATCCATACATACAAAGAAACCAAAACAAATAAGTTCAGAAATGAAGTTACGTGTAATAAAATGGAATGACACAGGGAAAAAGTATTAAACACGCTAACTACGGCTCGGTTCACATCATTGCTGCATCCATCTCGCAGCAGGGGTCCAGTGCATGCTGGTTCACCATTTCAGGTCCGACTTCAGCCCAAATTGTGGGCTGAAGTCAGACCTGAAACGGACAAAAAGACGCACAGCATTTTTCTGCAAAAAAGCATCGGACCTGCTGCGGAGATATGTGCACCGGCTCCTTAGAGAGCCAATCAAAATCTCCTGCTATTGCGAATTGGATGCAGGGATCCCGCATCCAATTTGCAATGGTGTGAACCCAGCCTGAGATGTGTTTAATACTTGGTACAATATCCTTTGTTGGTAATGACAGCTTCAAGACTCCTCCTGCATGAAGAAACAAGTCGCATGCATTGCTCAGGTGTGATTTTGGCCTATTCTTCCACACAAACAGTCTTCAAATCTAGAAGATTCTTTGGGCCTCTTCTATGAGCTCTGATATTTAGTTCTTTCCATAGATTTTTATTGGATTCAAGTCAGGTGATTGGCTGGGCCATTCTAGCAGCTTGATTTTCTTTCTTTGAAACCAATTGAGAGTTTCCTTAGCTTTGTGTTTGGGATCATTGTCTTGCTGAAATGTCCACCCTCGTTTCATCTTCATCATCCTTGTAGATGGCAGCAGATTTTTATCAAGAATGTCTTGGTACAGTTTCCTTCCTTCAATGATATGAAGAAGTTTGCCAGTACCATATGCTGAAATCCAGCCCCACACCATGATATTCTCACTTCTAAACTTCACTGTTGGTATTGGGGTGTTTTTGGGGTGATGTGCAGTGCCATTTGACCTCCAAACATGGTGTGTATTATGGCATCCAAAGAGGTAAATTTTGGCCTCATCTGACCAGACTATATTCTCCCAGTGTTTCATCGGCTTGTCTAGATGTTGTGCAGCAAACTTTAAATGAGCTTCAACATGTTTTTTCTTCAGCAATGGCGTCTTGCGTGGTGAGCGTGCATACAGGCCATGGCGGTTGAGTGCATTACTTTTTCTTTGAAACAATTGTACCTGCTAATTCCAGGTGTTTCTGAAGTTCTCCACAAGTGGTCCTTGGCTCTTGGACAACTCTTCTGATAATTCTTTTCACTCTTCTGTCAGAAATATTGCAAGGAGCACCTGGTCATGGCCGGTTTATGGTGAAATGTTTTTTCCACATCCGGATTATGGCCCCAGCAGTGCTCACTGGAACATTCAGATGTTTAGAAATCCTTCTGTAACCAATGCCATCAGTATGTTTCGCAACAATAAGGTTTCAAAGGTCTTGAGAGTGCTCTCTGCTTTTGCTCATCATGAGATGTTTCTTGTGTGACACCTTGGTAATGAGACACCTTTTTATAGGCCAGCTGCGACTGAACCAAATGATAATAATTTGCACAGACAAGGGGCAGAATTGCTTTCTAATTACTGTTAGATTTCAGCTGGTGTCTTGGCTTTCCATGCCTTTTTGCACCTCACTTTCTTCATGTGTGCAATACTTTTTCACGGAGTCATTCCATTTTATTACACATAACTTCATTTCTGAACGTATTTGTTTTGGTTTCTTTGTATGTATGAATTGTATGGGTTGTTACCGACGTGTTGAAAATTTCATGCCAATCGCATCTTTAGAAATATATTTACCTAGAAAAACGGTTCAATATTTATTTTATCCGCTGTATATACCATACCTGGTTGATACCCCTGGAAGCTGGAAATCTCTGAAGTAGACACCACTACTCCAGTGACCTTCACTTGCTTTCAGAATAGGTGCTGAGCAGCCAGTCTGATGCATTTTGAACACAGGAGGTTGCCAGTTGGT
Organism: Lithobates clamitans; assembly: GCA_037952925.1. Taxonomy (NCBI): domain Eukaryota; kingdom Metazoa; phylum Chordata; class Amphibia; order Anura; family Ranidae; genus Lithobates; species Lithobates clamitans. Next base: position 1,931,892 of record JBBGZY010002202.1, read on the forward strand.
CGCTTGGCACGGGTGATATTTAGAAAATGTTTTGTATTGTCTGCATGAGTGCAAAGAGTTCTCTGATTGAAAGAGGTGGAGAGCGTGACGTCACCTCCCCTTCATCTCTGGGAGTTTATCGGTCAGGCTTCAGGAGGTGCATAAAAGACTTATGCCCCGTACACACGGTCGGACTTTGTTCGGACATTCCGACAACAAAATCCTAGGATTTTTTTCCAACGGATGTTGGCTCAAACTTGCCTTGCATACACACGGTCACACAAAGTTGTCGGAAAATCCGATCATTCTGAACGCAGTGACGTAAAACACGTACGTCGGGACTATAAATGGGGCAGTAGCCAATAGCTTTCATCTCTTTATTTATTCTGAGCATGCGTGGCACTTTGTGCGTCGGATTTGTGTACACACGATCGGAAATTCCGACAACGGATTTTGTTGTCGGAAAATTTTATAGCCTGCTCTCAAACTTTGTGTGTCGGAAAATCCGATGGAAAATGTGTGATGGAGCCCACACATGGTCGGAATTTCCGACAACAAGGTCCTATCACACATTTTCTGTCGGAAAATCCGACCGTGTGTACGGGGCGTTACACCTTTCGAAAGGGTGTTATTCAACGTTAGTAAAAGCTGCAGTTTGTTTTCATCTACAGGTGAAATTTACTTGCATATAAGGAAAATTATGGTAAAAATGAACCAACCCTTTGAAGCCTAACTGCATATTTTATAAGCTCCCTATCTCGGTTCTCCCCTCCTCCATAGAAGTACTTTGTTTTAATTTCACATTATACCTTTAATGCATCAATTTTCAAGCCAGTTCAGTGACATCATGAGCCCAGGTCAGCGTAATGGTACACCCCCCCGAGAGAATGTTCATAACCACCTGGGCTCACAAGAAGAGGGTTGAATGTCACTTTATAATGATAAAAGGTGAACATGTTTAAAAATATATATATATACTGTTGCCGTATATGGTGACATATGATGAATTTATATGTGTAGGCCGAAATGCCGACTCCGAGATGACAAGGTCATATAAATCATAATGCCTGTGCAGTTTTTGGCTGTGTTCACAAATGTCTGACACACCTCCACATTCAGAACGCAGTAATTTAATTTAAAAAGAGGGTACGTTTCCATAAAAACAGCCCAAAATTTTGCTAAAGCATAGCATTTCATTCCAAACTATTTAAAAAATAAAAAAAAATAATAATAAATAAATAATAATATAATAGATGAGCATCTTAAAGAGACACAATGTACAGGGATAGGGACAATTGTAGACACTCACCCCACTCGCTCCGGTTGAACTGGATGGACTGGTGTCTTTATTCAACCTTACTAACTATGTAAAAAGGCAAAACTTTTTTTTTTTTCTATTTTCGATACGGTAGGGTAAAGGAGGTTTGTAACCCCTGGCAATTCTTTTTTTTAAATAACTTTTTCCAAGTGGTCACGTGACCGGAAGGGCCAACTGTCTCTGAAGGGCCAACAATTGCTTAAAGGCTCAATGTCACCTTTTATATAAACGTTACAGTGCAGACAAGGGATCCCCAGTGGGTTAGAGTACACTGTGCCATTTTTACAAATGAGTGGTCGACCGATTATCAGTGCAGCTGATATTCACGTTTTTTTGAAGCATCGCTATCGGTCACAAACTTACTGATGTTCCTAGGGTTGCCACCTTTTCTTCAAGGCAAACCCGAACAATTTAGCGGCGCGCAGCAATTTTTTTTGTAGTATAAACTTTGCATATATTTTGCTATTAAATAACATTTCTAATCATATGAAGTTAATCACAAGAGTTCCCCTTTACATCAGAGTCCACAGAGTTTCCCTTTTACATCTGAACTGGCAGAGTTCCCTTTCATTGTAAGGGGGGACTCTGCAGACTCTGATGTAAGGGAGAACTCTGGGGACTCTAACATAAGGGATGCTCTGGGAACCCTGATTTAAGGGGGAGCACTGAGAACTCTGATGTACGGAGAGGACTCTGATGTAAGGGGGAACACTGTGGCCTCTGGTGTAAAGGGGAACTCTGATGTAAGGGGGGCTCTGAGAACCCTGATTTCCCTTAGCATACTCACTCAGAGGCAGGAAAGAGAATGGGGGAGACCAGTCACAGACAGGGATGGATGGTGAGCTCACTCACCCCTTGGCAGTCAGCACCTCTCATCCAGATATATCTGAGGCTGCTGGACTTCAAATTTCCAGCCCCCACTTTCCTTTTCTGAGGCACAGCCCTGGGGGATTAGAGTGTGGGCAGACACAGAGGGGTAGGGGCGGGAGGAAGAGGTGCAGATCGAGCCCTCTCTCCTCTCCCGTCTGTGTGTGTTTGGGAGGGGGGATCGTTAGTGCTGGCTTTGGGCAACATAAAAGAGTGCAACAGACACTCTCAATTTAGACAACTGCAGCCAGCAACCCTGCTGGGAAGCCATAGTCAAGTCTGAAAAATTTGTCCGGGTTTCAGGCAGTCTGAAACCCAAACGCATGATTCCAAACCCGTACTGTCCGGGTGAATCCCAGACAGGTGGCAACCCTAGATGTTACCGATAATGCTTCAAGGGGTTTTACTGGGGTGATGCCTGCAGCTGCAGTCATCACCCCGGTAACGTTCTTTAGAGTCGGCTTTCTTGTAATAACAACTGATTCGGCTCAGCATCCCCCCCTCCTGCCGCACCTCCCAGGACGCCAGATTCACCGGGAGGCCGGAGCGACTAGCCGACGCTGCTGCTGGCAGATCGGCTTTGTTTGGGTCTCGGATCTAGTAACCCGGAAGCGATGTCATGACATCACTTCCAGATTGCTGGCATCCAAAGGGCGCTTGTTTTAAAAAATTGAAAGTATTCAAAAACTCAGATCTTGACGTTTTGAATACTTTTAAGTGCAGAGGAGGGGTTTGGGGGGGTCTTATAGTTTCCCAATCCCTCCATAAAGAGTACCTGTGCTGCCTATAAGGCCTCATGCACACTGGACGTTAAAATAACATTATAAAAATGCCAGTAGCTTTGCAGTGAGTTTTTCAACATTTTGTCAATGTTTTTGCAATAGCGGTTTTTTTTTTCAATGGATCAAAAACGTTAAAAAACGCTGTGTTTTTGAGCGTTTGTCAGCTTTTTTGACGTTAGAGCCTTTTTACAGCTGAAAAAGCCAAAAAATGCCCCAGCCAAAAACAGTTGATAACAGCATATGTGTGCATGGACACATAGGATAACATGATGGGAAGTTAATTGATTGTAGAAAAAAAAGTCTGAAGCCAAAAACAGCAGCTGTAAAAACGTCCAGTGTGCATGTTTACATGCGGTGTCACGCAGGACCCCTTCGTCAGGCATGTCTGATGAAGGGGTCCTGCGTGACTCTGAAACATTGCACCTTTCTTGTGTTGTGATCATGCAATAAACTACCCGTTTGGGCGCCACTTTGTGCCGATCCTTGGTGTGCTGGCAAATATCTGCGTTGATCTGTTGGTAAGGACACAGCAGCCGGCTTGCTGGCCCACTCCTTAACAGCCAGCTATACACTGAAATAAAAAATGCTGGAAACAGGTGCCTTGCAGAAGTTATCGGCATTTAGGAGCTTCTAGGAGCTGCCAGCTTTTTTTTTTTGCTGGCAAATCGCTCCTAAAAGAGCAAAAAAAAAAAGTTTTCTTTCTGCTCCTAGAAGCTGAAGCTTGGAAAAACGTTTCTATGTTACAATAGTGTGCATGGACACATATAATAACACTATTTGCTTCTAGGGGCAAAAAAAAAATGTAGCTGTTACTGTGCATGGAGCCTAAGTAGAAACTTCCAAAGCATCACAATACAGCAGCTTCAATAGGAAAAACATAACTGTGCATTGCTACAGTGTAAACAAAGTAGCAATCAGCTTCAGAAACACTTGAACTGCCAAGATAGCATTCCTTAGGGCCCAATCACACCTTCTAGTTGCAGTAATAATTGCATTACTCCAACACATAGCAATGCTTGTTAAAGGGCAACTCCACTTTTGTGGGAATAAAATAGCAAACAAAAAAAATATTATAGCATATACAATTGCTACACAAATCATATTGTACAGTGGAACCTCGGATTGCGAGTAACGAGGTTAACAAGCATTTCACAATACGAGCACTGTATTTTTACAAATCGTAACTCGGTTTGTTCGTGTTGTCTCGCAAAACGAGCATGATTCAGGCCAGAGCGTGTGAAGTACCGTGTTTGGCCTTAGGTGGGGGGCACCGGAGCCGAGCGGTGCCGATCCGAGGTCAGCCAAAGTGTCCTCGGGCCTTTCCGGACGTTTCCAAGGCTCTCCGGCGCCCCCCTCTCACCTCTGGCCGCATGCGGTATTGCATGCCATTGAAGTCAATGCGGAATGAATTATTTTCGTTTCCATTTACATCAATGGGGAAACTCATTGGGGGTCCTGAGTGCGTTAGTGTGATAGAATGCCATTCATTCTAAATGATTAATGAATGGATGATATTTCACTATGCATTCATTTTAAAACATACCCTGTTTCCCCGAAAATAAGACCTAGCGTGATTGTCGGTGATGGCTGCAATATAAGCCCTACCCCCCAAATAAGCCCTACCCTGAAAATAAGACCTACAAGGACTTTAACTAGGGCTTATTTGGGGGGTAGGGCTTATATTGCAGCCATCACCGACAATCACGCTAGGTCTTATTTTCGGGGAAACAGGGTAGCAAATGGCATGATGCTGTGCTAACCTCAATCATCCAATCATGCGTGAGCAAAAATCCTGTTTTTTTTTTTTTTTTTTCTTAGCACATGATTGGATATTCTTTGAATTTTCACTTAGCTTCACCTTATTCACTAAATGTCCACATAGACGGCTTGCATTTTGGACTCTTCCTGCTAAAACAGCCAACATTTGAACAGTTGGTAGCACCATTGGCCATCCAATGGTTGAACTGTTGGGTGAACAATAACTGCATGCTATTAGATATCTGATTACAATAGTCGGGAGAGGAGACTGATTTTCTTGAGCCATGTATGGCCGTAAAGCGGAACTAAAATCACTCAACAATTTCTTTGTTTGTCCCTCCCTCCTCCCTCTTACACAAATACTAAGAAAATGTATTGTAATTTTTACCATTTAGTGTCTTTTTGTGCTGCAAGTGAGCACTTTTTGGTGTCTGGCCTACACTGGGCCATGCTGCCTGGGATTTCTATGCCATAGGTATCCCAGAAGGTAGAGCATTGCTAGGCAGCAACTTACCTTGCATGCGCACAAATGCCGCTGGGCACAATGCTGCCCATCCACCAGAAGTTGGCGGCATTGTGTCATAACACAGCATGTGTAAGTTAAAAACAAATGTGGGTATCTTCATGCTGGGGCTGGAGGCAGCCATTTTTGACACCCCTTTCTCCCATTGTTGGTTGTTAGGAAGCTGGCAGCAGGGCTGCACAATATCATAAGTTCCTAGGATCCTGACGGCAGGGCTGCACAGTGTCATCAGTCCCTAGGACCCTGGCGGCAGGGCTGCACAGTGTCATCGGTTGCTAGGATGCTGACGGCAGGGCTGCACAGTGTCATCAGTCCCTAGGACCCTGGCGGCAGGGCTGCACAGTGTCATCAGTCCCTAGGTCCCTGGCGGCAGGGCTGCACAGTGTCATCAGTTCCTAGGACCCTGGCGGCAGGGCTGCACAGTGTCATCAGTCCCTAGGTCCCTGGCGGCAGGGCTGCACAGTGTCATCAGTCCCTAGGACCCTGGCGGCAGGGCTGCACAGTGTCATCAGTCCCTAGGTCCCTGGCGGCAGGGCTGCACAGTGTCATCAGTTCCTAGGACCCTGGCGGCAGGGCTGCACAGTGTCATCAGTCCCTAGGACCCTGGCGGCAGGGCTGCACAGTGTCATCAGTCCCTAGGACCCTGGCGGCAGGGCTGCACAGTGTCATCTATTCCTAGGACCCTGGCGGCAGGGCTGCACAGTGTCATCAGTCCCTAGGACCCTGGCGGCAGGGCTGCACAGTGTCATCAGTCCCTAGGACCCTGGCGGCAGGGCTGCACAGTGTCATCTATTCCTAGGACCCTGGCGGCAGGGCTGCACAGTGTCATCAGTTCCTAGGACCCTGGCGGCAGGGCTGCACAGTGTCATCTATTCCTAGGACCCTGGCGGCAGGGCTGCACAGTGTCATCAGTTCCAAGGACCCTGGCGGCAGGGCTGCACTGTGTCATCGGTTCCTAGGATGCTGACGGCAGGAACAGTGTTAATTTTGTCGACTGAAACCGACTAAAACATTTTGGTCGACTAACTTAATACCATTTTAGTCGACTAAAATACGACTAAAACTAAAACAATTGAGATGACAAAAAGACGACTAAAACTAAAATGTAATTTTATGTGAAGTAAAGACAAAGGCTAATTTAGCCTAAAAGGGGATAGGGGAAAGGAGAGATACATTCCCCTTTCCCCTGGGACTTTTAAGGTGCTTCTTCACTTAGTGAATAGAACAATAATTTCCGTACCAGTTGTAAAATTATTACTTTTATTGGATAAAGATTAAAAATATCTATGTCTCACACAGAAGAAAGAAAGAGACATAAGGAAGCACTTATACATAAATAATTGGAACATAAACTCATTGGTATAAATACAATGCTAGTTAAAGCAACTACTTAAGGTGCCATAACAATCTGCCACTTGCTCGACATGTTTCGCTCAAATGTGAGCTTCTTCAGGAGTATTTAAAGGCAAATGATTGTGGTGGACTCTGAGTAATGAAAAAATAAACAAAAATCAATACATCACAAATTATCAAATAGATACAAAATATAATACAAAGCATAAACCAAAGGTGTTAGACTTGGTTAATGCAGTGGTACGGAACAGGGTATATATACATAAATCTAAAGAACCAAATGAACTAAAAAGTTATAAGTACAACAGATTTAGGTTGCATATCTTACCAAGCTGCAGTTTAACCCTATAGCATAAATGCCCGCATAGACTAGAGCTGGTGCCAACTTTAGAGGTAGAGAATTCTCATGGGGAAGGGGACCTCAATGTCAAATAAGGTGACCACAGGAGTATATAAAGTACTTGAATAGGCCCTTAAAGAAATAAGAAATAAAATATGGATTAAATGGAGGGATCACATAGGATGTCACCTAGATGCCAAAACAACCATATATTCAGGAATGTATTACCTTAAATAGAACCAATAACTAAACCTGATCGGGACCATAAAGGTCTCCCAGTCAGTACAGATTATAAAGGTGAAGATGGACACCAAAATCAGACGGTCTAATCCCTGGTGAGCTATCCTAAGGGAGCGGTTCCCTTCACAGCAGTTTTCTGAGTAAAAGGAAAAAGAAGAAAGAAGATATGATATAGGGCCATTGAAAATCAAAGGGCTACAAGACACTGACCGTGATAGATGGACTGGAGAGGAGCGACTTACTTAAAAAGGCATCCGACGGCATATAGGCTTGAGGGGGCTTGAAGCGTCCTCCGTGGCTAAGCACCGATATCAGAATGTAAGCGGTGTCCAACCGCCTTTAAATACCCCCACCGCGGCGGCGTCTGATTACACCGCCGGGATGCGGACGTTCATTGAGGCTGCCTGCGTCATGACGTGGGCGGGCGCCGCGGCGTCATTCTGACGTCGGCGGCGTCCGTAGTCCTTAATGCGCATGTCTGAATGGTTTTGGAGCCTATGACCCATACGAGTGTCACAAGGCGCCATTTTGGATAAGGGAAAAGATAAGGGAAAGACAAGCATCGTCATCCTGGAACATATAATGTCAATCCAAGTAGGCAATCACTGTTCTGAAGCTTGAAAGCTTGCAGGAAAAGGTTCCCTAAAGGTGTGTTAAAGGCTCATAAAAAAGTTTAATCTAAAACAAAAGGACCAAAACTGACATGACCAGACTCAATTAATAGGGCCACCATCGTGGGGGCGATTGGTTCTTCACCCCAAGCGTTGGGTGCCCCGGGCGTCCGTGTGGTCGAGATTGACAGGGATGGCCCCTACCCATTTATAGAGAGTTCATTGACCAAAATCATTATTTTTCTCCAAAATTGGAGAAATAAGAGCGGGAACAGAGGTATAATAATAACTGCAGCTCGTAAGGTAGGCAATCATTTCAGTGGAAATAGAGATGTCACATACAACAATGCAATGTACATAATATCCATATAACTGTTAATTGTCCGGTCTCATACCAAACATACATACAGAATGATAACTGTTTAGATGAGATTTGGAAACATAAGATAGAATAAATAGTGGGAACACATAGGATGAAAAGGGGGGGGGGAGGGGGGGGGGGAGGGGAGGGGGGGAGGGGAGGGGGGGGGGGGGAAGGAAAGGGAGGGGGGGGGAAAGGACAGATGAAGGGGAACTGAAAAGAAGCCAAATTGGGGCTATTGATACCTTAATTTATCAGAGAAAGGGCTTGAAACTGAACGCCTCATTCATGCCCGGATATTTTAGGGCTGATAATTCGTGTATCCAGCGGGTCTCCTTTTGGAGGAGGAGTCTATCATAATTTCCGCCTCTATCCCCAGGGGGAATATGTTCCAAAGCAAAGAAGTGTAGGCATTTAGTATCAAAATTATGATATAACCCTACATGGCGGCTAATCGGAGTCTCCATTTTCTTTTTACGTATCAGGGAGACATGATCCCTGATACGGCAGAAAAAGGGTCTCTTGGTTTTGCCGATGTAAAACATATTGCACTCGCATAGCATAATGTACACAATGCCAATGGATTGACAGGTTACTGCAAATCTTGGTTTATATAAGTGCCCATTGGGTAGTAGAAGGCTTCGAGTCGCCAAGATGTACCTACAAAAGGAACAGTGATGGCATGGCCTACTGCCTCTGTCAGTTTCTTTGACTTTGACAATGTTCTTTTCATAATGGCTGTGTACTAGCGAGTCCCTCAAGGATCGGCAGCGTCTAAACATCTTGGCGACTCGAAGCCTTCTACCATGTCTCCCTGATACGTAAAAAGAAAATGGAGACTCCGATTAGCCGCCATGTAGGGTTATATCATAATTTTGATACTAAATGCCTACACTTCTTTGCTTTGGAACATATTCCCCCTGGGGATAGAGGCGGAAATTATGATAGACTCCTCCTCCAAAAGGAGACCCGCTGGATACACGAATTATCAGCCCTAAAATATCCGGGCATGAATGAGGCGTTCAGTTTCAAGCCCTTTCTCTGATAAATTAAGGTATCAATAGCCCCAATTTGGCTTCTTTTCAGTTCCCCTTCATCTGTCCTTTCCCCCCCCCTCCCTTTCCTTTCCCCCCCCCCCCCCTCCCTCTCCCCCCCCCCCCCCCCCCCCCCCCCTTTTCATCCTATGTGTTCCCACTATTTATTCTATCTTATGTTTCCAAATCTCATCTAAACAGTTATCATTCTGTATGTATGTTTGGTATGAGACCGGACAATTAACAGTTATATGGATATTATGTACATTGCATTGTTGTATGTGACATCTCTATTTCCACTGAAATGATTGCCTACCTTACGAGCTGCAGTTATTATTATACCTCTGTTCCCGCTCTTATTTCTCCAATTTTGGAGAAAAATAATGATTTTGGTCAATGAACTCTCTATAAATGGGTAGGGGCCATCCCTGTCAATCTCGACCACACGGACGCCCGGGGCACCCAACGCTTGGGGTGAAGAACCAATCGCCCCCACGATGGTGGCCCTATTAATTGAGTCTGGTCATGTCAGTTTTGGTCCTTTTGTTTTAGATTAAACTTTTTTATGAGCCTTTAACACACCTTTAGGGAACCTTTTCCTGCAAGCTTTCAAGCTTCAGAACAGTGATTGCCTACTTGGATTGACATTATATGTTCCAGGATGACGATGCTTGTCTTTCCCTTATCTTTTCCCTTATCCAAAATGGCGCCTTGTGACACTCGTATGGGTCATAGGCTCCAAAACCATTCAGACATGCGCATTAAGGACTACGGACGCCGCCGACGTCAGAATGACGCCGCGGCGCCCGCCCACGTCATGACGCAGGCAGCCTCAATGAACGTCCGCATCCCGGCGGTGTAATCAGACGCCGCCGCGGTGGGGGTATTTAAAGGCGGTTGGACACCGCTTACATTCTGATATCGGTGCTTAGCCACGGAGGACGCTTCAAGCCCCCTCAAGCCTATATGCCGTCGGATGCCTTTTTAAGTAAGTCGCTCCTCTCCAGTCCATCTATCACGGTCAGTGTCTTGTAGCCCTTTGATTTTCAATGGCCCTATATCATATCTTCTTTCTTCTTTTTCCTTTTACTCAGAAAACTGCTGTGAAGGGAACCGCTCCCTTAGGATAGCTCACCAGGGATTAGACCGTCTGATTTTGGTGTCCATCTTCACCTTTATAATCTGTACTGACTGGGAGACCTTTATGGTCCCGATCAGGTTTAGTTATTGGTTCTATTTAAGGTAATACATTCCTGAATATATGGTTGTTTTGGCATCTAGGTGACATCCTATGTGATCCCTCCATTTAATCCATATTTTATTTCTTATTTCTTTAAGGGCCTATTCAAGTACTTTATATACTCCTGTGGTCACCTTATTTGACATTGAGGTCCCCTTCCCCATGAGAATTCTCTACCTCTAAAGTTGGCACCAGCTCTAGTCTATGCGGGCATTTATGCTATAGGGTTAAACTGCAGCTTGGTAAGATATGCAACCTAAATCTGTTGTACTTATAACTTTTTAGTTCATTTGGTTCTTTAGATTTATGTATATATACCCTGTTCCGTACCACTGCATTAACCAAGTCTAACACCTTTGGTTTATGCTTTGTATTATATTTTGTATCTATTTGATAATTTGTGATGTATTGATTTTTGTTTATTTTTTCATTACTCAGAGTCCACCACAATCATTTGCCTTTAAATACTCCTGAAGAAGCTCACATTTGAGCGAAACATGTCGAGCAAGTGGCAGATTGTTATGGCACCTTAAGTAGTTGCTTTATCTAGCATTGTATTTATACCAATGAGTTTATGTTCCAATTATTTATGTATAAGTGCTTCCTTATGTCTCTTTCTTTCTTCTGTGTGAGACATAGATATTTTTAATCTTTATCCAATAAAAGTAATAATTTTACAACTGGTACGGAAATTATTGTTCTATTCACTAAGTGAAGAAGCACCTTAAAAGTCCCAGGGGAAAGGGGAATGTATCTCTCCTTTCCCCTATCCCCTTTTAGGCTAAATTAGCCTTTGTCTTTACTTCACAGATAATTATGGGATGTGGTGCTGTCAGTTGACTATTTCTGTCCTTCTCAAATTAAAATGTAATTTTAGTCAAAAGACTAAAATGGGACTAAAACTAAAATGCCATTTTAGTTAAAAGACTAAGACTAAAACTAAACTGAAATTTGACGTCAAAATTAACACTGGTCTGTAGTGCATGTTCATACCTCAATACCATAAGTAATAACATATTAGATTTTTCACTCCACCAGTATACAATGAGTTTGGAAATTGTAGAGAAATGCTTAAATAATGCATTACTATTTAAATACACCCATTAGATTTTAGATGACTAAAATGAGTTTTAGTCGACTAAAATGTCCTGGAGATTTAGTCGACTAAATACGACTAAAACTAATTGCAGAAGACTAAAATGTGACTAAAACTAAAATGGCATTTTAGTCCTAAAACGAATGGGGCATACACACGGTTGGACTTTTCGGCTACAAAAGTCAGACGGACGACGACGGACCAAATCCGGCAGACAATTCGACCGTGTGTGGGCTTCTGCCGGACTTTCAGCAGACTTTACCAGTCGCAAATTGACGGACTTTAGATTTGGAACTTGCTTCAAATCTTTACGTCGTAACTCCGCCGGACCCAGAAATCTGCTCATCTGTATGCTAGTCCGACGGACAAAAACCGACGCTAGGGCAGCTATTGGCTACTGGCTATCAACTTCCTTATTTTAGTCCAGTCGTACGTCATCACGTACGAATCCCTCGGACCTTGGTGTGATCATGTGTAGGCAAGTCTGTTCGTTAGAAAGTCTGCCGCAAGTCCGCCAAAAGTCCGTCGAAAGTTTGTCGGACTTTTGTAGCCGAAAAGTCCGACTGTGTGTACGCCCCATTAGACTAAAACTAAGTCGAAATTTGCTGCCAAAATGAACACTGCTGATGACCCAACGGTTGTTTAGGACGCAGTGGCCGGCTTTCCGGCCCGCTCCTTACAACCGGCTATAAACAGTGAATGGAAAGCAAAAAAAAAAAACCCAAAAGCGAATCATGGAAAAATTGCGGTTAAAAAAAAAAATGCAGAAAGCACAGCAAAAACACTGAAAAGCAACATGCATAGATGTGAATCAAGCCTAGGGGGCATATACCCATAACCCAAAGTGCTTGAGAAATTCAGCTACCAGCATCCACCCAAAACGAACATTTGAGCTTTGGCTGACTTACCCTTTAATATAAAGAGTATTTTCCTGTGTAACGAGTCTTTGTGAATGCTCCTCTGGTCAGGAGCCAGTAATGCTTGTCAAATAAATCGAATTTTAATAGTAGCAAAGTCTGATAAGAGCCGAGTATTCCCAGGAAATGTGTAGGGGGAGCGCAAATCTTGCCTGTCCACTTAAAACTTCCTATGTACTGACTTAGCTGGATTAAATAACAAGAAAAAGTGTGTGAATCTTTCCTTTTGTATACATTAGAAAGTTATGAGGACTTTTTAGTACAGAACGCCATAAGACAAAGCAGGGAGTGGGGAGAGGATGGAGCCATTGGGCCCTACATGTGGTCTACCTTACATCTGGGGCAGTTGGAATGCAATGTGATTATATGCACTTTGGTGAAGCTTTTTTTCTCAAGTCTCCGTATTTGCCTGTGTTCTAATGTATGTTTTACTATATGTGACCCCCAAACAATATTTTTATTTTATTTAATTATTACAGGTACTTATATAGCGCCGTCAATTTACGCAGTTCTTTACATATATAATGTACATTCACATCAGCCTCTCGCCTCAAGGAGTTTGCAATCTAAGGTCCCTAACTCACATATACGGTATTACCAGAAGTATTGGGACACCTGCCTTTACATGAACTTTAATGGCATCACCAGTCTTAGTCTGTAGGGTTCAATATTGAGTTGGCCCACCCTTTACAGCTATAACAGCTTCAACTCTTCTGGGAAGGCCGTCCACAAGGTTTAGGAGTGTGTCTATGGGAATGTTTGACCATTCTTCCAGAAGCACATTTGTGAGGTTAGGCACTGATGTGAACAAGAAGGCCTGGCCCGCAGTCTCCGCTCTAATTCATCCCAAAGGTGTTCTATTGTGTTGAGGTCAGGACTCTGTGCAGGCCAGTCAAGATCTAAGAGGGGATTTCTCCCTAAGAAGGGAAATCTCCCTGATGGGACACAAATATCAAAAAAAAACCAAAAACCTGCAGAATTAAAACTCCCTTAACATGTCCAAAGAAGGTAAAAGCTACTTTGAAGTATATCTAAAGGCAATTTTTTTTTCTTTTTTGCCATTTGTGTCCCATCAGGGAGATTTCCCCTCTTATGCCGCGTACAAACGATCGGATTTCTCATCGGAAAAAGATATGACGGCTTTTCCGACGGAATTCCGCTCAAGTTTGCCTTGCATACACACTGACAAACAATCAGCACAGACCCCCCCCCCCCTGTCAGGAGAGCAGCCGATCGGCTCTCCTCCACTCGAGTCTGTCAGACGCGAGTGAGGAAAAGCCGATCAACGGCTCTTCCTGTTTACATCGTGATCAGCCGTGATTGGACACAGCTGATCATGTGGTAAAGAGCCAGAGACTCTTTACCGAGTTTGGTGTAGCGAAGTGTCTGACTGACACATCGCACCAACGATCGCCGCGATGCGCGTCCCCAGGGGCGCGCGAGAGCGGTCGTTCTGGGAGGACGTCATATGACGCCCGCCCAGAACGAGAGCTGCGCCGCCTGGCCGTCATATGATGGCCGGCGGGTGCAAGGAAGTTAAAGGCTGAGCTCAGAGCTACTGCATCAGGGAAGAGAAAGTGCATGTGAGGAGGTTGGAATTAGAGAAAAAGCTCGCTCTTGTGATGGAGGAGATAAGCAGTATCGACTAGGCCTCACTTAGGCCTCACTTAGCCACATCTTAGCAAAGTCCTGGGAGTATTCCAGTCAGGCTTTAGGAAATACATAAATGGCCTACAGCAAGGGCATTATTCAGCTTTAGTCAGAGCTACACAGTTCGTTTTTTTTATCTACAGAAGTCCTTTATCTGCATTGGCAGGTTTTTGTAAAGATGAACTAACCCTTTAAGGTAAAAAAACCTTTGACCTTTACAAACACTTTAAATCACTTATGGACTCTTCCTCTAAAAATGAATACTAATCCAATCTCAAGCAGATCATCTCTACGCTCTACAGAAAATATTTTTATGTAAACTATTTATTACGAGAATATACATCCCGCTAAGTTTAGGAGGGTGAGGCGTTTTATAAACCACCATTTCCGTTGCCAATTTACCAGTGTGAAGGGAAGAAATATATAATCTATGCCGCTAACCCCCCTTTTACTGTGTTTTATGACCTTCAACAAATAGTTCCTTTGCTGTTTCAAAGTATTAGAAAAAAAAAAAGCGTATCCTCCACAGGAAAACGTGAGAGGAAGCCGTCTTCCTGTTTTCATTGCAAAAACACGATTCCATGGATTATGCAGCGCAAGGCATTTCTCCTTCTCTTTAAATTAAATATCTACACCGACTGTACTTCCTGTGCTCTAAGGCTGGCCATACACCGGTAGAGTTATGTTCGAATGTTCATGAAAATTCTGAAAAATCGTTTGTCACTGCATTTGATCTTGCGATCATCGCGTCAAGTTTCGTCCAGACCTGGTATTTGAACGGGATCCCAGACGTAGTAAACAGCTTTCATTACAATATGTATAATTTTTCCCAGGGAGTATTTGATTCAAATCAAGTCGATTTAAATCACGATTTAAATCATGATTTAAATCAATAGTAAAAAGGCTTGATTTAAATAAAGTCCATTTAAATCATAATTTTTAAAGAGCAACTGTCATCTCTGTCCCGCAGTGGCTCCTCCTCTGACCCGCTGTTGATTCACCGACAGTCCCATTCACTTTAATGGGACGGCTCGTGATGGCGGCAGTGACACACCAAGGTGAGGGACGTGGCGGCAGCAGGTGAGTGGATGCCCGCTAACAGGTGCTGCCATGATGGATCTGAAATGACAGGTGCTCTTTAAATCTTTAGTATTTGCAAACAAAATGAAGGCTTCCTATTTAGAATAATAAGCTGTCAGGTTCGTAAAACAGCGATATCAGAACCGATTCAATAATACAGTTTGTAGTGTACATAGAAACAAACTTGGTTTATCTAATGGTTACTGTGAAATTGTGTGACTGCTTCAATGCAGTGCATGATATCTCGGCTTGCAGAGCTTGGATTCATTGAATGAGTTTGCCAAAAATAATTTAAATATTACAGAATATACAGCCTTATGCTACATAACGATGGGGCATTATTTTTTCCCACTGACATCGGGACCTTTTCTACTCCCAAAAGCAAAAATCCGGCCCCCCTACAGTCTGAAGGTCAGTAAACTGGCCCTTTGTTTAGAAAGTTTGGAGAACCCTGATCTAGTCTCACAAGATCTGGAGTGAGATGTAATGTCCCTACTGTGCTGCTCACTGTTCTCCTTGCTGCAGAGGAATCTGTACCTGATGACCAGTAGTGCAAGGATCTCCCTGTTTCTGCTACATTCATTCTTTTGATCCGTGCTGTACCCACCTCTATTGATTCTGCTTTCATATTATGTCACAGGTCACCAGTACTTACTGGGGCAGCTCTGATGAAGCAAAGCCCTGATACTTTTCTTTTTCGGACAAGCACTAATTTACTAAGACTGGTTTAGAAAGAATTTGGAGCAGCAGTGCATGGTGACCAATCGGCAGCAAGCTTTATTTTTTAAAGCTTAACTGAAGTAGCTGATTGGTTACTATGCACAGTTGCTCCAGTTTTGGTAAATTTCCCCCTGCAGAACTAGGAAAGGTAAATCAGTCATTGTGGATAAAAAGATCAACTGAAGGGGGACCACAAGCAATTCTGGTGACTAGTCCTTTGTCCTCTACTTACTCCTTTTGGGACACAGTCAGCATGACCACGTGACTGCGATGACTACAGAGAAGCACTTCTTTCTTCTATGACACCTTACCGAAAGAATAAGCCTCAGATGTGCTTCCTATTGGGCAGGACGGTCACATAGTTGTGCTGACCAATGAGCTATTACCATTGCAAGCATTATGATAGATGCTCATTGCAATGCTGTGTATTGTGGTGTAGAGAATGCTACACCGGCAGTTCGGGGCATCACGTCCACTATGTGTGTCAAAGATATTTGGAGTTGGTTCACCGTTTTCATTTTCTGTAAAAGGGTGAACTTACCCTTTAAAGCGGGGTTCCACCCAAATTTTGAACAATATCTGTATGTATTCTCTTCCTTGCCTAGATGCTGACATGCCATTTAAAAAAATTTAAATCGCCGTAATTACCTTTTATTTTTCTATTCTTCTTTGCACTTCCTGGTTCTCCTCCCGTGGGAGTAGGCGTGTTTCTAGCCTCTCCCAGACTCCTGGGAGCTAGTCTCAGGCTTCCCAGGATGCCACTGAGCATGTGCGGGAACGAGTGGTGAATGCTGGGAGCACAGCATTCACCACATCCAGGAAATAAATGCTTGTGGGCTTCAAATGCCCACAATGAAGATGGAAACCGCCTGCAGTGAATAATATAAGTTATTCTTTCCGACGAAATCTGACACAGGCGGACATATTACACACAATATGTGAGTATGTAATGCTGAGAAGAAAAGTTTGTGAATGAACTCAAAAAAAGAAAAAAACGATAGATAGGTGGACCCCCGCTTTAAGATATCTGGTTGTAGGATTTGGGTTGGGGAAGCCTTCTGGTGAATAAGGGGTAACGAGGGCTTGGGGTATGAAATGTAACATGAGGTTAGAGGATTTTGAGTGCAGGTACATACCACGGGTTAAAGATGTTGGGTGGAGTCGTAATTTTGGGGTTGAGAGCCAGGGACATTGGGTTTTATCCTGCATCAAGGACATATGCCCCGTACACGTGAGCGGAAATTCCACCAGCAAAAGTCAGATGAGAGCTTTTGGTCCGAAAATGCGACCGTGTGTATGCTCCATCGGACTTTTGCTGGCGGAATTTCCAGCCAGCAAAAGATTTTTTCAGTCGGAAAAAGTCTTGATCTGAAATTCCGATCGTCTGTACCAATTCCGACGCGCAAAATTCCTACGCATGCTCAGAAACAATTTGACGCATGCTCGAAAGCATTGAACTTCATTTTCTTGGCTCGTCGTAGTGTTGTAGGTCACCGCGTTCTTGACGGTCGAAAGTTCAGAGAATTTTTGTGTGACCGTGTGTATGCAAGGCAAGCTTGAGCGGAATCCCGTCGGAAAAGCCATCCAAGATTTTTCCGACGGAAATTCCGCTCGTGTGTACGCGGCAAAAGAGTGTCAAAGGATGTCCACTTTAGAAACACATTTCCATTAGTATGTGAAACCATAGCTTCCAATGGACAATGAGTAATAGTCTTCCGTGGTTTTATGTGCAAATCTTCCTGGGAAGACCCTGATATTTACTCATCCCCTGAGAAAAATGGCCTGTCACCAATCCAAGAGGTGCCCAACCTCTTTAATGTTTCTCATTACTCTGTTTTAAAAAAGTAAATGGCATGGGTCTAGAAAGTCGGATCTACTTTCTGTAGATGAGAAGGGGGAAGAATGTGGGAATGTTTAACTAAAGTTTGCCACATCAGCAATCTTGTCACTCTTTTGAAAACATTCAACCACATCTTAGCACATTTCAAAGAGTATTGAAAAAAAATTGTGTTTTTTTTAATTTTATTAAAGCTTTTTTTTTTTAAACATATGCTGATAAAAGAAAGGACACAAAAGCAGACAACCTTGATTCATGAAAACAAATCAAGAAGCCGTTGGAATGGTTTCAAAGGAGTTTCATCCAGCCGCTGAGTAAATACAGAGTGCTAGGCATATCCTCATGTTGCCCTGGAAGATTAAGTAAGGTGAACATTCTACTAAATACTAATAGTGTTTGTAGAAGTAACTGGTACACTTTAATGCAAAGCAGTTACCACTCCCAGATTTGTAGGCCTCATCATCACACTCGGCGTTTGCCCAGATCTTTTCTCCTGGCAGCGTAAGAAATCCACCTAAAGCCCATTTTTGCAAATGTGTTTAGGTGTGTAATGCTGCGCGCACACGATCGGAATTTCCGACAACAAATGTTCCATGTGAGCTTGTTGTCGGAAATTCCGACCATGTGTAGGCTCCATCGGACATTTTCTGTCGGAATTTCCGACAACAAAAATTTGAGAGATGGATCTCAAATTTTCCGACAACAAAATCCGTCAATTCCAATCGTGTGTACACAATTCCGACGCACAAAATTCCACGCATGCCCGGAATCAAGCAGAAGAGCCACACTGGTTATTGAACTTCCTTTTTCTAGTCCCGTCGTACGTGTTGTACGTCAGCGCGTTTTTGCCGATCGGAATTTCCCGAAAACATTTGTGCGACCGTGCGTATGCAAGACAAGTTTCAGCCAACATCCGTCGGAAATAAATCCACGGTTTGGTTGTCGGAAATTCCGATCGTCTGTACGCGGCATTAAACGTTCGGGTGTTCATTCATTCCATTGGCCAAAACATTAAAGTGGTTGTAAAGGCTGAAAACCTTCTGTGTGATGCTCCCCCCCTCAGCCCCCCTAATACTCACCTGAGCCCTCTCTTGATCCAGCGATGTGCACGGGAGCCTCGGCTGTACTGGCTCTTTCTTTCCTCATTGGCTGAGACATAGCAGCAGGAGCCATTGGCTCATTGTCAATCACAGCCAGTGAGCCAATGAGGAGAGAGTGGGGGGGGGGGGTGGGGCGTCTTATGGACGCATAGAGTGGGGCTCGGAAACGAGCACACAGCAGTGCCCCCCATAGAAAGTGGCTTGCTATTGGGAGCACTGGTTAAGGAGGAGGAGCCAGGAGCACCGACGGGAGACCCGATAAGAAGAGGATCGGGGCTGCTCTGTGCAAAACCATTACACAGAGCAGGTAATTAGGACAGCTTTGTTTTCGCTTTTTTGAAAAACACTGAACCTTTAACTATCACTTTAATTTATTTTAACCACCACAGCCCCGGAAGATTTTTCCCCCTTAATGACCAGGCCATTTTTTTGCGATTCGGCACTGTGTCGCTTTAGCTGACAATTGCGCGTTCGTGTGACGTTGTACCCAAACAAAATTGACGTCCTTTTTTTTCCCACATATAGAGCTTCCTTTTGGTGGTATTTGATCACCTCTGCGGTTTTTATCTTTTGCGCTATAAACAAAAAAAAAAAAAAAGAGACAATTTAAAAAAAAAATATATATTTTATACTTTTTGCTATAAAAAATATCCCTTATAAAATGTAAAAAAACGAATTTCTTCACCAGTTTAGGCCGATATATATTCTACATATTTTTTGGAAAAAAAAAATCACAATTAGGGTCCTTTCACACTGGGGCGGGCGTCGGCGGTAAAGCGCCGCTATTGTAAGCGGCGCTTTACCGTCGGTATGCGGCCGCTAGCGGGGCGGTTTTACCCCCCGCTAGCGGCCGAGAAATGGTTAAAAACCACCGCAAAGCACCTCTGCAGAGGCACTTTGCCAGCGGTATAGCCGCGCCGTCCCACTGATTTTAATGGGCAGGAGCGGTAAAGGAGCGGTATACACTCCGCACCTTCACCGTTCCGAAGATGCTGCTGGCAGGACTTTTTTTACCGTCCTGCCAGCGCATCGCTCCAGTGTAAAAGCCCTCGGGGCTTTCACACTAGAATTAAAGCAGCTGCACTTTCGGGTCGGTTTGCAGGCCCTATTATTAGCGCAATAGCGCCTGCAAACCGCCCCAGTGTGAAAGGACCCTAAGGATACCTTGATTGGTTTGTGCAAAAGTTATAGCGTCTACAAAATAGGAGATAGATTTATGGCATTTTTATTATTTATTGTTTACTAGAAATGGCGGCGACCTGTGATTTTTAGCGGGACTGCGACATAGCGGTGGACAGATCGGACACTTTTTTTGGGACCATTGACATTTATACATCGATCCGTGCTATAAAAATGCACTTACTGTGTAAATGTCACTGGTAGGGAAGGGGTTAACAATAGGGAGGCGATCAAGAGGTTAAATGTGTTCCCTCGTGTGGGTTTCTAACTGTAGGGGGGATGGGACTGACTAGAGGAGACAGATTGCTTTTCTTGATTAGTAGGAACAGCAGATCTGTCTCTTCTCTCCTGTCAGAACGGGGATGTGTGTGTTTACATACACACATCCCTGTTCTGGCTCTCGTGCCTGTGATCGCAGGTGGCCTGGCAGACATTACGGCCGCCGTCAACACGCGCATCGGGTCCCCCGCCATGCAGCGGGCACGTGCGCGCGCCTGCTATCGCCCTTGAAGGTGCTGACGAACACCTATGGCGATTTGCAGGAACGAGACAACCTCGTATAATGACGATGACTGGTCGGCTAGGGGTTAAACACTACAATGAATGGACTCTCCAAGTGCTAAATGCGCCTAGTAGCGTTTAGGAGTGTCTAGCATTTTTCTGCCAGGAGAACGCTCCCAAAAACTTTTTTTTTTTCTGCTTCAAGACTCTGAAGCTCAAAAAATGCTAATAGCCTAAAGTAGTGTGCATGGACACATAGGATATCATTATTTAGCTTCTAGGGGCAGGAAAAAAAATGCTAATAACAGCTATTAGGAGCTTTAAAAATGCTAGTGTGCATGGAGCTTTTTGCAGAGAAAACACCCCCTCCCATTTCTGGCCATCTTGAGTAAGGGCAGATGATTCATGTAGCAATTACTCCTGGAATCCATCTTCCCTTATCTCAGGCATGAAGGCAGGAGGGTGTGCTTATAACATTGAGACCCGCAGTGGTTCGCGTGAATTGTGATGTGGTGCGGGAAATCACAAGGGATTTTCCAGGTATAGAACATGCCTAAAATGTGTTAAAAGCACATCCAATCTTATAGGAAGATTGTTGTTGGATTAGTTGGTGGTCTGGCGTCAGGGTCTCTTTAGATCGTCGGTGTTGTTTATTCGTAGATCCAGTGCACAGCTCCTCCCGGAGAAGTCATTACCAGCCGGTGCACCAGACAGACTTTTCTCACCGTAGCGGCGCGGTGTCCCCATTGCACACAGATCCTCTATACATGCAGCGGACAGAGCGGCTCCATGTAAATACTTCTTCTTTACATTTCTTTATTACATTTTATGAGGCCATTGGGAACCACAACGTCTAGCGCCACACACATTCCAACACTCAGCAAATTCTGAAATATGTTGAAAATGTGTCTGTAAAATCTCCCATCGACTACACACCATGTGACCTCGCAGAAAAACTCAATTTCTTTAAAAAAAAAAAAATCAACATAATATATATATATATAACTACTAGACAAGTAGGTATTGATGTTTATGTATTAAAGGGGAATTAAACAAATTTTCCTATCTTCTGCCATGAGGCAGGCTCTTCATTGCGGAAGGTAAGTTGTTTTTACTTAGGTGAGCCTCAGAACGCGCGACAAGTGGTACATCCCCATTCTCCAGCAGTGGACTGTTCCTTGGTGTCATCATGTCCAATTCTGGGCTATGGACCCTGCTCTGGTCTTGATGATGTCAGGAACTTAGAACATTGGAGCGTGGGGGAGAAGAAGCTGCGGGGACCAGTCTACCTGCAGGGAGGCGGATCTGGAAAGTAAATTATGCTACGTTGTTGCTGTCAGTGGGAGGAATAGTGCCCCAAGGGCCAGATAAAGGCAAGCAAAAGGCCACATCCGACCCCGGGCCACAATTTGGAGACCACTGGTCTAGGGGAACAAAAAGAAAAAAAAAAAGAAGATTCCTGTCACTGATACCAATAGGGCACTATTCCTCCCACTGACACTAATGATGGGGCACTATTCCTCCCACTGACACTAATGATGGGGCACTATTCCTCCCACTGACACCAATGGCAGGACACTAGTCTTCCCACTGACACCAATGGCAGGACACTAGTCTTCCCACTGACACTAATGACGGGGCACTATTCTTCCCACTGACACTAATGATGGGGCACTATTCCTCCTACTGACACCAATGATGGGGTACTATTCTACCCACTGACACCAATGATGGGGCACTATTCTTCCCACTGACACCAATGATGGGGCACTATTCTTCCCACTGACACTAATGATGGGGCACTATTCTTCCCACTGACACCAATGATGGGGCACTATTGCTCCCACTGACACCAATGATGGGACACTATTGCTCCCACTGACACCAATGATGGGACACTATTCTTCCCACTGACACCAATGATGGGGCACTACTCTTCCCACTGACACCAATGATGGGACACTATTCTTCCCACTGACACTAATGATGGGACACTATTCCTCCTACTGATACCAATGATGGGACACTATTCCTCCTACTGATACCAATGATGGGGCACTATTCTTCCCACTGACACTAATAAGGGAATTTTCTTCCCACTGACACTAATGATGAGACACTATTCTTCCCACTGACACCAATGATGGGGCACTATTCCTCCTACTGATACCAATGATGGGACACTATTCCTCCTACTGATACCAATGATGGGACACTATTCCTCCTACTGATACCAATGATGGGACACTATTCTTCCCACTGACACTAATAAGGGAATTTTCTTCCCACTGACACTAATGATGGGACACTATTCTTCCCACTGACACCAATGATGGGGCACTATTCTTTCCCCCGATACCAGCAATGGGGCAATATTTCTCCAACTAATGATGGGGCACCGTTTACTCCCATTGACACCAGGGCATTTACTACTCTCACTGACCACAGTCCGGCCCCCTCAAAGTCTGATAGACAGTAAACCGGACCTTTGCTTAGAAAGTTTGGAGACCCCTGGGCTAGACCAAAATGAGCAATTAAGTCTTGCACTGCAGGCACAGCCCCACTGCAAGGCATCATAATTTAGTTGCTCAGGATTGGGCTTTAAAGTGGTTCTAAAGGCTCAAGGTTTTTTACCTTCTATGCATGAAGGTAAAAAACCTTCTGTGTGCAGCAGCCCCCTCGCCCCCCCAAATACTTACCTGAACTTCATTGTGATCCAGCAATGTGCACAAGAAACCTTAGCTCTCCGGGGACTCTCCTTCCTCGTTGGCTGTGACAGCAGCAGGGGTCATTGGCCAATGAGGAGAGAGGGGGGTGTGAAAATACACACAGCGCAGCAGCTCAGAAGCTAGCCTGCTTGGGTGTCCCCAAAGCAAGCTGTTTGGTCTGGGGGCACTTGGCAGGAGGGAGGGGCCAGGAGCGCCGGTGGGGACCCAAGAGGAGGATCGGGGCTGCTCTGTGCAAAACCACTGCACAGAGCAGGTAAAAGTATAACATGTTTATTATTTAAAAAAAAAAGAAAAAAAAATTGTCTTTAATATCACTTAAAAAAAAAAAAAATAACCTGGAGTTGGGCTCTAAAGTGACCCTATAGTAAAAATAAACGTACCTTTCCAGCGGCCTATTTCTTGAAAGGCCACCTCTTTGTTGCTCCCTGGGCTACTGCAAGTATTTGATTGGTTCAATGGGTCAAATACATGTTCCCCTGCCACATGCGGTGGTTCCTCCTGCTAAACTGTATGGCCTGTAGTGGCCTTTGAGTGGATAGGAGAAATGAAAGTGTGTGGCAGAGGAGCAGGTATTCCGCACACCTAGAAGTAGGAACATCAAAGAGGCTAAAGCTCCATACAAACTAGGAGAAAATCGGGCAAACGATCAGTCAGTTTTCCTCGATGTTTCACAGCAAGTCAAAACTGAGGATAGAAATAATGTATGAAAATTCTCGTATGACAAAGGCTTTTTTTTTTGTTTTCGTTGTATCTGATTTTTCTCAAATGAAAATCTAACAAAAATGATACATATTAAACAAAAATCGTTTGTTTTGTTCTCGTACAAGAAAAATGTTGGAGTTTGTCCCTTCGGAAATTTTCATTTGAAAGGTCGGAATCGGCTGTTGAAAATTGTGTACACACTATCAGAAAATCGTACGATCGTTCCTCGGATGAAAATGTTCGCTCGATTTTCTTATACGAGCACTAAGTTAACTCAGAGCTTACTCATATATATATTATATATATATATATATATATATATATATATATATATATATATATATATATATATATATATATATAATATATAATATATAACTCTGTGTCATTGCCAAGCGGTTTCAGGATTAGGCACTACAAAGAGCGATGGGGATGTGCAACTTTTAATAATCCATAACAACCACTCAGATTAAAAGACTTTTGCTGAGCCAAAAACATTCCCCTCTGGGTGATCAATGTACATTGTAAGGATTTTAACAAAACTTGTTGCAGATTCCTACCTGTTTCTGTTCTGAAGAAAAAGCTGTTTGTTCCATTTTTGCCTTTTGAGCACTGATTCTAAATGGGAGTGACTAATTCATTGTAATCACCTGATGCACTTTCTGTGTTCTGATCAGAAAAGTTACGGTGTCTGCATCTTTTTAGAAGTTAAAGTGTTACTAAACCCAGGACCCTGCATTCACTAAATCTGGTCTCCCACAGTACACAGAACATGGAAATGCAATTATTTTGGTAAATATAAACTGCTAAATACCTTTTCTCATACCCTGTTTCCCCAAAAATAAGACCTAGCGTGATTGTTGGTGATGGCTGCAATATAAGCCCTACCCCCCAAATAAGCACTACCCTGTTTCCCAGAAAATAAGCCCTACCCTGAAAATAAGACCTACAAGGACTAGGGCTTATTTGTGGGGTAGGGCTTATATTGCAGCCTTCACCAACAATCACGCTAGGTCTTATTTTCGGGGAAACAGGGTAAGCAGTATATACTGTGTTTCCCCATAAATACAGCCTTTAACCACTTAAGGACTGGAAGGATTTACCCCCTTAATGATCAGGCCATTTTTTGCTATACGGCACTGCGTCGCTTTAATTGACAATTGCGTGGTCGTGTGACGCTGTACCCAAACAAAATTGATGTCTTGATCATTTTTATTTTTTGCGCTATAAACGAAGAAAGAGCGACAATTTTGAAAAAAAAAAAATAAAAAAAACAATATTTTTTTAACTTTTTACTATAATATCCACAAAAAAAATAAAAGATCAGTTTAGGTGCAATAAGCGTATATTAATTGGTTTGCGCAAAAGTTATAGCGTTTACAAAATAGGGGATAGATTTATGGCATTTTTATTATTTACTATTATTATTTATTAATGACCAGGCCATTTTTTGCGATATAGCACTGCGTCGCTTTAGCTGGCAATTGCGCGGTCGTGCGACGTTGTACCCAAACAAAATTGACGTCCTTTTTTTTCCCACAAATAGAGCTTTCTTTTGGTGGTATTTGATCACCTCTGCGTTTTTTATTTTTTGAGCTATAAACAAAAAAATAAGAGGCAATTTAAAAAAAAAATATATATATATATATATATACCGTATGTACTCGAGTATAAGTCGTTCCGAGTATAAGTCGAGGCCCTAATTTACCACAAAAAAATGGGGAAAACTTAGTGACCCGAGTATAAGACGAGGGTGAGAAATGCACAGCTACTGTAAGTGGAAAAGAGGGTCAACAATGCCCATTTGCAGCATCACTGTGCCCATTTGCATGCCTCACTGTGCCCATTTGCAGCCATAGGTCCCCTGAACTTCAAACTCGGTAGTTAAGGGTTCCTAGATGCCCCCTAGCTGCAGCCAAAATTTGGGGTCTCTGAACCCAAAGGGTCCCGAAATGACATTGCTGCAGATAGACACAGTTGACCAAATTTGGGGCCCTGTATCTCGGGGCCACTTAGTGCTAAGAACCCCAAATTTGGTGTGCAAACCCAGTGGAACTAGCACCATAAAATTTCCAAAGCAGGGGTTTCTAGCACCAAGTGGCCCCGAGATACAGGGCCCCAAAAATCAGTTCAGAAAATGTCAAGCACTTTTCTGCAGCAGAGAATGACATTTTCCGAACCAGGTTTGGGGCCCCGTATCTCAGGGCCACTTGGTGCTAGGAACCCAAGCTTTGGATATGTTATGGTACCAGGTCCACTGGGTTTGCACACCAACTTTGGGGTTCCTAGCACCAAGTGGCCTTGAGATATGGGGCCCCAAATTCGGTTCAGAAAATGTCAAGCAGTTTTCTGCAGCAGAGAATGACATTTTCCGAACTGATTTTGGGGCCCCGTATCTCGGGGCCACTTAGAGCTAGGAACTTCAGCTTTGGATATGTTGTGGTACTAGGTTCACTGGGTTTGCATACCAAATTTGGGGTTTCTAGCACTACGTGGCCCTGAGATACGGGGCCCCAAAGTCGGTTCGGAAAATGACATTTTTTGCTGCATAAAAGTGCTTGACTCGAGTATAAGTCGAGGGGGGCACTTTCAGCACAAAAAAATGTGCTGAAAAATTCGACTTATACTCGAGTATATACGGTATATATTATACTTTTTGCTATAAAAAATCTCCCCCCTAAAAATGTAAAAAAATACATTTCTTCATCAGTTTAGGCCGATATATATTCCTCTACATATTTTTTGGTAAAAAAAAAAAAAAAATCATATAATCAATAAGCATATATTGATTTTTTTGTGCAAAAGTTATAGTGTCTACAAAATAGGGGATAGATTTATGACATTTTTATTATTATATTATTTCTTTTGGTTTTTTATGTTTTGAGCTATAAACAAAAAAATAAGAGACAATTTATATATATATATATATATATATATATATATATATATATATATATATCACAATAAGGATATATTGATTTGTTTGCGCAAAATTTATAGCATCTACAAAATAGGGGATAGATTTATGGCATTTTTATTATTATTTTTTTTTTACTAGTAATGGTGGCAAACTGCAATTTTTAGTGGGCCTGCGACATTGTGGCGGACAAATCGGACACTTTTGACACATTTTTGGGACCATTGACATTTATACAGCGATCCGTGTAGGAAGGGGTTAAGGGGTTAACACTAGGGGGGCGATCAAGGGGTTAAATGTGTTCCCTGGGAGGTGTTTCTAACTGTGGGGGGAATGGCTCTGACTGGAGGAGGAGAGAGATCGCTGTTCCTAATGACTAGGAACAGCAGATCTCTCTGTACTCCCCTGTCAGAACCAGGATCTTTCTGTTTTCATTGACAGATGCCCGTTCTGGCTCTCTGTGGAGCGATCGCGGGTGGCCGGCAGACATCGCGCATCATCTCCGGTGTTGCGCGCACGCGCCCCTTATCGCTCTTGAAGCGCCGATTCGCCCAGGAGAGCCAACCTGCCACAGTAGAATGACGGCAGCTGGTCCTTAAGCAGTTAAAGCATAATAGCCAGCACAGTGCTTATGCTGACATTTACCCCTCTCTATGTTTTTAAAAAAAACCTGAAATAAAACAATAAAATGTTTTTAAAAAGTTCCAGTGTCCCCTGTCGTCTCTCGCCTCTCTTCCCCCGTCAGCTCAGGAGTCAGCATTATGAAATTCCTAATCCCAAAACCTTGGTTAAAGTCCTTGTAAAATTATGTAATGCGTTCTGTAAAAAGATGATATAATGAGCAGTGTGTCTCCTTGTGTAACGTGCTGTAAATGTATTTTCTACAATAAAGTTACACAAGGAGACACACTGCACATTATACAATCCTTTTACAAAACCGATTACATGTTTTTACAAGGACTTTAACCACTTAAGAACCAAGCCTCTTTTTGAGATTTGTTGTTTACAAGTTAAAAACAGTTTTTTTTTGCTAGAAAATTACTTAGAACCCCCAAACATTATACATTTTTTTTCCTAACACCCTAGAGAATAAAATGGCGGTCGTTGCAATACTTTGTCACACCGTATTTGCTGTCTTACAAGCGCACTTTTTTTTTGGAAAAAATTACACTTTTTTTAATTAAAAAATAAGGCAACAGTAAAGTTTTTATATTGTGAAAGATAATGTTACGCCGAGTAAATTGATACCCAACATGTCATGCTTCAAAATTGCGCCCGCGACAATGGCGACAAACTTTTACTCTTAAAAATCTCCATAGGCAACGTTTAAAAAATTCTACAGGTTGCATGTTTTGAGTTACAGAGGAGGTCTAGGGCTAGAATTATTGCTCTTGCTCTACCGATCGCGGAGATACCTCACATGTGTAGTTTGAACAACGTTTTCATATGCGGGCGCTACTCACGTATGCGTTCGCTTCTGCGCGTGAGCTCGGCAGGACGGGGCATGTTTAAAATTTTTTTTTTCCTATTTATGCTATCTTTTATTTTTACACTTTTTTTTTCTTTTAAATTGTGCCGCTTTTATTCCTATTGCAAGGAATGTAAACATTCCTTGTAATAGAAAAAAAGCATGACAGGACCTCTTAAATATGAGATCTGGGCCCAAAAAGACCTCAAATCTCATATTTACACTAAAATGCAATTAAAAAAAAATAAAAATGTTGTCATTTAAAAAAAGAATTTAAAAAATGGCCCTTTAAAAGCTATGGGCGGAAGTGAGGTTTTGACGTTGCTTCCGCCCTGCAATGTTATGGAGATGGGTGGGGGCACCATCTTCCCCTCACTCGTCTCCATACCCAGCTAGTGACAGCATCCGATCGCCACTGCCGACGGCTCTGGTAAGCGGCGGGGGGCACCGGAGTGCGGCGGGACAGGGGGCCCTCTCCCGCCGTCGATAAAAGTGATCTCACGCTGAAACCAGCGCAGAGACCACTTTTATCTGAAAGCAGACCGCCGGCCGAAGAAGAAGATACCGGGGTTATGGCAGCTAGCTGCTGCCATAACAATGATATTCCTCTTCAAAGTTAGGGCGTATATTGGTGTGCGGCGGTCCGTAAGTGGTTAACCAGGGCTCATTTTCGGGGTAGGGCTTATATTGCAGCAATCCCTGAAAATCACACTAGGTCTTATTTTCGGGGTAGAGCTTATTTTTGGGGAAACGGGTAGCAGTCTTGTGGCTTCTATTAGTTCCTGGTAAAGCTTGTAGGGGGAGTTTTCATACCGCACTGAACTGTCCTATCAGGATCCAGGACCCCTGACCCTCTGTCTGGACAGTGCTGATTGGCCCTGTGCTGATCACATGCACTCTCCCAAGAAAAAAATAAAAACCTCTCTAGCAATACACATCAAACTGAGCATGTGCAGAGTGACTCCAAAGGCTCTGTATTATCTGGACATGTTCTGGAGTCAGTGGAAGAAGAGGAGGATCTGTGCATACAGGATCAAACAGCCTTTTTACACAATGCAGAGGATTAACCCCTTAGGCATAACTCTCAACATTTTGAGATGGGAATGAGGGAAACCTATGCCTACAAAGGGAAACCTTTGTAGGCATAGGACACGCCCCCTGTCACACTCCCTTAAAGGAGAACTAACCAAAAAAATGGTTAAATAGATTCACAAGGGATTTTTTTAACCACTATTATTCCTTTATATTGGCTTTTAAAAGTTGCAAATGCAGCAATTTAGAAATTGGATGAAAGGTTTAGCACTTGGAAACACTTTTTGAAAGATAAAAAGTGCATTTTATATACAACTATATAAATCAGACCAAAATGAGGGACAAATGAGCGGGAAAGAGGGACAGAGGGGCATTGCTCCAAATTAGGGACAGTCCCTCGAAATCAGGGACAGTTGGGAGCTATGCCTTAGGTTCCGCAGTGAGTATAAGAAGCATGCTTTACTGCATATACAGATTTTACTGTTGTGGGTTTAATAACACCATAGGTGTGCGCAGCCTATTGCATTAGGGTGTGCACCCTTAAGCTCAAACACACATGCATGTGTATGTGTCTACATATATATGAACCCGGACCATTGATCTCCCTGCCGGCACAGTGAAAGAGAAGAGCATAAACACTTTTCTTATGGCAGAGCAGGTAAGAGAGAGATCTTTACCATGTTCCTACTGCTACACAGAGCGATAACACTAATGCGCATGGGGTGATTAGGGTGTGCCTGGGCACATCCGGCACACCCTGTGCGCACGCCTATGAATAACACTTTAAATTAGAAATGAATCGTTAGGAAGCCTCACCAAAAACAAAATTCTTGTTCCAGAGGATGCCTAAAATCTGACTTGCAGAGTTCTTCACAAAAGCAGGCAATTACATTTTTGGAGGCATTCTGTACACCCTCCTGGTAGCCATATTGTAATGAATTTGCATATGGCTTGTGTAGCAATTCTATATGCTACTGTATATCTTTTTTTTTTCCCTACAAAAGTGGAGTTACCCCTAAAACTGCCATCAGACAGGTAAGTGAAGATAAATTCTGATTGGTTAATATGGCTTACTTACAACCTGTACACATTTACTGTACTTTGCACTACTGTATTAAATAGGCGTAAATGTGTCTAAATCGTATCAGCACTGTACTTGTTTTCACATAGCTGAGGGTTTCGGGAATTACTGGCAGGAAACAAGGTTCATTATTTCAAGCAGCAATCTTTTTTATTTGTCATAGGCACTTCCTGTCTGCCTCAACCATCTGCCGATCACCATCACAACAGCTTTTGTGATTTAAGTGCTTATACGTTACAGCCTCTGTCTGCTGCAGACCAGTAAATCTTGTGACCTCAGCCTGTGTAATAGAAGCATCGAGGATCAGACAGTCTATGTTAAGAAACCTTATCAAAGTGTAATACAGTGTATCCGGAAAGTATTCACAGCACTTCACTTTTTCCACATTTTGTTAAGCCTTATTCCAATATTCATTAAATTCATTATTTTCCTCAAAATTCTACAAACAATACACCATAATGACAACACGAAAGAAGTTTGTTTGAAATCTTTGCAAATTTATTAAAAATAAAAAATGGAAAAAAAAAATCCCATGTACGTGAGTATTCACAGCCTTTGCCATCACACTCAAAATTGAGCTCACTGATCATTTCCACTGATCATTCTTCAGATGTTTCTACAACTTGATTGGAGTCCACCTGTGGTCAATTTAGTTGATTGGACATGATTTGGAAAGGCACACACCTGTCTATATAAGGTCCCACAGTTAACAGTTAGCATGTCAGAGCACAAACCAAGCCATGAAGTCCAAGGAATTGTCTGTAGACCCCTGAGACAGGATTGTATCGAGGAACAGATGTGGGGAAGGGTACAGAAAATGTCTGCAGCATTGAAGGTCCCAATAAGCACAGTGGCCTCCATCATCTGTAAATAGAAGTAGTTTGGAACCACCACGACTCTTCCTAAAACAGGCCTGTGATAGACCTAGCCGGGAGAGAGACTTTTGGAGGGGACTGAATGCTAGCCTCTTGCCGATCGATCATGGGCCCTGGCATTTGGGGGAACGGTGCTCTTTGTGAGCTGTATGCCTGGGGACCCTTGAGGTGGTATTACTGTGGATTCGGGTCCATATCCCCCCAAGAGACACAGACTCTGGGGACCCAGGATTTGCCATATTAGAAATACTGGCTGATTCATAATGCTGGGACAAATACTGTTAGGAGATGCTGATGTCAATTCCAGCCACCTGTCTGTCTGTTGCCTGCTAGAATGTGTATTGTAAATAAGTCTAGTATGGGATCCAAGAGTCATTAGAGCCCCATTGTTGTTTGTGTTAATTAACTCTGCTATTGTGTGAACAAGAGTATGGTGTTAATTTTTGATAATGTTGATTGGGTTTTCTGAGCTACAAGACGGCCAGTCTGGCCTAAAGGTCATGTCTGAGTCATCTAGGCTGGCTAAAGGGATTGGTTAATTAGTCCATGTTAATTAGATTTCTGGTCACAGGTGTATGTTCAGAGTAATATGAGCAGGAGGTATACACCTCCTCTTTTACTGTATAAAAGAGCCTGTATTCCTTTCAATAAACGAGATTCCTGGTTGAACTTACATACAGCCTGCCTGGTGTTTGTTCTGAGCTACACAACTGGATTAGAATGGCACATAGCTGTAGTTCTAATCCCGGAGCATCGGATGACTGGACCATCAGACGTGTGATCTGCAATCTGATTCTATAGCAGCAGAGGAGTGTCAGGAGAGTGGAACCGAGCGAAAAGGGGCTCGTTACAAGGTCACCCGGCCAAACTGAGCAATCGAGGGAGAAAGTCCTTAGTCAGGGAGGTGACCAAGAACTCGATGGTCACTCTGACAGAGCTCCAGCGTTTCTCTGTGGAGAGAGGAGAACCTTCCAGAAGAACAACCATCTCTGCAGCACTCCACCAATCAGACCTGTATGT
Organism: Lithobates clamitans; assembly: GCA_037952925.1. Taxonomy (NCBI): domain Eukaryota; kingdom Metazoa; phylum Chordata; class Amphibia; order Anura; family Ranidae; genus Lithobates; species Lithobates clamitans. The sequence goes on from JBBGZY010002202.1 coordinate 1,964,202, forward strand.
TAGAGTGGCCAGATGGAAGACACTCCTCAGTAAAAGGCATATGACAGCCCACCTGGAGTTTGCCAACTGAAGGACTCAGACCATGAGAAACAAAATTCTCTGATCTGATGAAACAAAGATTGAACTCTTTGGCCTAAATGGCAAGTGTCATGTCTGGAGGAAACCAGGATCCGCTCACCACCTGGCCAATACCATCCATACAGTGAAGCATGGTGGTGGTAGCATCATACTGTGGGGATGTCTTTCAGCAGCAGGAACTGGGAGACTAGTCAGGATCAAGGGAAACATGAATGCAGCAATGTACAGAGACATCCTTGATGCGCTCCAGAGCGCTCTAGACCTCAGGCTAGGGCAAAGGTTCATCTTCCAACAGGACAATGACCCTAAGCACACAGCCAAGATAACAAAGGAGTGGCTACAGGACAACTCTGTGATTGCCCTTGAGTGGCCCAGCCAGAGCCCAGACTTGAACCCGATTGAACGTCTCTGAAGAGATCTGAAAATGGCTGTGCACCAACGCTTCCCATCCAACTTGATGAAGTTTGAGAGGTCCTGCAAAGAAGGGAGAATGGGAGAAACTGCCCAAAAATAGGTTGGCCAAGCTTGTAGCATCATTATGGCAGTTACCCAGTACACTTAAATGTATACCCAGACAGGTTATGGGGAGATTGGCCAAAAGCAACCAAAAATCCCTAAAACCAGGGGGCTCATCCCTAATTTTGGAATGGTGGGTGGAGCCTTGTAATTCATTCTTTTATGCCCCTTAGTCACCTGTACTATCAGACCTATTGCATTATAGCGCCCATGCAGTTAACCCTTTCGCTGCCAGGGCTCCTCTTGTGTTTTTGGCACACGTTTAAAAAAATAAATTTTAGACTCGAGAATTCGTTAAAACCTGATATCATTTGAGCATGTAAAAAATGCAAGACTCCGGTGGGTGTAACAAGATGTCCGCTTGCCGCCTTCTCACTGTATCCTTACTGTGGACGAGGGCGGGGTGTAGCAAGATGGCCACGACGGAACGTCACTTCCGTTCCAAAATCCGACGGGTCGCCTAATCTGACGAAACAATGGCGGACATCGCTACGTGAGGACATGCTGATCAGCTCCCGCTCCGTAAAATCACAGCGGCAGAGAGCTGCTGGCGGCGTGCGGCTGCCCTGTAGCAGTAAATGTGCTATGGGGCGGTCAGCAAGTGGTGAAACCATCATGCAGGAAATAGCTGAGCCCATTGTGGTTGCTCGTTTTGGCATTCTTTCCTATAACTCTATTTTAATACACCGTGTACCGCTGTTACACCGTCTGCTCCCCCAGGCCACAATCAGCTAGCCCTCCACCACAATGGTTGTGATGCCATAACATCACACATATGCCCTCCATACTCTGGGACACTTATTTACCGTATGATTAAAAATCCGCAGCAGGAAGTCATTTTTCACACAAACTTAGCCGTGTAGAAAGCTGAGTCATCACTTTCAGGAACTAGAAGTGGATGACTCCAGCAATGAATACTCTTGTTTACGCTCTTGTCCGGTGATCGCACTACAGCTGCTCCGACCACAGATTTTTTTTTTTTTTACAAGTTTTTAGGTCTTTGTTTCCTCATTCCTGTTTATATGCTCCTAACAGTTCTGAGAAACAATGTTCTGGCTGAACCCACACAAGCTGCTCTACTCTTTGTCATGTAGGTGTGAACACTTTCGCACGCTGCCTGTTGTAAGTGGTCCTGTGCATTTAGATGTGTGCCAAACACAATGCAAGTTGCTGTAATGCACGTTCCGTCGCCGCCATCTTGCTACACCCGCACTCGTCCACAGTGAGGATACAGTGAGAAGGGGGCAAGCGGACATCTTGTTACACCCACCGACTCTACTGCCAGTATGGTTTCTATTAGCTGCACCCTGAGAACAGGCCTCCATAAGTACAATCACACACCCATAGCTCCCAACTGTCCCTGATTTCGAGGGACTGTCCCTGATTTGCAACAATGTCCCCCTGTCCCTCTTTGCTCCTCATTTGTCCCTCATTTTGGTCTGATGCATATACCTGTATATAAAATGCACTATTGATCGATCAAAAAGCGTTTCCCAGTGCTAAACCTTTCATCCCGTTTCTAAATTGCTGCATTTGTACATTTCAAAAGCCAATATAAAGGAATAGAAGTGATAAAAGAAAGCCCTTGTGGGTGTAGCTAATAATTATTTTGTATATTTCTCCTTTAAAGGGGCGTGGCAGGGGGTGTGTCCTAGGTCTACATAGTTTAGCTAAAAGGTGTCCCTCATTCCCATCTGAAAAAGTTTGGAGGTATGTACATCATATTACTAATGCCACTCTGGTAGAAAAAAAAACAATCCCCCCCCCCCCCCCCAAAAAAAAGTCCTACCAGCTTCTTCTCTAAAGACTGTTTGACCATGTCCTTTGCAGACTGATTCTGGATTGAAGGAACTGGGTTCATTCTATTCACCTGGTGCACTCTCTGTGTTCTGATGAGAAAAGTTGCAGTGTTGGCATCCCTTTGGATACTGGCACTGTATTTAAAGTGGAACTGCATCTGAGCACCACAAACCAAAAACAATATAATTCATGGCAGCGGCCATCTTGAATAAGGGCAGATGATTAATCACTTCAGCCCGGGAAGGTTTTACCCCCCCCCTTCATGACCAGGACATTTTTTTTCAATACGGCACTGCGTTATTTTAACTGACAATTGCGCGGTTGTGCGACGCTGTACCCAAATAAAATTGACATCCATTTTTTCCCCACAAATAGAGCTTTCTTTTGGTGGTATTTGATCACCTCTGCGGTTTTTATTTTTTGCGCTATAAACAAAAAAAAGACCGACAATTGCGAAAAAAAAAAAAAAAAAACATATTTTTTTACTTTCTGCTGTAAAACTTTTCCAATTAAAAACTTGAAAAAATCTAATTTCTTCATTTGTTTAGGCCAATATGTATTCAGCTACATCACAATAAGCGTAAATTGGTTTGCACAAAAGTTATATTGTCTACAAAATAGGGGATAGATTTATGGCATTTTTATTCATTTTTTTTGTTTTAATAGTAATGGCGGCGATCTGTGATTTTTATCAGGACTGCGACATTGCGGTGGACAGATCAGACACAAAACGCCCAAATCTGCCCAATTCGAGCGACAAAAAAAAGCTCCAGAACTTGTTTGAGCTTCAAGCGTTTGGCTTCAGGTGTTTTGGAGAGGAGATGTGAACCATCTCCATAGAGAATAATTGATTTTTTTATCCTCCAGCGTTTTTGAGCTTCAAGCAGATAATCGTCCAGGTGCGAATGGGGCCTCAATGTCAACTCACGCGTTTTCAGGCATTTCTATTGAAGTATATGGGGCCAAAAACACTTGTAATCTGCCAAAAAGACGCTCTTGTACTTTTTTGAGTGATGGGCGTTTCGCTTCAGAACGCTCATCTGAACAGGGGCCATTGAAATGAATGGGATTTGGCTCGTTGAGTGTTCTAGAGCTACAAGCTCTATCAAGCTATAAATCGCTCAGGTGTGAACGGGCCTTAGAAGAAGAAGCAATACAAGCAGCTAATCAGAAAACCGGGGAAGAAAGCAGAAGAACAAAGATGAGCTTCAGTACTGTGCTGCTTCTCCTTTCACTGTCCAGTCAGGAAAGGAAGAAAAGCAGGAATTTAAACCCGTTTTACCATCCCCTGAATGCCCACCAAAAGGAGGGCATACGGCCACTCAGGGCTGCACACATGCCGCAGCCACAGCAATAATTAAACAGCGTGTCGCTTTCGGCAGGCGGCACCACTGCTGACCCGACCCGCTCAAGTGAATAGGGATGCATTGCGACAGCGTGCAATACAGGTGCCTGCTCTGGATTTTAAGAAAAACTAAAATTGTTTTTGAGCCCAATTTGTACATTTTTAAACGGACTTCACATGCAGAGTAAAAAAAATAGATTTGTAACATATTTTTTTACTAATAAACATTTGATTCAGGGTATAACTCTTTAAAAGAGACACAGCAGAAGCGGTTTACTTTCAGTCGTTCTCTCACTAACTGAAACTCCATACAAAGCCATGCAAAAAGGGATGAGTTTCTTGTAGGTGTGTTTGTGTAAATCTGAGCTCGCGTTCCTCAGCTCTGTAACAGGTTTAATCAACAAGAAAACATGTGAAAAGTAGCCTGATGTCCTACTTTTTGGCTGTTAACCATTTGCTTACTGGGCACTTATAACCCCCCTCCTGCCCAGGACAATTTTCAGCTTTCAGCGATCTCACAATTTGAATGACAATTGTGCGGTCATGCAACATTGTACCCAAACAAAATTTTTATCATTTTTTTCACACAAATAGAGCTTTCTTTTGGTTGTATTTAATCACTACTGTTTTTTTTTTACCTAAACATGTTTTTCATATTTTGCTAGAAAATGTTGTAAACAGGTAATTTTTCTCCTTAACTGATGGGCACTGATAGGCTGCACTGATGAGGCAGCAGTGATGGGCACTGATAGGTGGCACTGATGGGGCCGCACTGGTCGGCGCTGATGAGGCTGCACTGATGGGTGGCACTGATAGGTGGCACTGATGAGGCTGCTCTGATGAGCACTGATATGTGGCACTGATAGGTGGCACTGATGAGGCGACACTGGTGGGCACTGATGGGTGGCACTGATGGGCACTGATAGGTGGCACTGATGAGGCACCACTGATAGATGGCACTGAAAGGTGGCACTGATGAGGCTGCACTGATGGGTGGCACTGATAGGTGGCACTGATAGGCACTGATCGGTGGCACTGATGAGGCTGCTCTGATGAGCACTGATATGTGGCACTGATAGGTGGCACTGATGAGGCGACACTGGTGGGCACTGATGAGGCTGCACTGATGGGCACTGATAGGTGGCACTGATGAGGCACCACTGATAGATGGCACTGAAAGGCGGCACTGATGAGGCTGCACTGATGGGCACTGGTAGGCGGCACTGATAGTGACATTGATGATAAGGCACTGATTGGTGGCACTGATAGGTGAAACTAATTAGAAGTACTGATGGGCACTAATAAGATGGCACTGATTAGAAGCACTGGTGGGCACTGATTAGCAGCGCTGGTGGGCACTAAGGGAACCGATGTCCCTCTAACAGAAGCCAGTTAACAGCTGACAGCGTGAGGGGAAAAAAAACTGATAAACAGCTTCTGTTTACTTTCGTGATCTGCTGTCATTGGCCAGGGGGTGAGGGCAGCGCGAGAACGAGAGGACATCCATGGGCGCCCTCCTGGCATTTTAAGCCAGTGGGCGTCAACTGGTTAAATTTAGGCCCAATTGATGTCTCGTATCTTTTTTTGTATCTTTTTAAAGTCCTGTATTTTCAAATGAATTGTTTCCAATTCAGAGTTTTCAGGAGATACAATAAAAATTTTCAGCAAGGTTTACCTCTCCAGTATCTACTGAAAACGGAAAAATCTGTTTTGAGTGTAATGATCCTAAAAAACAAAAAAACTAAAAAGAGAGTATCTATAAAACAAAAAAAATACATACGTAGCAAACGTACAAAAATGTCCCTCAGACCTAAATGAAGCACCATTGTGCAGGACAGAGGGACGGAGGGATGTGGTCCCAACAGAGGGACAGTCAGGAGCTAGACACACATTTCTGCAGCCATTAAGAAAAAGAACTATAAGTACAACTTTTGTATGGAAATAAATAACCCCTATAAATCAACAATGTGTTAGGTCTAACAAGTTAGCTAAATTTAACTCAGGGAAATATTGGAGGACCCATGCAGTAAATTAAAGCCAAGTCTGTTAATTGGAATAAAACAAGGAGCTCACTGTGCCTGGTATTAGGTCTACGTGCTCAGCGGCTCCGACGAATCAACACCTCCTGTTTACTTAAATGTTTTTTATGCAAATGAAAAGTTGTGCTTCTACTTTTGCTGTGACTATATTTAGACATATCTGAAGACACAGAGTACCCTTATAAGGTGTCAAAAGGGGTAACAGGCATATTTAGAAGAAGACCAGCAACAAATAGCACACTTTTTCGTTTAAACCTCATAGAAACTTAGCATATTACCATAAAGTGTTACTAAACCTAAAAACATTTTTTTTACCTTAATGCATTGCTTGCATTGAGGTAAAAAACGTTTTCAGTGTCCCTGCGGCCCCCCATTCCTGAGTGAAGGGGAACAGAGGAGAGAAGAGATCAGCGCTGTGCAGGGCTGCATCTTTTCCCCCCTTAGGCCTCATGCACATGGGGCATTGGTAGTGGCTTTGCAGCTCGTTTTTTCTAACGCCAGGAAAAATCGGCTGTAAAAACATGCTTTTAGTAGCTTTTTGCATTGACGTTAATGCACGTTTAGCCGCGCTAGCTATTAGCAGCGTTTCGCTGCCTCTATTCAAAATCAATGGTTTCCTAGCCCATTGATTTGAATAGAAGTCACACCACGATGTCCACATCACGATGATCCGACTTGTGGTGCAGCTTTTGCGCTGAGGATCTTGAAGGGGAACCCCCCCCCCGCCATGGTAAAAAAAACCCCACAAAATCCACACCAGACCCTTATCTGAGCATGTAGCCCGGCAGACCAGGAAAGGGGGGGACGAGTGAGCGCCCCCCTCTTGGACCATACCAGGCTTTCGCCGCATCCAATTCACATGACAAGAGATTGTGACCGGATCTGTATGGAGCCGGTTCACATATCTCTGTTGCGACTGCGGAGCAGCTTGCACAGGAACGCTGTGTGTCTTTGGCTCAGTTTCAGGGCAGAATTCAGGCAAAAATATGTCCCCGATTCGTCCCAGAAACAGATAACAGGGGCGCAACAGACCCCTGCTGCGAGTCGCATCCGTCAGAGGTGTGAACCCAGCCTTGGCCCGTACACACAATCCGAAAATCGTACGAAATATGCCGCTTTTGAAGCGATCGTACGATAATCTGATCCTTAGTACAGAGCTTTTGAGAACCAATCACGACAGTTCATCTGATATTATCTGATCAGACAAACACATTTTTTTTTTCCTCGTACGATTTTTGTTTCAATCAGTACAGTTGTCGTCCGAAAATGCAATAGAAATACCCTACAACACATGACATCAGTTCCGATTTTTGATTCTGTCGTAAGAGAATTTTCGTCACTTTTTTGATATGCGACTAGCATGCAAAAAAAAAACAAACAGACAATCTGTCGTCCAATTTTTGGATCGTATGTACAGGCCAGACCTCGATTTAAACACTAATAATAAGGTCAGGTGTGGAACTTGAGAATGGGCAAGCCGCAGCACTAAGAAACGACCAGCAGATGGCAGAGCAGACAGCAAAGGTGAGCATGTGGGTTTAGTAGTTCTAAAGCTTTCAAAGTACTCTAGGATAGATAAAACCAAAAGCCATCTCAGATGCAGTGCAGATCGGTTTCCCACTGCCTGAGCATCCGCCATGCAGAGCCGTGTATACAGCCTATGCAGAGCCGTGTATACAGCCTATGCAGAGCTGTGTATACAGCCTATGCAGAGAAGTGTATACAGCCTATGCAGAGCCGTGTATACAGCCTATGCAGAGAAGTGTATACAGCCTATGCAGAGCCGTGTATACAGCCTATGCAGAGCCGTGTATACAGCCTATGCAGAGCCGTGTATACAGCCTATGCAGAGCCATGTATACAGCCTATGCAGAGAAGTGTATACAGCCTATGCAGAGAAGTGTACATAGCCTATGCAGAGAAGTGTATACAGCCTATGCAGAGAAGTGTATACAGCCTATGCAGAGAAGTGTATACAGCCTATGCAGAGCTGTGTTTACAGCCTATGCAGAGAAGTGTATACAGCCTGTGCAGAGCCGTGTATACAGCCTATGCAGAGAAGTGTATACAGCCTGTGCAGAGCCGTGTATACAGCCTATGCAGAGAAGTGTATACAGCCTGTGCAGAGCCGTGTATACAGCCTATGCAGAGCCGTGTATACAGCCTATGCAGAGAAGTGTATACAGCCTATGCAGAGAAGTGTACATAGCCTATGCAGAGAAGTGTATACAGCCTATGCAGAGAAGTGTATACAGCCTATGCAGAGAAGTGTATATAGCCTATGCAGAGAAGTGTATACACCCTATGCAGAGAAGTGTATACAGCCTGTGCAGAGCCGTGTATACAGCCTATGCAGAGAAGTGTATACAGCCTGTGCAGAGCCGTGTATACAGCCTATGCAGAGCCGTGTATACAGCCTATGCAGAGAAGTGTATACAGCCTATGCAGAGAAGTGTACATAGCCTATGCAGAGAAGTGTATACAGCCTATGCAGAGAAGTGTATACAGCCTATGCAGAGAAGTGTATATAGCCTATGCAGAGAAGTGTATACACCCTATGCAGAGAAGTGTATACAGCCTGTGCAGAGCCGTGTATACAGCCTATGCAGAGCCGTGTATACAGCCTATGCAGAGCCGTGTATACAGCCTATGCAGAGCTGTGTATACAGTCTATGCAGAGCCGTGTATTCAGCCTATGCAGAGCCGTGTATACAGCCTATGCGGAGAAGTGTATACAGCCTATGCGGAGCCGTGTATACAGCCTATGCAGAGAAGTGTATACAGTCCATGCAGAGCCGTGTATACAGCCTATGCAGAGCCATGTACACAGCCTATGCAGAACCAAGCACCTTTGCTGTAGCAGGTTGGTGCAGGAAGAAAGGGGAGAGCCATTTACATTCTTGTCGTAGGCTCTTCCATTCATTGTGAAACTCAAAGCCGCTCAAGAGTATAGCCAAGCCAAGCAGTGTTTACAATGGCAAAATAGATGTAAACCCCGGGGCCTCATTCACATGGTCATATTGAGGCAGTCAGCAAGACCGCACACACTAAACGTTATCCATGCAATGGTTTTGATAACGTTTTCATACATATAGTGGGCTACTAAGGGCAAATACACTGTGTACTGTGCAAGTGCAGTTGCACTCTGCTAAGGGCATTTGCTCCAAATGTAAATGTGGTAAAGCTTCACTTTGCAAAGAATACCCAATGCACATGCATGCAAGGAAAATAAAAGAAACAGCATTTTTGCTTGCACGTGATTGGTTGATGGAAGTCAGCAGAGCACTTGCAAATTTTTGCTGTTAGTAAATTAGCCCCATTGTGTGCAGCAGGGGTGTCCAACCTGCGGCCGTGAGCCACATGAGGTCCAGGAGAGGTAGGCATGCAGTCCGGGTACATCTGGAGGGATGCCGTACACACACAAGCCAAGCCCATGCACGTCTGGAGCGATGCCACGGATGCCGTGCTTGGCATAGCACCAGCATTGGCAGATGCAGGGACTCCCACTAGTGTAGGGTTGCCACCTTTTCTTCAAGCCAAACCCGAACACTTTTGCAGCACAGGGCAATTTTTATTTTTTTTTGCTGTAAACACTATAGGATTATAAAAGACCTGGGATAGATTTGGGTGCCCCAAGGAGAGTAGTAATGTAGCGCACAGAGCGTGCCTTGGCAAACAGTGGGTGTGGCCAAATTGCTCTTGCTGACATCATCAACCCACCCTTCAGTCAAACCTGCCCCCAAACAACTGCCCGCAGCTCCCGGATGGCAACAGATTTATGTATGACTATCTCGGTTACTTGGGGAGCCATAGCCTGGTCTGAATAATGTGTCCGGGTTTCAGGTGGACTGAAACCCGGACACATGATTCAAAGCACAAACTGTCCAGGCGAATCCTGGACAGGTGGCAACCCTACACTAGCGTCAGGCAAGTAAGTGCCACATGGCCAGATCTAGGGCGGTGCTTATTTTATGTGCGACCCAAGACAATTCCTCCTCTTCAAATGTGGCCCAGGAAGGTCAAAAGGTTGGCCAGCCTTGGTGTACAGTGTAAATGGTCCCTATTGGCTGCCAGAACTGCTCAGGGCTAACATGTAAATGCCAACAATGTTTAGCCAGCAGCGCCACCGTGGCGCTGATTGCCCAAAATTAACATTAACATGGTGGCCCTGAATGAGTGATTTATTTACTTGCATTGACTTCTGTTAAATGTGAAGTTGCAAGCCACAATGAAATGTCAGAGGTCCAAATCGCACTGATCTGCGGCTTTGAAATCATGCTGAAGTAGCACAGAAGCCAATGGAAGTCGCAATGAACTCGCAAAAAAAAGTATAGATTTTTGTATGGGAGCATTTGCACGAGTACAAGAACTTGTGCAAATGCTTAGTATCAGCACCGATACCGGTATCGGTGCAACGCTAAAACAAATATTGCCTACCTACAACAGTCATGTATATCTTATTTGAATCTTGGTGTGCTTTGTGTATTTCTTCCAGATCTGTGCAGTAATCCTGTGTGAGACTTTACTTCTGTGCAGGAGCTTCCTGTAATAAAGACCGCTCACTGCTGATCTCATTCTATGTGCAGGGTGACTGGTCTTGTCTCCGCCCCCTCCTGTCGTTTTCTGCAGGTGGCCTTGTAGTGGGTGGAGCCTGCTCGGCCCCACCCACAGCTCTGCTCTCTGCACAGGCTATGAATAACACAGTGATGATGCCATTGCTACTTTTATAAGGTAATATCCGTGTTTTCTAAGGCATTTGGGACACACAAAGTAGAATTATATCCATTGTGGCACTTGACAAATATTTTTGTGCCTGGAGTTCAACTTTATCCAAAACTAAAAACAAACTCTTGGCTATACATACACTTTATAGTTTATATGAGGTTTTACGTATAATTTAACCACTTAACCTCTTGCTTACTGGGCACTTAAACCCCACTGCTGCCCAGACCTATTTTTAGCTTTCAGCGCTGTCACACTTTGAATGACAATTGCGCGGTCGTGCTACATTGTAACCATGTGAAATTTTTATCATTTTTTTCAAACAAATGGATCTTTATTTTGGAGGTATTTAATCTTGGGTTTTTATTCTTTGCTAAACAAACAAAAAAATAAATTTTTGACAAAAAATGTTTCATAGTTTGTTATAAAATTTTGCAAACAGGTAATTTTTATCCTTCATTGATATTCGCTGATGAGGCTGCACTGATGGGCACAGATAAGGCGACACTGATGGGCACAGATAAGGCAACACTGATGGGCACAGATAAGGCGACACTGATGGGCACAGATAAGGCGACACTGATGGGCACAGATAAGGCGACACTGATGGGCCCTGATGGGTGGCACTGATGCGTGGCACTGATGGTATTGATAGGCAGCACTGGTGATGAGGCACTGATTGGTGACATTTATAGGTGGCGCTGTGGGCACTGATGGGTGACACTGTGGGCACTGGTAGGTGGCGCTGGTGGGCACTGGTAGGCGGCACTGTTGTGCACTGGTAGGTGGCGCTGGTGAGCACTGGTAGGCGGCACTGTTGTGCACTGGTAGGTGGCACTGGTAGGTGGCGCTGGTGGGCACTGGTAGGCGGCACTGTTGTGCACTGGTAGGTGGCACTGGTAGGCGGCACTGTTGTGCACTGGTAGGCGGCGCTGGTGAGCACTGGTAGGCGGCACTGTTGTGCACTGGTAGGTGGCACTGATGTGCACTGGTAGGTGGCACAGAAGCCTCTGCAGAGGCTCCCCACGATCAGGACTGATGTCCTTCCCGCAGCCGCCAGTGATCGGCATTTTTTTTCTCCTCACGCTGGTAAATAGCAGATTACTGGCTCTGTTTACATCACATGATCAGCTGTCATTGGCTGACAGCTGATCACGTAGTAAGGGGTCAGGATTGATCTGATCTCATGGACTCGCTGATCACAGAGCGCGCCACGTGTGCCCTGCAGGGGGCGCGCAGGCCGCTCGAGCATGGGAGGACATCTATGGACCTTTAGCAGAGCAGCGCTGGGAAGTGTCATTGAGACACTAATGCATTCCAATTTCAGAACCCCCCCACGCTACGCCTGCACTGAGGGGGAGGCACTGTGCCCCCACACATTGTAAAAGATGGGAAACATTGATTCTCTGACTTTGCTGTAGCTGCGATCGTCAGCTTTTGTGATGGGAAGAGATTGGGTGCAGTTCTGCTGGGGGGGGGGGGGGGACGGTCCCTGTTTCCAGGAGGAGGACTGTCATTGGCCACTGCTAAAGCCAATCACAGTCCTGTTAGCCCCGCCCACCATCTGGAGGAAGATGACTCAATTGGTTGCCACTACCAATCTCAGAAAGAAGAGATTTCACTGTGATTGAGAAAACCCCAATCAGGTGACAGTTTGTGGAATTACTGTTGAGCTTCTGGGAACTATGTTGAAATTTTTCCTGAACCTTTTCATCACTTACTACTGAATCCCGGTACTCTGTGTCCCTTTAAGCAACAGCCAGTATTCAGCGCAATGAAAATCACACCCAACTTTTCCTGTAGTGCAGAGCGCACGTGGGCTGGATGCGAGAGTTGGATGAGCAGGATGAGTGTGCCAGGACAGGTAGAAGTGTCTAATCTCTGCTTCCTTTCACCACTCTGCATATCACGCATATCATAGATGAGCAGGAGGGTACAGTGGTGGAAGAGATGAGAAGGGTTTTCAGCAGTGGGACAGAGGAGCAGGGGGTAGAGCAGTGGGACAGAGGAGCAGGGGGGTAGAGCAGTGGGACAGAGGAGCAGGGGGGTAGAGCAGTGGGACAGAGGAGCAGGGGGTAGAGCAGTGGGGCAGAGGAGCAGGGGGTAGAGCAGTGGGGCAGAGGAGCAGGGGGTAGAGCAGTGGGGCAGAGGAGCAGGGGGGTAGAGCAGTGGGACAGAGGAGCAGGGGGGTAGAGCAGTGGGACAGAGGAGCAGGGGGGTAGAGCAGTGGGGCAGAGGAGCAGGGGGGTAGAGCAGTGGGACAGAGGAGCAGGGGGTAGAGCAGTGGGACAGAGGAGCAGGGGGGTAGAGCAGTGGGACAGAGGAGCAGGGGGTAGAGCAGTGGGACGGAGGAGCAGGGGGGTAGAGCAGTGGGGCAGAGGAGCAGGGGGGTAGAGCAGTGGGACAGAGGAGCAGGGGGTAGAGCAGTGGGGCAGAGGAGCAGGGGGGTAGAGCAGTGGGACAGAGGAGCAGGGGGTAGAGCAGTGGGATAGAGGAGCAGGGGGGTAGAGCAGTGGGACAGAGGAGCAGGGGGTAGAGCAGTGGGACAGAGGAGCAGGGGGTAGAGCAGTGGGACAGAGGAGCAGGGGGGTAGAGCAGTGGGGCAGAGGAGCAGGGGGGTAGAGCAGTGGGGCAGAGGAGCAGGGGGGCAGAGGAGCAGGGGGTAGAGCAGTGGGACAGAGGAGCAGGGGGGTAGAGCAGTGGGACGGGGGAGCAGGGGGGTAGAGCAGTGGGGCAGATGTGAAAGGGGGAGTATCGGTGGGACAGATAAGGAGAGGGTTACAGTGGTTGGGCAGGAGAGCAGGGGGTACAGAGGTGAGACAGATGTGCAGGAGGTACATTGGTGGGGCAGATGAGAAAGTGGGTTGCAGTGGTGGGGCAGATGGGTTCAGTGTTAGGACAGATGAGAAGGTGATTTAGTAGTGAGACAGAAGAGCATGGGGATACGGCGGTGGAGCAGATGTGCAGGGAGGTACAGTGGTGGGAGGGATGAGAAGGGGGTTCAGTGGTGGGACAGAAAATCAGGGGGGTACAGTGGTGGGAAAGATGAGCAGAGGGGGTCACTGATGGGGCAGATGAGAAGGGGGTTCAGCGGTGGGACAGAAGAGCAGGGGGTTACAGCAGTAGGGCAGATGTGAAAGGAAGTGCATTGGTGGGACAGATGAGAAAGGGGTTACAATGGTTGGGCAGAAGAGCAGGGGGTACAGAGGTGGGGCAGATGTACAGGGGGGGGTACAATGGCAGGGAAGAGGAGAAAGGAGGTACATTGGTGGCACATATGAGCAGGGGGTACAGAGGTGGGGCACATGTGCAGAGGGGTGCAGAGGAGAAAGGAGGTACATCAGTGGAACACATGAGCAGGGGGTTACAGTGGTGGGGCAGATGAGCAGATAAGTTTAGTGTTAGGACAGATGAGAAGATGGTTCAGTGGTGAGACAGAAGAGCATGGGGGTACAGTGGTGGGACAGAAAAACAGGGGGGTACAGTGGTGGGACAAATGAGCAGGGGGGTACAGTGGTGGGGCAGATAAGAAAGGGGGTACATTGGTGTGGCAGATGAGCAGGGGGTTACAGTGGTGGGGCAGATGAGAAAGGTGGTACATTGGTGGAACAGAAGAGCAGAGGGTTATAGTGGTGGGGCAGATGAGCAGGGGGTACAGTGGTGGGGCAGATGAGAAAGGGGGTACATTGGTGGAACAGAAGAGCAGGGGGTTATAGTGGTGGGGCATATGAGCAGGGGGTACAGTGGTGGGGCAGATGAGAAAGGGGGTACATTGGTGGGACAGAAGAGCAGGGGGTTATAGTGGTGGGGCAGAAGAGCAGGGGGTTATAGTGGTGGGGCAGATGAGCAGGGGTACAGTGGTGGGGCAGATGAGAAAGGGGGTACATTGGTGGGACAGAAGAGCAGGGGGTTATAGTGGTGGGGCAGATGAGCAGGGGGTTACAGTGGTGGGGCAGATGAGCAGGGGGTACAGTGGTGGGGCAGATGAGAAAGGGGGTACATTGGTGGAACAGAAGAGCAGGGGGTTACATTGGTGGGACAGATGAGAAAGGGGGTACATTGGTGGGACAGAAAAGCAGGGTGGTACAGTGGTGGGGCAGATGTGCAGGTAAATTGGGGCTGGTCTGAGGCATGAGAGTGAAGGATGTTAATTTCTCACTACTACTTAAGTAGTTTACAGCATTTCCATTTTTTTGTTATAAAATCGTCACGCTCAATTTCTTTGAAAACATTTTTCGGCACACTGTGCTCAAAAGGTTGCCTACCCCTGCCCTGGAGAATACATTGGTGGGTTTTCAAAATTTTCATGTCACATGGTATTTGCATAGCGTTTTTTCAAATGCAATTTTTGGAAAAGAAATACGCTCTTTTGAATTTTGTCTCATAAACATTTGATTATCTACTTGTAGAACTCTCATTCTTAGCAGGCAGTACATAAAACTGATTCAAAATTCATCAGCTCCACATACAGCATCTAATCTTTGTTTCAAGACGTGAGAAAAGCTTGGCGGATTCTAAAATAAGCTGTCGGAAGGAAGTGGAAGGAGTTCGGAGTGTGAAAGGAATGCGACTTTTTTTCCTGGATATGTAAACTTGGAGATCAGAGCAGAAACATATAACCCCGGGTTCAAACATGTGGACTCTCAGCCGTATCTACCGCTTTACAAGAACAAATTCCTAGAGCAATATTAAATCACTACAGTAGTAAGGACAGCAGGGACATTTCTGCAAGACGGAACAACAATAATTCCTGTTACACAACATAAAAATACATTAAAGTGAAAACTCTATAAAAAAAAAAAAGTGATATTTTAGTTACAAGTGGGAACTAATTGGTTGAGAGATGTCAGCTCAGAGATGACACAATTATGTAAATCCTGGTACATGTACTGTTCTTGGCTGTAAAAATGTTTGACACAGATCAGCCCCTGTTACAAGACAAGCCAGGCAGTGTTGCTCCAAGCCTCTTGTGTATAACCCTCTCGCCTCCACTTCCACGCTAGGTGCCAGTCCCAGAAAGGAGCACATCCTGCTCTACACAAATGCTGTTGTACAAAATGCAAAACGCATCCTAGGGGCGTGGCCAAGCAAAAGTCGGTGACTTAGGATAAACTGAACAGTTGACGGCATCAGAATGCATCCTTAAGGTTTGTACTACAGATCAGATCTTCTGGAGAGGCAAGTATGAGCGCTCCGCTAATGCAGGAGCCTGGTGATTCTTTGTGTCCTGCAACCTCCGTCACCCACTTAGGGCTGTGTTTACACTTACATTGGGGGGGCTTTATAGCTTTTCATTTGGTCCTTTTCAGTTCTTTCTGAATAGTCGTTCGTCAACCAGACATGTTGCAGAATCGGAGGAGATAACGTGTTCTTTATTATTGGCCTTGGAGTTATTGCTTTGACATTATTTTTTTGGTTATATAATGATTTGATTTGGTACATTTTCTATATTTTTGGATGCATAGAATGCACTTTTTGGTTATTTTCTAGAAAAATTGTGTAGAATAATACTTGGCTATGTGTTTTACTTCAAACGACAGTTTGGGAGTAGGCAGTTACATTTTAAAAAATACAATGTAAAATTAACAAGGGACACCAACATAGTTGTATCTTTGATCTTAAAACCTAAACCTAAATAATGGTGTTGTGGTAATTTGCACCAAAAAAAACAAAAAAGCATAATAATAATATTATTCTTGATATCACTAGAAAAAAAAAGCCTTTGAAAATTTGTTTGCAATAACTCCATCAGTATCACCAGCAAAGCAGCTTCATTATTATCCCATTAAAGAAGAAGAGAATTGTACGCTGCATTTGGAGATTTCATAATTTGCCACATCACGAATGTTAATTCTCCATTACGAATGCTAGTTTACAAGACCGACCGCTTCTGCTTCCGAGCATGCGTGTTTGTACTTTGGACTTTTGTCCGACGGACTTGTGTACACACGATCGGAAAGTCTGATAACACACATTTGTTGACAGAAAATTTGAGAACGTTAGCCAACATTGGTTGGCGGAAAGTCCGACAACAATTGTCCGATGGAGCGTACACACGGTCTGATTTTCCGCCAACAACCTCACATCCAACATTTCCCGTCGGAAAGTCTGATCGTGTGTAGGGGGCTAGAGGCTGCAGTGCTGGAACACAGGGAAGGTAAAAGACACAGGCCACTGGTGAGGCCAGAATATTACCTTTTCTAATTCAGGAGCCTGGCATTTCTATATGTTTGGAGTCCTCTTGACAGGTTCTCTTTATGGACTGCTTTTTAGGGGTAAACAGTGCAGCTTTTAAAAAAAAAATGGCAGGATCTGGATCTGAACCTGGGACCTCTGCAGTGTCTGACTGTGGCTCTTCTAGATGCCACCTGCGATGCTGGACAGTTCCCTGCCTGATTCCTAGGCAACCTTTACTTTGTATCTTGCTTCTCCCATGAACATCCTATTTAAGCCATATCTCAATGCTTCCTCCTTGCCAGATTATTGTGCTTGCCCCAGCTTGCTCCTTTGCATACATCCTGCTGTCCTCATCTCCGCTACAAATTGTTATTGACCTCTTGGCTTGTTCCTCAACTACGCTTCCGTGCGATCTCATCCAGCTACTACTTGTTATCAGTGGCGTCTCCAGCTTTCATATTTAGGGGGGGCACATGGGGGGACAGAGACAAAAGTAGGGGGGCAACTATAAAATGCATATTTATATATATATCTATATAAATATATACTGGGGCCCTTTACTACGACCCCACAACGGCCCTTTCACATGTTCTGCAGTGAGCTCCCTTCCTACTGTATTGGGGTCCCCCAGGGTGGCAGAAAACAAGATATATATGTCACCAGCATACCAAGAAAATATAAGGGTCCAAAGCAGTGGGAGAACTATCAGGGTTGCAAAGGTTGTCTTGCCTCCGGGCCCTGGTGTTCTGCCACTGTGGGGTTTCCCAGCCTCCTCTTGCTGTCCTGCCCCTGCTATTGACTACTCTGGTCTGGCATCTCTTGGAAATTACAGGCTGGTTCTCCTGCCCTAAGGATGGGAGAAATCAGTCTGTTTTTTCAGTAACTGAGAGTCCTGGTGGAGCAGATCGGGCGGCCGTGGTTGTGTGAGCGCTCGCATTATGCAGTGTCAGCGAGCAGAGGGAGGGGGGAGGAATCACCCACAGAAGCTGACTGGGGACTCTCTCCCTCTTAGACATTGATTTTTTGTAAAAAAAAAAAAAAAATTTTTAATGGGGGGGGGGGGTGTCACATGGTGGGGCACAGCATAATGTTGGGGGGGTCAGGGCCCCCTCTGGCCCCCCCCTAGGGACGCCATTGCTCGTTATTGACCTTTTGGCTTGTTCTTCGACCACGCTTCTGCTTGTTTCTTAGCCGCTTCATCCATTCTCTGACCCCCACTTGCTCTCTTCTTGCTGGGGCTAGCTGGCTTTAGCATGCAGTGAAATACATCTCCACCATCAGGAGCTCTGGTGAAGACTGCCTAGCGCTTAGACCCCATGCCACGGGTGAGCCCGCATCATCCACTAGGGGGATCTGGTTGTGTCTTCATCCAGCTGACTACAGCATTAACCTCTCTACCGCTACAGCCACTGGCCTCTGGCCCTAATCTCAGATCGTGACAAAAAATGGATATGGTTGCCGTATATTCATGCAGGTTTGTAAAGATACCTAAAGGCCCATTTTCATGACAGCCACTCAGCTGCCATTAACAGTACCCTCACCAGATTCTGTGCACCAGATGGAAGTTAGGACTATTCAAAAGCACAGAAGAAAGGTGGACTTTTTCTAAAATAGGCCTAAAGACAATTCCTTGGACTTTATGGCTTGGTTTGTGCTCTGACATGCATTGGTAACTGTGGGACCTTAATAGAGAGATGTGTGCCTTTCCAAATCACGTCCAATCAACTGAATTTACCACAGGTGGACTCCAATCAAGTTGTAGAAACATCTCAAGGATGATCAGTGGAAACAGGATGCACCAGAGCTCAATTTTGAGTGTCATGGCAAAGGCTGTGAATACTTATGTACATGGGAGTTTTTTACTTTTTTATTTCTAATAACTTTGCAAAGATTTCAAACAAACTTTTTTCATGTTGCCATTATGGGGCATTGTTTGTAGAATTTTGCAGCTGCATATGGTGCTCAATTTCTGGTTCCAGCCGTATATGGTGATCACTTCCCAGCTCTGGTTTTAAATGGTGATCATTTCCTAGTTCTACTTATAGGTAATTACCCTCCAGGTCTAGTTGTATATGGTGATCACTTCCCGGTTCTAGCTGTACATGGGAATTACTCTCTAGGTCTAGACCCCTGATCTAACATCTTGTGCTCATTCCATGACCCTGTTGGCACATGGTACTCACTCTGCGGCTGTAGTGGTGGAGTATACCAACTCCCTGGTATATGGTGTTTACTTCTAAGGCAGGCCATACATTATGTCATTTTCTTTCCTTCAACCACGGCAGGGCTTTTTTTCAGCAGGAACGCAGTTCCGGCACCCCCAGCACTGACTGTATGTAACGGTAAGGGGTACTGGGGTGTGCTGCATGGTCTATTGATGCTGGTTGCTGGGGGATCTGTTCTAGATGGAGGGGATCTATTTTTGCAGGGGGGTCTATTGTTGCTGGCGGGGACCTATTGTTGCAGGGGCTGGGCCCTGCAAAGGGCTGCTGTACGTGAGAATGAACCCTTACTGGACAAAAAAGAAATGAAAAAAGCCTTTACAAATGTAGAGGTTAATCGTCTTTTTCTCAAGTTTAGCGTCTTTTCCTAATCAAAAATAAGTTCAGGTTATGAAAAAAAAAAATCTCTGAATTGAAAAAAGAAAAGAAAGGGAAGGTTTGAAAAACAAGAAGACACAAAGCCCATTAAACAGCAGTCTCAACAGTTCAGATCATAAAATAAAATGACCGTGTACCCGTTCTGTGGTGATAACAACCCCCCAAAGGACAGAAGGGGCCCAGAGGTGATCTGTAACGAAATGTGGATATCTTTTTTTTAGTGGGACCCCCTCTGAGAATGAAGGATGCTCAATGTGAAAGGTCACAGCTCATGTTCCAATTTATAATTGCTGTAGCCAGTAGGCAGAGAGCGGGAAGCATGTGGCTTTCTCAGATTGTCACACAAGTTTCGGTAATAAATACATCTGGTGTGTTCAGACCGGGGTAAGGCTAAATAAATGAGTGTGATGGATAATGACAGCTTTGTTGTGTCGGTGGTGGGACGGGGTACGAGCCGAGAATCATTATACAGAGACTGGATTACTGTACGCTCTCCAGGTAACTGGCTGTTGAATTTTGGGAGCGGGTAGTTTATGCCACTATTATTTATTTCTTGGATTTCTATAATGCCGACATTTAGATTCAGAATACTTTATTAATCCCAAAGGGAAATTAGACGTATTACATAATTCTTTATGGAGTACATAGGACCATTCATATCAGTCGTTTGCCCTCTGAAGACACTCACAGCTTCACCACTTCAGCCCCGGAAGATTTGGCTGCTGAATGACCAGGCCGTTTTTTGCCATTCGGCACTGCGTCGCTTTAACTGACAATTGCGCGGTCGTGCGACGCTGTACCCAAACAAAATTGACGTCCTTTTTTCGCGCAAATAGAGCTTTCTTTTGGTGGTATTTGATCGCCTCTGCGGTTTTTATTTTTTGCGCTATAAACAAAAAAGAGCAACAATTTTGAAAACAATTTTTAAAAAAAAAAACTTTTGTACTTTTACTTGTACTTAAAAAAATATTTTGTACTTTTTGCTATAATAAATATCCCCATATTTTTTTTTTAAAAAGCACATTTTTTCTCAGTTTAGGCCGATATGTATTCTTAGCGTCTACAAAATAGGGGATAGATTTATAGCATTTTTATCTATTTTTTTTACTAGTAATGGCGGCGATCTGCGATTTTTATCGGAACTTCAACATTATGGCGGACACATCGGACACTTTTGACACATTTTTGGGACCATTGGCATTTAAACAGCAATCAGTGCTATAAAAATGCATTGATTACTGTAAAAATGCCACTGGCAGAGAAGGGGTTAACACTAGGGGGCGATCAAGGGGTTAACTGTGTTCCCTAGTGTGTGTTTCTAACTGTAGGGGGAGGGGACTGACCTAGAGGAAATGACAGATCGTGGTTCCTAGCTATTAGGAACTCATGATTTGTCTCTCCTTACAGAACAGGGATTTGTGTGTTTACACACAAACTTCCGTATTCTGCCTCTCGTGTCCGCCGGTCATCATATATAGTAAATGCAGGGTCCTGGGTTTAGTAGCACTTTAAGCTGGCCATAGACAGATCTAAAACCATCCGGGACACAAACCCCACACCCGTACGTCTGTCAAATTGGGAGAAGCGGTCTATACAGCCTCTGCATCCTAAATGGCATGCATGGGACTGCCTGCATGTGGATGCATGAAACACCTATGCATCTCATGCAGGCAAAATACAGTCTTCACATGGGTGTACGCTTAAAGAGGAAGTAAACCCTGATGGGTTTCACTTCCTTCCTTTGCCCCTGCAAAGTAAAAGCATAATGTGCTAGTATGCATCGCATACTAGCACATTACGTGACACTTACCTGCAAACGAAGCCTGTGATGTCCCCACTGGAGGCCGCATCCATGTTTGCGCCTCTTCCTTTCGGGGCCACGGACTCTGGCTCTGTGACTTGCCAGAGCCATGTGACATCACTCTCACGCATGCGCGCGGGAGCCACCAGTCATGGCACATGCTCCTTAAGAAATGGCACGGGGGGGTGTTTCTTCACAGCACATGCGCCGATGACATCATCGGCGCAAAACACAGTAGATGTCTCATAAACAGCGCATGTTTAGGAGATATTTACAGCACCTATAGGTAAGCCTTATCCTAGGCATACTTATAGGTACAACTTCCACAGAGAGGTTTACAGCTTCTTTATTTACGCCTGTGTGAATGAGGCTTTACAGATACTATTGTCCCACTGCCAGTCTACCTGACAGGATCTGTCTGTATGGAAAAACAGACTCTGCAGTCTTTAGTAACATCAAACACCCACAGTGCTCCAAATAGCAAGATTGAATTTGAAGTCCAATGAGGAAACAGCAGTTTTTATTCATGGTAAGAAAGAGAAGTCTGAGGCTGCAGCTGCTCCCCTCGCTGATTCTAAACCTGAGAACTGAGTGATCAACGACCAGTGATCGCTCAGTTCTTGGTGCATTCTGAGCCGAGAGCAGTGACTGTCAGTCTCCACTTTCTGCTCCTCCAGTGCTCCAATGGTATACTGCTCCGGGTGGCAATCCTCCAGTTACACCTCCCCTGCACATTGAAAAGGTGCTGGCTCTGCATGCAATAAACGTGCAAAAGATCTGGACAACCGCACTCCAATGCAATCACCTTTATTGGTATAAAAGACAGTCCATACAGGAAAATGGAGGTGGGTAAATCAGTTGTGTCTAACGCGTTTCACATCCTTACTGATGCCTAGTCATAGCTCACTGGAGCACCAGGCTAGAGAGGGGGCGGGAGCAGCTTGCTCAGGCTCTCAGCAGTGCACTGTGAGGCTGAGCCAGCTGCCAGTCAGGCATCTTGGTGGATCCCGACATTATTGCCAGGATCCTTCCAGAGCCTGGACCGGCCCCTGTGATGTGAATTTGGGTGACAGGGGAGCAAAAGTAAGTGCACTTCCGTGACCCACAGGTGAAGTATGATCAAAAAAAGCTTTGGCCATACTTCTCTTTTAAATCCTACACTGGATTTGGTAATGTTTACTTGTGACTTGTGACAAGGTACACTTTATAACAGACCATATGGTAACCGTGAATGTGGGTTTTCTTTGCTCCTGTTTAAAAATAATCTGAATTGGCCTTCATCGGCTATAAAATTTTATATTTGAGCTTCTTAATTTAATGTGCATGTTAACCAAGCCTGCATATTTATCACTTTATAAAGAAAAGGACATGGCAGCGGAGTAGGTAGGAAAATTCTATAAATGTAAAAGGTTTCTAGTCTTACAATATAAAGAATAAGCAGCTAGCTATAGATATTTAATGGATTGAGCAAGCAGCTACTCCGTACCATATTGTGATTACCTTGGCACAGGGTCGATCGAACTACCGCTGGCTTCCTACACTGCGATCCCCAGCAGCAGCAAGGTTATAAAGAGTTTATATGCAAGTGGTGTGCTGGAAAACCCATAAAATAGAATGTTAGTTTTGGGTCGAGCGCGCTATAATATTTAGTATTTATCTGTTTAGTTACTGTGTGTAACCTAAAATATCAGGACTTTCATTGCTCTGTATGTGTTTGGGTGTACATTTCTCTGGGAGAATTTGTTTTCCAAAAGGAGGAATCCAGAATGGGGAAATAAGAAAATATCTGTGGGCATAGCACAGGGAACATGGACTAATACTTACAATTATTGGTTTTCTATAGGGCTGCAACTAACGATTATTTTCATAATCGATTAGTTGGCCGATTATTGTTTCGATTAAATCGGTTAATAACCTTAAAAAAAGTGTGGTGTATATTTTAGTTAATATGTAAAGATTAAAAAAAAATGCAATTTTATTCTTAAATATCTATATGCAGTGATAAATATAAATAACCAACTATATGGTTAGGGAGTAAAATCTTTAATCCACTCTGAGAATAACAGACAGAAGAGATATACTGTATATACTATTAGAGGAGAGATATACTGTATATACTATTAGAGGAGAGATATACTGTATATACTATTAGAGGGGATATATACTGTATATACTATTAGAAGAGATATACTGTATATACCGTTAGAGGAGATATACTGTATATACTGTTAGAGGAGATATACACTATAAGAGATATACTGTATATACTATTAGAAGAGATATACTGTATATACTATTACCCTGTTTCCCCGAAAATAAGACCTAGCGTGAATGTCGGTGATGGCTGCAATATAAGCCCTACCCCCCAAATAAGCCCTAGTTAAAGTCCTTGTAGGTTTTATTTTCAGGGTAGGGCTTATTTTCGGGGAAACAGGGTAGGGCTTATTTGGGGGGTAGGGCTTATATTGCAGCCATCACCGACAATCACGCTAGGTCTTATTTTCGGGGAAACAGGGTAGAGGAGATATAATATATATACTATAAGAGATATACTGTATATACTGTTGGAGGAGATATACTGTATATACTATAAGAGATATACTGTATATACTATAAGAGATATACTGTATATACTATTAGACGAGATATACTGTATATACTATTAGAAGAGATATACTGTATATACTATTAGAGGAGATATACTGTATATACTATTAGAGGAGATATACTGTATATACTATTAGAGGAGATATACTGTATATACTGTTAGAGGAGATATACACTATAAGAGATATACTGTATATACTATTAGAAGAGATATACTGTATATACTATTACCCTGTTTCCCCGAAAATAAGACCTAGCGTGAATGTCGGTGATGGCTGCAATATAAGCCCTACCCCCCAAATAAGCCCTAGTTAAAGTCCTTGTAGGTTTTATTTTCAGGGTAGGGCTTATTTTCGGGGAAACAGGGTAGGGCTTATTTGGGGGGTAGGGCTTATATTGCAGCCATCACCGACAATCACGCTAGGTCTTATTTTCGGGGAAACAGGGAAGAGGAGATATAATATATATACTATAAGAGATATACTGTATATACTATTAGAGGAGATATACTGTATATACTATTAGAGGAGATATACTGTATATACTATTAGAGGAGATATACTGTATATACTATTAGAGGAGATATACTGTATATACTATTAGAGGAGATATACTGTATATACTATTAGAGGAGATATACTGTATATACTATTAGAAGATATATACTGTATATACTATTAGAGGAGATATACTGTATATACTACTAGGAGGTTGAATCTAGTAAATATCAGACTCAGAGATCAAATTTTTTTTATTTAAAAGAAAAAAAAAGTTAAAGACTGTTTTGCAGATTTTCAAACAGAACTGTAATATATTATATGCTGGCCATACAAAAACAATGTCTTCCTTCAAAAAAAAACTTTTCATTTTAAGAACGTTCGTTCGATTTTCCAATCGTTAGTGGGGTCAAATCAACATTTGTTTTCAACCACAGTGACGGGAAAATTTAGAAATAATAGAAAACTTCTTGGTGAAAGAAATTTTCAGACAGTGTATGTGGTTTTCGTTCAGAAATTGCATTCGTCTTAAAACAATGTTAGAAGCAAGTGAAGAATTCATAAACTCTTTCATTCAGCGAATGTACAAAGATTTTTTTGTCTGAATATTCTCGTCTGAAAATTGATCCGTGTGACCAGCATAAGGCTCGGTACACACCTATGCAGTTTGCTTTTGATCTGTTTCTGCAGTGCTTTTTGCTGTGCGTTTTGCACACATGATTTTGCTGCGATTTTTGCATTTTTTAATGCTTTTTTTTAGCCAATTTGTTGTTGGGCAGATTAAAAAAAAATAAATACACAAATTGCTGCAAAAATGCAATACGTGCTTTTCTGCAGCTTCTCCTTTGAAGTATATTGAACCAAAAAAAGCACAGTTTTTGCATTAGATTAGTTGTTTCGGCCCTAGTTTTCTTATCCCTATTTGGCAGCAGATATTGATTGCTGCTACAGATCACTAATGCCAGTAAGGGAGCTAACTATTTAATCGCTAGTGACGCTGGAGACAGTGCTAGAGAACTGGGTTGTGCCCTGCTACAAATTGTTCTCCAGCAACTTTATACAGCAATGGCCCGTACACACGATCCGTAAAACGAACGAAAAATACCCGCTTTTCGATGCATTCGTACCATAATCAGATCGTTAGTACAGAGCTTTCGTGAGCTGATCACGACAGTTCATCTGATATTATTATTATCAGATCGGTCAAAACACGAAATTTTTTCTCGTACGATACTAGATCGTGCAATTTTTGTTTAATCAGTACAGTTGTCGTCTGAAAATACAATACAAATACATTACAACACATGACATCACTTCCGATTTTTTATTCTGTCGTATGAGAATTTTCATTACTTTAGTAAACTCTTCAGGTTCAATATACGACTAGCATGCAACAAAAAAAAAACGGACGATCTGTCATTCGATTTTCGGATCGCGTGTACGGGGCATTAGTCCCCTACATACGAACCTTCGAGTTGCGAACTTTCACACTGATGATAGCAGATTGTGACCGGCTCTCAATGGAGTCAGTTCATACACCTCTGGGACGGCCGCGGCCTGAATTGGAGAAGGGTTCTGTGTGTCTTCTGGTCCATTTCAGGTGTGAATTCAGCCAAAAAATTCGGACCCGATTTGCACCTGAAACGATGCATAGGTACGCACTGGACTCCCCCCCCCCCCGCTGTGAGCCTTGGACGCAGCTAATGTGAACCCAGCCTCAAAGATGCGAACATGTGTTTGCACAGTTTTTTTTTTTTCATTCAACCCAGCGGGCTGAATGAAAAAAAAATAAACGACCTCCAGATCCTTATAACTTGTTGCTTTGTATGGTGAGTTCAAGAGCAGCCATCTAGACGGCTATCTCCCAATGTTAACAAAGTTTGTGCTATATAGAGTTTGAGTATACACCAGTGGCCTTATGAAGGACTCAACCTAACTACCAAGATCTTCTCCGGTCTCGCTTTCTGGAGACCTCGGCAGTCTGTAGTGGCAACATTTAAGTGATTGTAAAGTCTTGTTTAAAAAAAAAAACATGCTACACCTACCTTCTATGGGCAGTGATTTTGCACAGAGCAGTCTGGATTCTCCTCTTCTCGGGTCCTTCTTTGCTGCTCCTGGTCCCTGCCTCCTGTTGAGTGCCCCCCGCAGCAAGCAACTTGCTATGGGGCACCGAGCTGAGCTTCAGCTCCGTATGTCCATTCAGACACAGGGCTGCAGCCCGGCCCTGCACCCTCTCTCTCGTGATTGGCTAATTGACTTTGATTGACAGCCGCGGGAGCCAATGGCGCTGCTGCTGTGGTCTCAGCCAATAAGGAGGAGAGTCCCGGACGGCTAAGACACTCGTGGACATCGCTGGAGTAAGATGGGGCTCAGGTAAGTATTATAGGGTGCTGGGGAGGCACCCTATAAGATTTTTTATCTTAAAGTGGAGTTCCACCCACTTTTACAACTCTTCACCATCCCTCACTAAACTGTGCACTGTAAACAAATTGGATATTTTTTTATTTTTTTTCTCAGCACTTACTGTATATCTGCTGTATTCATTTTTCACTTCCTTCTCTCTGACCGCGGCCCATCGCATCATTTCCTGTTTGCAATGCCTTCTGGGAAGGGGCGGCAACTTCCTCTGAAACTGCCGTTGCTATGGAAACCTGACCTGAAACCTATTACACTGCTTGTGCTGCACTGAGCATGTGCGAGATCTGCAAGGATGAGATCCAGGAAGAAATACAGTCTGGCTTCAGATGCCCACACGTAAGATGGCCACTGCCTGCTGTAAGTTTATAAAATAACAAACTACTGCTATAAACTAACAAAACAGACCTTAGTTTACAGACTAACTTTACTAGAATACATTAAGCTTGTGTATTATAGGGGTATTTTTATTTAAAAAGTATAATTTCGGCCGGAACACCACTTTAATGCATAGAATGATGGATATAGAACGAGAACAACCAGTGGCAATCAGCATTCTAATTCATCCCAAAGGTGTTCAGTCAGGTTGCGGTCAGGGTTCTCAAGTTCCTCCACACCAAACCATGTCTATATTAAAGCTGGCTTTGTGCACATGGGTACAGGACAAAAAAATGGACCTTCTCCAAACTGTGCATAGTTGTCTAAAGTGTCTATGTATGCTGTGCCATACGCCTGGAGGGGTGTCAACATGCTTCTGGCCATATAGATAGGTGTGATGGTCTGATGTCCACAAACTTGACATCTTGTGTAAGTGAGCGTACACACAGTTGAGGAGGAAGAACTGCAAAACACAACTAACTACCGACAGTGGACTAGACCACATAATTCATTGTATAGTAACTGTTGACTGTAAAGGGAGCATATAGTGGTTTTTTTTTTTTTTTTAAAGGGTAAGTTCACCTTTGTACACTTTTTTTTTTTTTTCTAAATTCCAGCTCCCCTATGCAACAATATAGCATTCATGTACTTTTTTTGCAAAAATATCAAAGCTTTGCATTAAATCTATAGTCTCTTACTTTTCTTGTCCTAATCCACGTTTCCAGACATTTCCATTAGTAATGTCTTCTTCCTGATCAGACTTTAGGTGATGACACAGGAAGGATTTGACCAACTAAACTCATTAGCACACACCCTGCATCATCCACCCTCCCATTCTCAAGTGCACGTTTTTTTAAATGAAATTCAATCAATCAGAGATCACCCTTCTCACTAAATACACAATCAGATTGCATAGTGTATGGCCATCTGTATACAAGTAAAGAGGAGGGAGTGGACAAAATGAACAAACTCAACACATCACATCACCCAAAGAACACCATTCCCACAGTGAAACATGGTGGTGGCAGTATCATGCTGTGGGAATGTTTTCCAGCAGTCGGGACTGGGAAACTGGTCAGAGTTGAGGGAAAGACGGATGGTGCTAAATACAGGGAATTTCTTGAGCAAAACCTGTACCACTCTGTGTGTGATTTATTATTATTATTATTATAATTATACAGGATTTATATAGCGCCAACAGTTTACGTAGCGCTTTATTGAGGCTAGGTCGGAGGTTCACCTTCCAGCAGGAAAATGACCCCAAACACACTGCTACAGCAACACTTGAGTGGTTTAAGGGGAAACATGTAAATGTGTTGGAAAGGCCTAGTCAAAGCCCAGACCTCAATCCAATAGAAAATCTGTGGCCAGACTTAAAGATTGCAGTTCACAAGCACAAACCATACAACTTAAAGGAGCTGGAGCAGTTTTGCAAGGAGGAATGGGCAAAAATCCCAGTGGTAAGATGTGGCAAGCTCATAGAGACTTATCCAAAGCAACTTGGAGCTGTGATAGCCACAAAAGGTGGCTCTACAAAGTATTGACTTTAGGGGGGTGAATAGTTATGCACATTGACTTTTTCTGTTATTTTGTCCCATTTGTTGTTTGCTTCACAATAAAAAAAAAATCAAAGTTGTGGGCATGTTCTGTAAATTAAATGATACAAATCCTCAAACAATCCATGTTAATTCCAGGTTGTGAGGCAACAAAACACGAAAAATGCCAAGGGGGGTGAATACTTTTGCAAGGCACTGTATACTGTATGCTATATCAATTTAAGCACTACCTAGAGTGCAACACCATATATTGTTTTTAAAATACTCTCTTGCCCAATAATTGTGCACACAGTGTATATATTCCAGAATAAGATAGTTGGATGGGGAGCGTCGGTGCACAGCTATTTTCAGATCTCCCCAGAGATGTTCAATCGGGTTCAAGTTCTCCCCAGCCTGAGGTCCAGAGCACTCTGGAGCGCATCACAGATGTCTCTGTACATTGCTGCATTCATCTTGCCCTCGATCCTGACTAGTCTCCCAGTTCCTCCTGCTAAAAAACATCCCTCAGCATAATGCTGCCACCACCATGCTTCACAGTAGGGATGATATTGGCCAGGTGATAAGCGGTGCCCTATTTTCACCAGACATGGCCAAAGGGCGGCACAGTGGTGTAGTGGTAGCACTCTCGCCTAGCAGTAAGAAGGGTCGCTGGTTCGAATCCCAACCACGACACTACCTGCCTGGAGTTTGCATGTTCTCTCTGTGCCTGCGTGGGTTTCCTCCGGGTACTCCGGTTTCCTCCCACACTCCAAAGACATGCTGGTAGGTTAATTGGATCCTGTCTAAATTGTCCCTAGTATGTATGAATGTGAGTTAGGGACCTTAGATTGTAAGCTCCTTGAGGGTAGGGACTGATGTGAATGTACAATGTATATGTAAAGCGCTGCGTAAATTGACGGCGCTATATAAGTACCTGAAATAAATAAAAAATAAAATAAGATACGATGAGGTGAGACCCCACACATACCTTGCACTTGCTCTTCATTCCTATTTCTTAAAAAACACACGGAACAACTGAACGACTGTTTCGGGTGTACCTCCCTTTCTCAAGTTCATAAGCATTTCATGTAGAATAGAAGAAAGAAACATATCCAATTCTTGTAGATATACAGTATAGTAAATTTACACAGAGGGACAGAAAGAAGTAATGGTACAAATATATGGAGCCCAGTTTCTTCTCTCTATTGCAATCGTAAAAAGGGCATCCGGTTCGGCACAGCTCCCTTGATTTGGCCGCTTGGAACTCTGCCCAACAAAACACTGAACTCCCCTCACGTCTTGGTCTTCTCCATGACAACCCTGAACTCATCAGCACAGGAAACAATCCTTCCAATTAATTTGGCTTCCAAGCATTGCTATAGATATTACCGCGGTTAATCTAAGCTGTCTTCTCTGAGCAAAGGAGAACAAGTAAAACAAGATCACGTTACCATTTACTTTTTACTTAAGGGAGATGAAAGGCGCGCTGCCTTGATGATCTGTAGTTAGACTTCTGCTGCCAGTCCTTCTGAAAGCCAATGAGATTCCAAAGGTATGGTATAACTAAGAGTTTTGATTTTGGCCTCAGGCAGGGAAAACTATAGCCTTAATGGCAGTGCAGCAATATACACTATATTACCAAAAGTATTGGGACACCTGCCTTTTCACGCACATTAATGGATTCCTAGTCCGTAGGGTTCAATATTGAGTTGGCCCACCCTTTGCAGCTATAACAGCTTCAACACTTCTTGGAAGGCTGTCCACAAGGTTTAGGAGTGTGTCTATGGCAGTGATGGCGAACCATTGCACCCCAGATATTTTGGAACTACATTTCCCATGATGCTTAACTACACTGCAGAGTGCATGAGCATCATGGGAAATGTAGTTCCAAAACATCTGGGGTGCCAAGGTGCGCCATCACTGGTCTATGGGAATGTTTGACCATTCTTCCAAAAGCGCATTTGTGAGGTGAGGCACGGATGTTGGACGAAAAGGTCTGGTCCGCAGTCTCCGCTCTAATTCTAAAGGTGTTCTATCAGGTTAAGATCAGGACTCTACCCCAAACTCCCTCATCCATGTCTTTATGGACGCTACAGCAGCAGAGGGAGAAGACCGGAGGAAGAACACATCACCGGAGGGAGAAGACCAGGGTAAGAAGACCAAAGAAAGAACACACCACCGTAGGGAGAAGACTAGAGGAAGAAGACCAAAGAAAGAACACACTACCGGAGGGAGAAGACCAGAGGAAGAAGACATGTTGAAGCTATGATGGGGGACATTCTTCATTTTTAATAAAGAACTTGTCAAAACCATCTTGTGTTTTTACTTACACTACACTGCCTTTTTTTGGGGTGAATGGGTAGGGGTACAATGTACCCCAAACTCATTCACATGGGGGGGTCGGGATCTGGGGGCTCCCTTGTTCAAAGGGGCTTCCAGATTTCAATAAGCCCCCCTGCCCGCAGACCCCCACAACCACCACTCAGGGTTGTCGGGAAGAGGCCCTTGTCCCCATCAACATGGGGACAAGGTGCTCTGGGGTGGGGGACGAGAGCTCGTCCCCCCTTCCCTGACCTGCCAGGCTTGCATGTTCGGATAAGGGTCTGGTATGGATCTTGGGGGGGACCCCATGCCGTCTCTTTTTTTGTTGCGTGGGGTTCCCCATCAAGATCCTCAGAGCACAAGTTGCATGCCACAAGTCGGATCATGCGACTTCCATTCAAATCAATGGGCTGGAAGTCAGATCAGTTAAGATGGCTCTCATAAAAAACCATTGATTTTGACATGTCAAAAAAAAAAGGATTGACGCGGCTTAACGATGTATCCAGCGTTAAGCCTCGTTTAGCCGCAGCAGACGTTTTTACAGCTGTAACGCTGGTCTTCAGAATGCGCTGGCTCTGAGGTTTTTTTGCAGCTTAAAAACGTCTATGCTACTTACAGCATCTAAAAGCCTATGTGTGCATGGACACACAGAATAACATGGAGAGGCGTTTTTAAGCTGCAAAAGAAAAAACATCTGATGCTGGTAAAAACGCCCCTTGTGCATGAGGCCTAATGATTATATTTCAGGCAGTCACTGCATTCTTTGCTAAAGCTGTCTTTATTTAACCACTTCCCACCCGTCCACTGCACATAAACAGCCGGGTGGGCGCTCTCTCCTTCTGAGTGGACATTCAGGAACGTCCCTCAAAAGGAGTGGGATCACGCGCGTGGCCGCTCAGCGGCGCGACCCCAATGCGCTCGTGTCACCCGGACATGGTGCATCGCCGATCGGCAGGAGGGCTCTGTGATTGGCCCTCCTGATCACATGACAGCTGTGTCCAATCACAGACGTCATGTGATGTAAATACAGAGCCGGTTGCTAGGCAATCGGCTCTCCTCACACAGAAGTTGTCAGTGAGGAGAGGAGAGCGGATCGCTGCAGCCGGCTGGTGATCAGTGAGTATGAGCTGTTTTTTACAGCTTTTTACTCACTGATGACCAGTCTAGTGTCCCCGCAATGTAAAAAACACAAGGTAAACAAACATGTCCCCAAAACACGTCCCCACACAGTAAAAACACCTGTCCCCCACATATGTAACAGTAAAATCACATGTCCCAATGATTATCTGCACACACGTCTGCGATCACCTGCGCACATCTGTACATGATCATTTGCGTACATCTGTCTGTGATCACACGAACCAATTATTATACACTTAACGGGATTTTTTTTTTACCAAAAACATGTAGCAGAATACATTTTTGGCTTAAACTTATGACAAAATCCGATTTCATTGGATTTCTTAATAGAAAGAAGAAAATGTTTTTTTTCTCCAAATTTCTGCTCTTTTTTCGCTTATATCGCAAAAAATAAAAAAACGGAGTTGTGAATAAATACCACCAAAAGAAATCTCTATTTGTGTGAACAAAATTATAAAAATTTCATTTGGGTACAGCATTGCATGACCGCGCAATTGTCACTGAAAGTGCGAGAGCGCTGAAAGCTGAAAATTGGTCTGGGAAAGAAGGGGGTGAAAGTGCCCGGTATTGAGGTGGTTAAAGTGGTAGTAAATGCTCGTTGTTTACTTTTACCTACAGGTAAGCTAATAATAAAGCTTACCTGTAAAATAAAATTAATATCTCCTAAACGTGCACCATCTAGGAGATATTCTAGTAAGCACCAGCCGGTGATGTCACTGGCGCATGCGCTCTGAAGGAACGGCATTTTTATCCTGAATGTTTACTACATCTTTAAAGAGAAACTCTAAGCAATCAATATGTGAATTGCTATAGCTATGGTCATGGGATCCCTGCAGACAGGGATTTCAACCAATCTGATCCTTTGTATTTTTGAAAATTGAAAGCAGTGAAAGTACCTGACCTTGGCATGGTATCAGCATTTTGCTGACACCTGTAGTACAGAGCTCAGATTGGGAGAGAGAAAAGCAGCACAAGGATCCAATCAATTGTGCGGAGGGGACCCCCATGCCAAAATGCCAAAATTAAAAAAAAAATGGGGTCCCTCCAAAATCCATATCAGACCCTTATCGGAGCATGCTGCCCGGGAGGCCAGGACGAGCAAGCGCCCCCCCCCCCCGAACTATACCAGGTCGCATGCCCTCAACATGGGAGAGGTGCTTTGGGGCGGGGGGACAAGAGCCTCTACCCGACAACCCTAGCCGGCGGTTGTCGGGGTCTGCAGGCGGGGTGCTTATCGGAATCTGGAAGCCCCCCTTTAGGAAGGAGGCCCCCAGATCCCGTCGTCTTTTTCTTCCCACGCGCTGTCTCTTCCTGTCGTCTTCTCCCTGCTGCCGTCTCTTCCTGTCATATTCTCCTTGAGCTGTCTCCTCCCGCCGCTGCCGTCTCTTCCCGCTGATGTCTACTTCCTCGCCGCCGGTTACCCACTAAAAAAATTTTAAAAAGCCGCTCTTGTTCTGTTGATGTCTTCATCTGTTTTGTTGTCGCCCGCTCTTTGACGACTCTTATATAGCAATGGGGCATGCCATCTGATGACATCACCTGGAGAGCCCACCCCTTGTTAACCAACCCCCCCCCCATTTTGAGGGCATGTGGCCTGGTATGGTTCAGGAGGGGGGGGGGGGGGCGCTCGCTCGTCCCCTCCCTTTCCTGACCTGCCGGGTGGCATGCTCGGATAAGGGTCTGGTATGGATTTTGGGGGGACCCCACGCCCTTTTTACATTTTTTTTATTTTGGCATTAGGATCCCCTCCGAATCAATACTAGACCTGAAGGGCCTGGTATGGGGGGGGACCCCGCGCCGTTTGCTTCGCAAATTTTTTTGCCGGCAATTTTTTCTTTATTTTTTTACATTCAGCATTCAGCAGGGAACCCCGCTGACAGCTGATGACTCATCGCTTGCTATGGACGTGGCGGCCGGCATCCCGGCCCCCTCCTTAGCAACCAGCTATATACAGTGTGTTACAGTGCGTTTAAAGAGAAAAAAATGCATGAAAGCTGTATGCAAAAACACATAAAAACCGCTGGTTTAAAAACGCAAAATGTACTGAAAAACGTGCTTGAAAAACGCACCAAGCGCAGCTGCATAGATGTGAACCCAGACCTATTCTGCCCTGCTTAACAGGTCTGCGCTGTGTTGCAGAGCTGTCTAAATCTTTGTAATGAATGGATGGTAATACAAATCCTTTGGCAGATAAAACGGCTCCCTTACATTTATTTCATCAGTACAGTTAGCCTTCAGTTCAGCTCTAAAATCGGTTTAAATTAACGTTTTAGCACTGGTCCAGATTAATAGCCATGAATCACTCATATGTGCAATTTGAAAATGAGCCGTCATTATATAACCATCGCTAATGATGAATGGCCTCTGTAACACCCTTCAGGCACCTACAGATGGATTCGCTGTGAATGGGCCACCCAGCGCAGAAAGTGTTAAAGAGCAGGCAATGAAATGGAATGCAGATGTATCAACATGCTGTAAGGAATCCCAAGTATGCAATTTAGGAAATACATTTTCCCACACAATTATATTGCTACAATAACCACAAGGTAGCCAAGAGAGAGCATCTAGGAAGAAGCCAGAATACTCGTACAAGGAGATTTCCTGCAACTTTCCCTTTTCGGGGTGTCCCCTTATAATCTGATGAAAATAATGGGGTGCAGATGTCTTCAGCTTGAGTGTCATACTGTCCCTACATCTACATACGGGGGTTCATTTACTAAAATTGGAGAGTGCAAAATCTGGTGCAGCTTTGCATGGTAGCCAATCAGCTTCTAACTTCAGCTTGTTCAATTAAAACTTTGACAATAAGCCCCTGTTCACATCGGGCCATTTTGACATGTCAAATCAGCGCCTACTGCCGGCAATGGCACTGTTGCAAATCGGTGCGACGCCGACTTTGCGACGCTGCACCAATTCCCAAAAGTAGTTCCTGCACTACTTTTGGCGACTTCGGGAGGGGGGGCGATTTGAATAAACATCTGTGCATGAAACCCGCGCAGATGTCTGTCAACCCGCCCCCCGAAGTCGGACTGAAATGCTGGTTTGAAATCGTGCAAGTCCAGCTGAACCGGCCCTCAGTGTGAACGTGGGCTAAAACCTGGAAGCTGATTGGCTACCACGCTCAGCTGCACCGCGTTTTGCACTCTCCAGTTTTAGTAAATCAACCCCAAGGTGCTCCTGTAAGGCTCCATTCACACTAATGCGTTTTTTGATGCATTTTGCATTTTACAGAAATGCATTGGAATTTTTGGAACATGTTCACATCAATGCAAAATGCAGCATAGATGTGAATGTGAATCAAGCCTAAGGCGATTTACACCTTTGCATTTTTAATGCTTTTTTCATTTTGCAGATTTGCACTACAGTCAATTTAACATGGTTTCCTATGAAACACGTTCTGTAGTACAAATATGCAAAAAGCAAAAAGCACTAAAAATGCAAAGGTGTGAATCCAGGCTTAAAGAGGAAGTAAACACTGTAACTTATTGCTGTTTTTTCTAATATATAAATGCTGTTAAACCTTGCCAAGCGATAGATATATTAAGTTGTCCAAAACGAGCTGTCTAGATACCTTTTTTATCAGTTTTATTCTTTTGGCTCTTCCGGGAATCGCCCGCGCCATTCTTCCTCCTGTATGCTGAAGCCTTCGTGGACGTCATTTCCGCCCCCAGTTTCCCTGCCGAAATCTTGCGCTTGCGCCGTAGAGTCGCCGTAGCGTCTTATACAGTCACAAGGGGGATCATGCTGCAGCCTCGCGAGGCTTCGCTCTGTGCCGTTCTGTTCGAGTGTCAGATAATGACACGGCAAGCAGAGGAAACTGAAACGGCACACATTGTGTGCCGTTAAAGGAGCTACACAGTGCGCAAGCGCAGGCGACGTCACAGCACATAGAAGGACGATTTATATCGAAAATATAACTGTGAGTGCACTTTCACAGGCAGCAATCAGTTGCCTGTGCTATCTAGATTAAAATGAGCTAAAGTAGTAGAGGAGGGTTTACAATCACTTTAAGGTCCCTTTTACAAGGGTGCCGCCAACTGACAGACCCCGCTTGCTCAGTAAGGGGATCGTTCCGCTGATCACCATTGAGCAGGCGGATGACAGGGACGTCTCTACTCACTGCGCAGAGACGGACACAGTCCCGCTCTCCTCTAAGGGGAAATCGGGTGAAAACAGACCGCCTGTCCGTTTTCATCCGATCCTATGCGCCAGATGGCTGGAAAAGAAGACCACCATCTGCCTGGATTTTGCAGACAGGATCGGATGGCAGCGGATGTCAGCAAACATGTCACCGGCGCTGACATCCGCCGCTCCATAGGGGAGAGTGCAAGGTCTGATCAGGTCCGCCTAAAAAAGCTTCCTTAAAGTGGTTGGAAACCCTCGTGTTTTTTTACCTTAATGCATCATATGCAATAAGGTGAAAAAACTTCTGTCAGTCACCGGCCCCCCAGCCCCCCCATTTTACTTACCCGAGCCCTGGATTTTCCAACGGTGAGGACACGCTGTGCATCTCTCTGGGGTTCTCGACACTTAATTGGATAGATTGATAGCAGCACAGCCATTGGCTCCCGCTGCTGTCAATCAAATCCAATGACGCGGGTGCCGGGGGGCGGACAAGTTCGGCATTCGTGTCTATGGGCGCAAATGCTGCACTCGGAGGTGCGCCCGTAAGGTAACCCCCTCAGGAGAGCACTTCTCCCAGGGGGTTATACGATGTGGGGAGGAGCCGCGAGAGCCACTGGGGGACCCCAGAATACGAGGATCTGGGCCATTCTGTGCAAAATGACCTGCACAGTGGAGGTAAATATGACATGTTTGTTGTTTTTTTTTTTAAAAACAATCCTTTACAATCACTTTAAAAGAAAGGAAGCTGAGCCTGGGTTCACACTGACTGCGAGTTAGAAATCGTACTTGTTTAGCTGAACTCGCATGATTTCATACCCGCACGGCAGTCCGACTTCGGGAGCGATTTCAGAGAAATCCTGCACAGATGTCTATACAAATCGCCTCCCGAAGTCGAAGTCGCCAGAAGTAGTACAGGAGCCACTTTTATGAACAGTGCCATTGCCAGTAATAGCCGCCGATTTGACATGTCAAATCGCATGCCAAATTGCTCCAATGTGAACCTGGGCTAATCTAAAAAGACAAATAAAGCAACAGCTACAGCAAAATATATTGCATGCTGGTAACTGTATGGGTTCATACCTGTAATGACAGTATTCATTATATCTTTTTATTTTTTCCCAGGATTATTTTTTTTCTTCTCCATACAACACTTACAAGGGTGCTTACACAGGTCAGCTTTTAGTATGTTTTAACCCTTTGCTGCCAAAGTCTTTTTTTTTTGCACATGTTTAAAAAATCATTTTAGGCCTAAAGATTATGTAAAACCCCCCAACATTATACACTATATTGTCATAAGTATTTGGACGCCTGTCTACACGCACATGAACTTTAATGACATCCCAGTCTTAGTCTGTAGGGTTCAATATTGAGTTGGTCCACCCTTTGCAGCTACAACAGCTTCAACTCTTCTGGGAAGGTGGTCCACAAGGTTTAGGAGTGTGTCTATGGGAATGTTTGACCATTCTTCCAGAAGTGCATTTGTGAGGTCAGGCACTGATATTGGATGAGAAGGCCTGGCTCACAGTCTCCACTCTAATTCATCCCAAAGGTGTTCTATCGGGTTCAGGATTTTGTGTGTCTAAAAGACCCCTGATATCTCACCTGTCCTTAAATAAAGCTAATGGAGGGTGGATCATGCTCCTCTATTCTTTTTATTCTACTGGTCCTATGCTTTCAGAAAATATATGGTTTGGGGGGGGGGGGTCTTTAACAAATTCTGAAAGCTGTAAGGGAACAATGAAAACCTTCAGATTTTTAGAGAAATGTGGTTATTTACATTTTTGCACACGTTCAGTTTTCACCATTTCGCAAAAAGGCGTAATTTAAAAAATTATAAATATTTATTGCTAATTAACTCAATACAGGTTAAGCTTTTATATATAGTATCATTATTTGTAACATTTGCTGTGTTTATATCTGCTAAAAATGATTTTAGATCATTTTTTGTGAATATATTGTTTTGATAAACATTTGTGCAAATATCGTGGGGCCTTAAAAATCAGTAGCACCTTCTTTTTATACTACTGGTCCTATGCGTTCAGAAAATATATGGTTTGGGGGGGTCTTTTAACAAACTCTGAAAGCTGTAAGGGAACATTGAAAACCTTCAGAGTTTTAGAGAAATGTGGTTATTTATATTTTTGCGCATGTTCAGCCTTCACCATTTTGCAAAAAAGGCGTAATTTAAAAATTACAAACATTTGTTATTTAATTAACTCAATACAGGTTAAGCTTTAATATTTAGTAGGGATTTTGTAAAATGTACTGTGTTTTTATCTGCTAATAATGATTTTAGTGTATGTTTAAAAAGAATATATTGTTTTGATAAACATTTGCGCAAATATCATTGTGCCCTAAAAATCAGTAGCACCTTATTTGTATTCTACTGGTCATGTGCTTTCAGAAAATATATGGTTTGGGGGGGTCTTTAACAAACTCTAAAAGCTGTAAGGGAAAAATAAAAAAGCAATGGAAAAATTGCAAAAATGGCCTGGCCACCTGAGTGTAAAAATGGAGCGCAGGGCCTGGCAGCAAAAGGGTTAATGGGTTTACTTGTTGCATGGTGTTATTTTATAAGGCACTTTCTAAATGAAGTCCCTTTCATTTTCCCAATATATATGGTATTACATAAGCTTGCAGGTGTCACAGCATGTTAATGTGAATAAGCAGAATACAGATCCAATCTCTCCAAATCGCCCCAAGACATTCCTAAATCAGGGGGATGATGCAGAACGCCGGCTGACTTTGCTGAGAAGCCATTTGAAAGAGTTATGTTCTCTGTCATTAAAGACCACGAGTGTTTAAAAGGAAATTAATTAAGAAGTTTCCACCATTTAGGGTGACAGATATCAGTGGCACTGAGTCATACTTTGCCTCTACTTTTCCAATTATCACTTCTCAAGAGAAGTGTTAGGTTTGCACCTCCACCCTATAAACAGAATATTATTCTGAATCATGGAGGTTCTGCAACAACCTTCCGTATGGTCATCCAAGAGACCAGAAATCAAGTTTTAATCCCCCCGGAGGGATGATGGTCTTAAAGGAAATCTATTGTGTATTTCCATTAAGCACATATTTTGAGTTTGCTGTACCATATTATCATACCACAAAGAATGTTGTACATTCTTTAGAAAGTTTGGCGTTTAAAGCAACACTAAGCTTATTGTTCAAAATTAATCCATATACATCCACTACTTATCCTGTATTCTATTTTTCATTAAATTGTTTCCTTATTTTATTTTTTTTGCTCCCTCTCTTCTTTTTGGTTGGAACAAGCAGTGCACGCTACTTCTAAACTGCTCTCTGGGGCAACTGTACTAAATGCATTCTTCTCTTCAGTTTTTACAAAGGAAAATGAGGGGTATAATAATTGGTCAGGCAGTAAGCGCCAACAGAAGAAAGTGTCCAAAAAATACTTGAAAAACGTATTATCACCAGGAATAAATGACTTACACCCGAGAGTCCTCAAAGAACTCAGTCAGGTTATAGCCAGATCCTTATTCCTAATATTTACAGACAACTTAGTAATTAGAATGATACCAGCTGATTGGCGGAAAGCCAATGTGGTACCAATATTTAGAAAAGGGTTTGAGGTACATACCTGGAAAATACAGGCCAGTCAGTCTAACATCGATAGTATGTAAACTATTGGAGGTGATGATAAGGGAATTATATCCAATAATTTGCACATGATAACAGTATTATTAGTAGTAATCAGCATGGATTCATGAAAGATCACTCTTGCAAGACCAATCTGTTAACATTCTATGAGAAAATGAGCTGTCATCTAGATAAAAGAAGGCCCGTGGATATGGTGTGGTCTGGATTTTGCAAAAGCATTCCATACAATTCCCCATAAACGCTTAATTTGCAAACTAAGGTCTGTTGGCATGGATGATAGTGTATGTACCTGGATAGAAATCTGGTTACAGGGGCGCTTACAAAGAGTGGTGACAAAGTGGGGTACGCCAAGGCTCTGGGACCAATTCTGTTTAATTTATTCATAAATGATATAGAGGTTGGTATAAATAGCTCAATATCAGTGTTTGCTGATGATACAAAGCTAGGCAGGGCAACAACTTCGCAGCAGGATATAGAAACTTTACAAGAAGGCCTCAATGAAATAAAGGAGTGGGCAACTACATGACAAATGAGGTTCTATGATGAAAAATTGAATGTAATGCACTTGGGGAACTTGAAAACTTGGGGCGCCTGTAAAGCGCCTCAGTGTGAAAGTAGCCTTATGCCGTGTACACACGAGCGGACTTCTCGTCGGACTGAACTCCGAAGGACTTTTCGACAGGGTTCGGACAAAACAGACTTGCCTACAACGATCCCACCAAAGTCTGATCGTTTCGAACGTGATGAGGTACGAAGGGACTAGAATAAGGAAGTTCATAGCCAGTAGCCAATAGCTGCCCTTGCGTCATTTTCCGTCCGTCGGACTAGCATACAGACGAACGTTTTTTTTCGATAGGAATCAAGTCCATCGGAAGGATTTAAAACATGTTCTATTTCTAAAGTCCG
Source organism: Lithobates clamitans (assembly GCA_037952925.1). Taxonomy (NCBI): domain Eukaryota; kingdom Metazoa; phylum Chordata; class Amphibia; order Anura; family Ranidae; genus Lithobates; species Lithobates clamitans. The sequence continues at coordinate 2,004,826 of JBBGZY010002202.1, forward strand.
TCAGATTTTTTGACAGAAAAGGTCCGATGAAGCCCACACACGATTGGAATGTCAGACGGATTCGTTCTGGCGGACCTTTGATGCCGAAAAGTCCGCTCATGTGTACGCAGCATTAGATTGACCAAAACCATTTAATATGAGGTCTAACCTAAGCACTTTCAATGTGTAGGCAATCAGGCAGGCTGTTGCACTACATAGTTAAAGATAAATCTAAAGGCAATTGAATAAGAAAAAAGTATAATGCCTTAGCCACAGAGAAGAAAAGGATCCGGAATCGGCTGCACTTCTTCAACCTTTATTGAATTTTCTTTAAAAATAGAGATACACCGAAATTTCGGCAGCCGAAAAATTGTGTTTTCGGCATTTTGCCAATAAAGAAAAAGTTTCCTATAACGCATGTGATTTTGCCATGATTTTACTGTGCTTGTGGTGTGTTTTTCATAGGTCACGTAACTTAAAAACCACATAAAAAATGTAACACGGGTGCGTTATTGATGCGTTCTTGCTGCATTTTCAATGCATTTCAATGGGGAGGTGTGTTTTTGTAACTGACCAAAAATGCAGCAAGCAAGATTTCTAACACCACAATGGAAGTACAACGGACCAGTGTAAAGACATACATAGAATTTAAAGGGGTGCATTTTTCTTTGGCTTTTCTTGCGCTAAAGGTGCCGATAATGGCTGACAATAAATTAATTTTCATTTAAATTCACGATATTAATTTAAAAAGTTGAATATTTTACAAAAACTGTCATTTTCGGTTTTGGCCAAGTGCATCCTGAATTTTCGGCTTCGGTACCAAAATTTCATTTCGGTGCACCCCTATTTAAAATCATCACAGAGACAGGTGTACCCTATATTGTATGTGGTGATTTTACAGAAAATGCAATTAAGGTTGAAGAAGTGCAGCAGATCCTTTTCTTCTCTAATGCACTGGGGGGCTAAAATGTGAACACATGTTACTCAGTGAGAGGAGAACCTTTGGGGGAATTCAGTATGAAAAAAGGATCTGGTCCTAGTCCTAGTCCTAGTAGATCTACCACTTTACATGCCTCTGGTTCCGCCACATCTGGAGTATGCCATCCAGTTCTGGTCACCAGTCCTCACCAAGGATGTGCTGGAACTGGAGAAAGTCCAGAGAAGGGCGACAAGCTAATAAGGGGACTGGAGGACCTTAGTTATGAGGAACACCTACAAGTGTTTACCTTATTCTTCCTGGAGAAGAGACACTTAAGAGGAGATATGATAGTGATATACAAATATCCAAATAGTGATTCAAGCACAGGGAGAAAACTATTCAGTCTCAAGGAGTATGCGATGCATACTAGCTCATTATGCCTTTGTCATTCAGGTTTTTTTTTTTTTCATCTGGGTTTACAACCACTTTAACCCTTGCAGTTCAGGGTGATTTTTTTTTTATATTCCTGGAGTTGGGCTTTAACATCACACAGTGAAAGAGCAGCTAACTTGGTGGTAAGATTTGTTTTGCTTGCTACTTTGATAAGGAGGCAGCACAGAATATTTTACTGCGGAGGATCTGCGTGTGAAACTTTTCCTGAATTTGTTGGGAACTTGGGAATACCTAATGGATTGCTTTTTTGCAGTTTTATTAAGAACTGCGATCTGCAAGCTCTGTGACATCTCTGCAAAACATATTGAGGGAAGGCGCTGATAGGTGTAATAGAAAAAGCTATCTGGGGACCGGTGTTTTATTGCGGCGTGTTCTATACTGTTTATTGTTTGATGAAAGTTGGACTGCGTTTTCTTAGCTTTATGTGTTTTTTGCTGTTTCCTGATCACTTTTACAAAACATTGCTCTAAGCCATACCCCCTTGGTGTAGGCGAGTCACGGCTGGTGGGATAGATTTTTCATAGCAATCACTATCATATCTTCTCACACAGCCCTCCAACCCAATCTTCTTGATAGGCACAAATTACGAACGTTCTCCTAAGGCCAAAATTCATGTTTGTAGAATGATTTCTCATTAGAAAGATTGTTCAGTGTTTGGCTTGCGCATGGATGGCTGTCATCTAAAGTATGTAGGCAACTATATACTCAAGGATCTTCATAAAATTACCATGATGACCCATACCATGCCATGATACCCCTCCAAAAAAATTACTAGATCTACAACTTCTGATACATTAGTGTGATGGTCAGTGGGAAGAATGCTCCTTAAGCCAGCCATAGATGGTTCGAATCTCAGCCGGAACTTTCCAAGATGGGCAGGCTGAATGTACCCAAGTTGATCGATCGATCACCTTGGGTACAACCAACCTGTCAGATTTTACATGTGATTATTGCGAACAGCTGTTATAGCCGCTAGCAATAATCACTGCGTTCTCCCAGCGGGGCCAGCTTCTCCCGACCCCCTTGCCGGGAGAACACCATGGCTCAGCAGGAGGGATTCCTCCATCAACTCTGACTGTGTTGATTGAGGAATCAAGAAATTTTCTTTCCTACAACCCATGGTTGCAGGAAAGAAAATCACGTTTGTATCCAGCTTTAGTAAATCAATCCCTGTGTGTTGTTCCCCATGACTAAGCTTCGGGGGCAGAGTGAAATGCATTGGTGGCGTGGCCTGGTGGGAGCCCAGGCTGAGGTTGTCTCTTTCATAGGACTCCGGGGATGTGCGGCACCAGGGATCTTTCCTCTCTTCCTATGCTGTTACCCCATTAGCCCAATATTGCAGAGTCCTAGGCCTCTCTTCTTCCTTTGCTGGAGTACATCATATTAACCCTACATAAACCCCCCACTAAAATTAACCATTTATTATAACAAGTTGATCTAAAGATCATTTACATAATCTACAAAATATTTATACAAAAACAATATTCCAAAAAATTGCCATATCATATATCTAAATGATGATAAGACAATGGATCTAGTTATTAATCTAAAAAGAAAAGAGAGGAAGTGAATAATAAACAAAAAAAAAAAGAATGAAGAATAACAAAACAAGATAAAATTGTGCTGGAGCAATAAAACTTATTTTAGCTCTTTGTAAGCAGCTGTGTGCGGCTTCATTACATAGTAATTGATAATTGGGAGCTGACAGACCTGGAGATTCAGGCCTTCATAGTTGGAATGTGTTTAGCATTAGGGTTACTAAAACCGAAGCAGACATAATCTGTGCATATTAACCAATCATCTTCTAGCTTCAGCTTGTTCAGTTAAGCTTTAAAAATGAAAGCTAGAAGCTGATTGGACCAGCCAGAATCCAAGTAGCATGGCAACCAGTCTTCATAAAATTTCCCATCATGTTTTTATGGAGCCGGCTTTGTACATTGGAGCACAGTTAAAAGCTTATTGGCTACCATGCACAGCTGCACCAGATTTTGCACCCTCCAGTTTTAGTAAATCTCCCCAAAAGCGTTCTCTTAGGGCTGGTTCACACTACTCCAACATACGCTCCAACTTCCAGAGCACAAGTCGCTTGACATGTCAAAATCAATGGTTCCCTATGAGAGCCATCTTAACTGGTCCGACTTTGAAAATGCCCCCTGCACTACTTTGGTCCGGGCACAATTTCAGACCATTCATTTGAATGGAAGTCACATCCAAGTTGGATCATCATATTAACTGATCCTTGTGGCATTTATACTCTGAGGATCTTGAGGGGAATCTCCACACCAAAATGTAAAATAAAACGGTGTGGGTTTCCCCTCCCAGATCCATACCAGGCCCTTTGAGTTTGGTATGGATCTTGCAAACCCCATGCCAAAATAAATTAAATTAAACAGCATGGGGTCGTCCCCCCAAGACCATACCAGATCCTTCAGTCTGGTACGGATTTTAGGGAGAACCCCCACGCCAAAATTTAAAAAAAAAATGGCATGGGGTCCCCCCCAAAACCCATACCAGACCCTTATTCGAGCATGCAGCCTGGCAGGTCAGGTGTGCATGTGGCCTGGTATGGTCCAGGGGGGGGGGGGGGGCGCTCGCTTGTCCCTCCCCTTTCCTGACCTGCTGGGCAGCATGCTTGGATAAGGGTCTGGTATGGATTTTGGGGGGGACCCCATTTTTTAAAATGTTGACGTGGGGGTCCCCTCCGAATCCATACTAGACCTGAAGGGCCTGGTATGGACCTGGGGGGGGGGAACCCCACGCCATTTTTGTTTATGTTTGCAAATTTTTTTGCCGGCAAATTTATTTTATTTTTTTACATTCAGCTTTCAGCGGGGAACCCCACTGATAGCTAATGACTCATCAGTTGTTAAGGACGTGGCAGCCTGCTTCCCGGCCCCCTGCTTTGCAACCATCTACAGTGGGGCAAAAAAGTATTTAGTCAGCCACCAATTGTGCAAGTTCTCCCACTTAAAAAGATGAGAGAGGCCTGTAATTGTCATCATAGGTATACCTCAAATATGAGAGACAAAATGTGGAAACAAATCCAGACAATCACATTGTATTATTTTTGAAAAAAATTTATTTGCAAATTTTGGTGGAAAATAAGTATTTGGTCAATATCAAAAGTTCATCTCAATACTTTGTTATATATCCTTTGTTGGCAATGACAGAGGTCAAACGTTTTCTGTAAGTCTTCACAAGGTTGTCACATACTGTTGCTGGTATGTTGGCCCATTCCTCCATGCAGATCTCCTCTAGAGCAGTGATGTTTTGGGGCTGTCGCTGGGCAACACGGACTTTCAACTCTCTCCAAAGGTTTTCTATGGGGTTGAGATCTGGAGACTGGCTAGGCCACTCAAGGACCTTGAAATGCTTCTTACGAAGCCACTCCTTCGTTGCCCGGGCGGTGTGTTTGGGATCATTGTCATGCTGAAAGACCCAGTCACGTTTCATCTTCAATGCCCTTGCTGATGGGAGGAGGTTTGCACTCAAAATCTCACGATACATGGCACCATTCATTCTTTCATGTACACGGATCAGTCGTCCTGTTCCCTTTGCAGAGAACAGCCCCAAAGCATGATGTTGCCACCCCCATGCTCCACAGTAGGTATGGTGTTCTTTGGTTGCAACTCAGCATTCTTTCTCCTCCAAACACGACGAGTTGTGTTTCTACCAAACAGTTCTACTTTGGTTTCATCTGACCATATGACATTCTCCCAATCCGCTTCTGGATCATCCAAATGCTCTCTAGCAAACCTCAGACGGACCTGGACATGTACTGGCTTAAGCAGGGGGACACGTTTGGCACTGCAGGATCTGAGTCCCTGGTGACGTAGTGTATTACTGATGGTAGCCTTTGTTATGTTGGTCCCAGCTCTCTGCGGGTCATTCACTAGATCCCCCTGTGTGGTTCTGGGATTTTTGCTCACCGTTCTCGTGATCATTATGACCCCACGGGGTGAGATCTTGCGTGGAGCCCCAGATCGAGGGAGATTATCAGTGGTCTTGTATGTCTTCCATTTTCTAATTATTGCTCCCACAGTTGATTTCTTCACACCAAGCTACTTGCCTATTGCAGATTCAGTCATCCCAGCCTGGTGCAGGTCTACAATTTTGTTTCTGGTGTCCTTCACCATAGTGGAGTTTGGAGTGTGACTGAGGTTGTGGACAGGTGTCTTTTATACTGATAACAAGTTCAAACAGGTGTCATTAATACAGGTAATGAGTGGAGGACAGAGGAGCCTCTTAAAGAAGATACAGGTCTGTGAGAGTCAGAAATCTTGCTTGTTTGTAGGTGACCAAATACTTATTTTCCACCATAATTTGCAAATAAATTCTTTCAAAAATCTTACAATGTGATTGTCTGGATTTGTTTCCACATTTTGTCTCTCATAGTTGAGGTATACCTATGATGACAATTACTGGCCTCTCTCATCTTTTTAAGTGGGAGAACTTGCACAATTGGTGGCTGACTAAATACTTTTTTGCCCCACTGTATATGCAGTAGTAAAATAAGGACCGCAAAACACATCAAAAATCGCATCATAAATGCACCACTTGCGTTTCTGGTGCAGCTCCATTAAAGCCTATTAGCCGAAAATCACGGTAAAAAAGTCCCCAACCGTTTCCAAAAACGCACCAGCCGCAAAATGCATAGATGTGAACTAGTACCATAGGAAACCGTGTTAAATGGACTGTAGTGTATTTCTGCAAACTGCAAAATGCACTAAAAATGCATTGGTGTAAAGGTAGGGTAACAGATAATTCTCTGCTGCAGTTAAGTAATACTTATGGTGGCCATACACCGTGCGATAAAACTGAAAGATACAGTAGATGTCTGTTTTGACAAGACGATTAAATTGGATCCCACGCAGTTTTTTTTTTTTTTACATTTTGGCGTGGGGTTCCCCTGCAAAGATTCATACCAGACTCAGACTGAAGTCAGATCCCCTTCATTGAAGTCGCATGGAAGTCAGACATGACGTCGCATGGCAAAGTCGGATCAGAAGTCGTACTACTTTTGTGTCGGATGAGTGAGAACATAGCCCGATTCTTATTTTGCCCTTGAACACCACTGGACTGACACAAGTCTTATGCCCCGTACACACGGTCGGATTTTCAGACGGTGTGTGTGTGATAGGACCTTGTTGTCGGAAATTCTGACCGTGTGTGGGCTCCATCGGACATTATCCATCGGATTTTCCGACACACAAAGTTTGAGAGCAGGATATAAAATTTTCCGACAACAAAATCCGTTGTCGGAAATTCCGATCGTGTGTACACAAATCCGACGGACAAAGTGCCACGCATGCTCAGAATAAATAAAGAGATGAAAGCCATTGGCCACTGCCCCGTTTATAGTCCCGACGTACGTGTTTTACGTCACCGCGTTCAGAACGATCGGATTTTCCGACAACTTTGTGTGACCGTGTGTATGCAAGACAAGTTTGAGCCAACATCCGTCGGAAAAAATCCATGGATTTTGTTGTCGGAATGTCCGAACAAAGTCCGACCGTGTGTACGGGGCATAACTGTTATCTTTATTTCTTCAATAAAAAGTTTTGAGAATTTAAAAAGTCAATGGTTCCTCTTTATGGGTTCTGCCTGCCACTGGTACTGAACGTCTCTGTAGCAATTGCACTATGTGAATATGGAACTCAGAGTGTTCACACCATAACCCTGCTAGACCAGGCCTGTGTAAGGAAACTTTATAACTAAGCCTAAACCAAACATTTTGCCCTTGAAATAATAAAGCTTATTCTTCTCTCAGACCTCCGGCATAACATGACTCTTCCATACTGACGGTTCTAGAAGGAACACTAATCTCTTTGTATAGTTAAGTATCAAGTATAAGTATATTATGGTATGTTAATGTACCTGGCTTTACTTTGTGTTAGGAAAAGCCGCTCCTTCCTAATCCTTTATACACACACTACAGAAAACATTTCTATACAATTAGTAAGTTCCCGTTCCCTCGTCGTCTCTATTACCAGCAGAGGTGTAAGCAGGGCTATACAGTGTACACACCAGAATAAAGATACCCTTTCATACAATTCTCATTATTTTATCTGAACTGCACCCCAAATACGGGGAAATCTTGTCTTTTTCCATTTTTAATACATGGTAATATGATCAGAACTAGGGATGCATTGATACCATTTTTTTTTTACGAGTACCGATACTTTTTTTTACTCGCCGATACCAATTACTGATACCCACCGCAACGGTTTTGTTTTCACTTCAGCTGTCAGCAATGGTACAAAGCATTGAAAAGTTAATTACAAATGAAATAAATTGTTTTGTTTTTTTTTTAATTTAGCTTTTTTTCCAATGTGAAATGTGTAAATATATGTTAATATATATGTGTAAAAATATTCACTAACAAAGCAAACAAAAAAAAGTTTTGTTTATCGTTTATAAAATAGACGTGAAAAAAAAAAAAAAAAAAAAAGCAGGAAAATAATTAAATGGAGGAGAATAGGGAGTTAATTAAGGCTGATTAGAGTAAATTAAGGGTTATTAAGGGGTTAAACAGAGGAACATTTGTTCATCCCTTTGATCTGCAGATGAAGAAACAGAAAGATTCAAAAAGAAACAATGTTTCTTTTTATTTTAGTGTTTCAGGGGCTGAGCAATGTTGTTAATAAACATTGCCAGCTGCTTTTTTTTTTTTGACAGCTCCAATTACCGGACTTTTTTTAACACTTCATCTGTCAACAGGGGAGACCTGCTGACAGCTCAAAGAACCGAGCCTGAAAGTATCGGTTTCAGGTATCGGTGCATTTGCACGAGTACTGATACTTGTGTAAATACTCGGTATCGGCAGCGATACCGATACTAGTATCAGTGTAACCCTAATCAGAATAATGCCAATCCTCATACTTTTGCAAATACAAGGTCTGTACCGAAAGTAATGCAAAAGTGGGCATACCTTTTTATTAAAAGAGAAGATTTGCTGAGAGGCTGAGCCGGGTGCCGGTCCAGGCATGTGGGTGGATCCCGACTTCATTGTCACAACCTTGCCCGAGCCTGGACCGGCTCTGTGACGTCAGCCGACAAGTGGGCTGTTTACAATCACAGAGCTCTGTCTTGTCTTCCTCTTCCCCGATCGGCAGGTCCCAGCCAGCAATCATTGGCTGGGACCTGCTGATCGGCTTGTGCTGTGACATATCACACCACAACTGGGGTGGCGGGCGCACGCACTCACCCCCCTACCCCGGAAGGGCTGGATCACATATTGGAGACGTGATCCAGCACAGGAGAAACGCTCTGCCGCCACACTCCTGCGCAAGGTGGTCGGCAAGCCATTAACTTGCATAGCTTCAGCCCGCTGTCTGCTGAAGACAGGTCACAGGAGTGCAGAGCGAACTGCACTCTTGTGATCCACAGGAGAAGTACAAACAAACAAACTTTGGCTGTACTTCTCCTTTAACCACTTGACCTATGGAAGGTTTTACCCCTTTCACCAGACCAGGCCATTTTTTGCTATTTGGCACTGCGTTACTTTAACCGTCAATTGCACAGTCATGTAACTTTACCCAAATGAAATTTATATAATTTTTTTACACACAAAAAGAGCTTTCTTTTAGTGGTATTTGATCACCACTTTTTATTATTATTATTATATAAACGAAAAAAAGACCAAAAATGTTGAAAAAACCCCAATATTTTTTAATTTCTGCTATAAAACATATCCCATAAATGTTTTTTTTTTTTTTTTAAATCTAAATTTCTTCATGAATTTAGGTCAAAATGTATTCTGCTACATATTTTTAGTAAAAAAAAAATCCCAATATATATTGATTGGTTTGCATTAAACCAATATGGGATATATACTGGAATTTTTTTGTTAATATATAATAGTAATGGCAGCGATCAGTGACTTATAGCTGTGATAGTATGGCGGGCAATCTGACACTTCTGATGCTTTGTGGGAACCAGTGACACTAATACAGTGATCAATCCTAATAATATACACTGACACTATACTAATGACACTGGCTGGGAAGGGGTTAACATCTGGGGGGCAATCAAAGGGTTAACTGTGTGCCTAACAGTGCTTGGTGTATTCACTGTGTGCTGTTTTTACAAAGGGATAAGCTGGTTTTTCTTCCCTGCTTCACAGGGAAACAAAAACCTGCATATCTGCACTGACGGGACAGAGCTCTGTGTTGTTTACATTCACAGAGTGCTGTCCTGTTTTCCTCTTCGCTCATCAGCGGGTCCCGGCCGGCAATCACTAATGCCCCATACACACGATGAGATTATCAGAGAAATCATTGTCCGTGTTTGATTGCATGCTGATATCAGATCGAACCTGATGAGTTTACCAAAGTCACGAAAATTCCCGCACGACAGGAATAAAATTCGGATGTGATGTCATGTGTTGTAATGCATTGGTATTGCATTTTCTAAACGATAGCTGTACTGATTAAACGAAAATCGTACGATCTGGCATCGTACGAAAATAATTTTCCTGCATGTCCGATAGAATAATATCAAATGAACTGTCCTGATCGGCTCTTGAAAGCTCTGTACTAACGATCCGATTATCGTACGATCGCTTCGAAAGCGGTATTTTCCGTACGATTTTCTGATCGTGTGTACGGGGCTTAAGAAATGTAATATATCCTTGGTGCATGAGGCCTAAAGTGTGTGAACAAAACCTAGATAGAGCAGGGAAGGGTAAAAGCCCCCTTAGTTATTTTTTTTATACTGTATATGTCCCATTTGGGAGATCTCCCTTAATTTATTATCCTGAAGACGTGAGTAAAAGACGAAACTGTGAAGAAATCTCTACAAAGTGATTGGAATTCCCTTCTTAGACAGTGGTCACCAAAACAGGTGTTCACACTGGAAGATTTTACCCAACCTCCTGTCCTGGTGACAACTTTAAAATGACTATGGTTTATCAGGAGATATAGAGAGGGTGAATTATTCCAGCCCAGATATAGACAATAAAAAAAAACAAACAAAAAAAAAAACAAAACTTTGTTTTTATTCTCTTGATTTTAGCAATAAAAACCTGACATGGGCTCCAACCAATCTGTGCTCTATTCGAAAAATGTAAAAAAGGAAAAAATAAAAAAATAAATAAATAAAAACCACAAAAGAATATTTGCCTACTTATACACTTTGAAACATGCAGTTCACCCTCCTAATGCTAGTACTTGTGGTCTCGTGTCCCATCAGCATTTCAACATTGGTGCTTTCTGGTAAAAGGTGTGATTTGTAAAGGTGCAGCTGCCCTCATCCCACTTCTATGCCATCTGCCCTCATCCCACTTCCAGTGGCGGCTGGTGCTCCAAATTTTTGGGGGGGTGCAAACAAACTGAAAAATTCTGAAAAAAACCCCCATCAATTGCAGCCTCACTTTGCCATCAATCACCGCCACTGTGCCATCAAACGCAGCCACTGTGCACATCAAACGCAGCCACTGTGCCCATCAAATGTAGCCACTGTGCCCATCAAACGCAGCCACTGTGCCCATCAAACGCAGCCACTGTGCCCATCAAATGTAGCCACTGTGCCATCAAACGCAGCCACTGTGCCCATCAAACGCAGCCACTGTGCCCATCAATTGCCGCCACTGTGCACAAACGCAGCCACTGTGCCCATCGATTGCCGCCACTGTGCCCATTAAACGCAGCCACTGTGCCCATCAAACGAAGCCACTGTGCCCATCAAACGCAGCCACTGCGCCCATCAAACGCAGCCACTGCGCCCTATAAAACGCAGCCACTGTGCCCATCAATTGCAGCCACTGTGCCCATCAATTGCAGCCACTGTGCCCATCAATTGCCGCCACTATGCCCCATCAAACGCTGCCAGTGTGCCCCCCCGCCGGCCCACCGTCTGCACTTACCTGTCTTGGTGGGATAGCTCCTCAATGTCTTCTCCCGTCCTCTGCTATGATTGGATGCCTGGCGTCCAATCACAGCGCCTGTCGTTTTAGCCAATCAGGTGACGGGTAACAGATCAGAGCACCTGATTGGCGGAGAGGCGGTTTAGTGTTAGGAAAGCGAATGTTCATTCGCTTTCCAAACACAGCTGAGTGATCTGCGAGCGCCTATTAGACTAATCAGGTGCTTCAAAAACACCCCCGCCACTGTAGGGGGTGGCAGTGGCGGACATAGATTCATGCAATACATGAATCTATCTATTGGTGCTAGAGGGGGTGGCAGGAGAGAGGGGGCGGCGCCCGTGCGCGCTTATGGATGCACCGCCACTGCCCACTTCTATGCCATCTGCCCTCAACCCACTTCTATGCCATCTGCCCACAACCCACCACTATGCCATCTCGCCGCAAAGGAAAGGTCATTTTTATTAACATTCAATCACCATATGACTTGTGTCGCAATTGTATACGCTATATTATTATTTCTTTATTTCCTATTTTTTTCCCCATGGGAGTGGAGTTGTCCTTTGAACCGTAGGTGCTATGGAACACGACTGCGGCATATGCAACAGATCGCCTTTGGATCGGAGCATTTTTTTTTTGTAAATAATCGTGAGAGGGAAGGATGACATGGTGTACAAGGCTGAATGTGCTTCCTTCATCCAACTGTTTACCGGCATGTCTGTGGAGGAGTCTGGGTGTCTATCATCGGAGTGACAGCTGAGTGTGACCTCATAGAGATCCGTGCCTAGAATCAGTCATCGCAGTTCATCATTATTCAGGATTTTTACATCACACACGTAGGGTCGGCCAACATGAATCACACGCCGTGCCCAAACACTCAGGATATTGTTCAGAATATGACAGTTCTTGAGAAAGCTTACTTAGGGAACTAGCTGAAAATTAGCTTCTTAAAAAGGTCAGTCCACAGCAAACTGAAGTTGCGGTTTTAAAGCTGGACTATATTCCTTATTAGCCACAAATACACTTATGCTGCGTACACACGAGCGGACTTTACGGCAGACTTTGTCCGGCTGACTTTTCGACGGACTTTCCGAATGAATGGACTTGCCTACACACAATCAACCAAAGTCCGACGGATTCGTATGTAATGACGTACGACCAGACTAAAACAAAGAAGTTCATAGCCAGTAGCCAATAGCTGCCCTAGCGTCGGTTTTTGTCCCCCGGACTAGCATACAGATGAGCGGACTTTTCGACCGGACTCGAGTCCGTCGGACAGATTTGAAACATGTTTCATTTCTAGGTCCGTCCAACTTTTGAGAAAAAAAAGTCCGCTGGAGCCCACACACACGATCGAATTGTCCGACGGACTCAGGTACGCCGGACCAAGTATGCCGTAAAGTCCGGTCGTGTGTACGCGGCATTAGATGCCCTTGGAAACCCAGATATTACCTTGTAAAAGTAGTAGTGTCATCATCACTGTGCTGTACATAGCCTGTGCAGAGAGCAGAGCGGTGGGAGGGGTCCAGTAGACCCCACCCACTTACAGGCTGTCTGCAGAAAAATATAGGAGGGGGCGGAGACAAGACCAGTCACCCTGCATAAGATGAGGGAACAGCAGTGAGCGGTCTTTATTACAGGTTGCTCCGTCTTACACTGGATTACTGCACAGATCTGGAAGAAATATACAAAGTACACTGAGATTCAAGAAAGAATACACATGACAAATGTATTGAGACAATATTTGCTTATCCTAGTGTTCAGCTTTAGGTAGATACTGGGATTCTAAAAAGGGAACCATTCATGACATGGATTATGTAAGAAATGAAGGCAGGCCATATTATACTTTTTTTTTTTTTTAATTCAACCAGCAGGTTTAATGAAAAAAATGTGCAGATTCCCTATCAACATACTTGGTGCTGATGGGGGAAATCCTTCCCGTAGCGCTATTGTGTTCTGCCGGCAGAATACAATGATCGGTGTTGCTGGCTACAGCTCGCGGGACCGATTTTCAGGGAAAAACCAGACAGGCTGGTTGTACATAAGTCAGTCGATAGATCGACCTGTGTACAACCAGCTAACCCCATACATGGATTTAAATTCGGCCAAACCCTGCAGAACTGGCCGAATTTGGATCCATGTTTGCACCTTTCGAGTGTGTGTGGGGGGGGGGGGAGCGGGTACCTCCTCCTTCCCCTGTCGCCAGGTCCTTCGCAAAGCACAGCTCACTTTGCGCATGCGCAGCAGGGAACCGGCTGTGAAGTCACAAGGCTTCACTGCTGGTTTCCCTTAGCTGAATGAAGGCAAAATAACAAATGTGGACTGCGGGCAGAGCGGGTGTCAACGCCAGTCTGAATGAAGCCCTATATTCAATTCTTTTATTTAGCTTTACTTTAACTTGCCTGAGGACAGCTCCCCCTTCCAAAATGCCCCTCGGTCTCTGATAGATGCTATCCAGTCATCTTACTTACCCAATGCTGATAGATGGGCTTTGTTACATAAAGTGGAGTTCCACCCACTTTTACAACTCTTCAGCATCCCTCACTAAACTGTGCACTGTAAACAAATTGGATATTTAAAAAATTTTTTTCTCAGAACCTACTGTATATCTGCTGTATTCATTTTTCACTTCCTCCTCCCTGGCCGTGGCCCATCGCATCATTTCCTGTTTGCAATGCCTTCTGGGAAGGGGCAGCAACTTCCTCTGACATTTCCGTTGCTGACCTGACCTGAAACCTATTACACTGCTTGTGCTGCACTGAGCATGTGCGAGATCTGCAAGGATGAGATCCAGGAAGAAATACAGTCTGGCTTCAGATGCCCACACTTAAGATGGCCACGGCCTGCTGTAAGTTTATAAAATAACAAACTACTGCTATAAACTAACAAAACAGACCTTAGTTTACAGACTAACTTTACTAGAATACATTAAGCTTGTGTATTATAGGGGTATTTGTATTTAAAAAGTATAATTTTGGCCGGAACACCACTTTAATGTTGTTATGCACACTCCTGAGAGTGGGGAGAAAACATGTTCATACGGAAGACCAAAAAAATCATAATAATTTACTAATGAATACTGAAATCTTTGCACAAGCCCAACTGTAACTGCTTTTTACATCTCTTGTCGAGATTGCTGCAACAGAGCTCCAATGCTGGTGTTTCTTAGAGGGTTTGATTGAAAGAAAGTGAAAATTCAACCTAAAAAATATTCCTAATCGCGTTCTAAGAAAATTAAAAATTAAAAAAAAACAGGATTTTTGCTTGCACATGATTGGATGATGGAAATCAGAACAATTTCACAGCATGCACTAAGCTAAGTGAAAATTCTCTTTGCAAAGAAAGAGTTCACTTAGCTTGGTGAATGAGGTGAAATTGTGAATGTGGTGAAGTTGTGTTGACTTCAATCACTGGATAATGTTTAAGCAAAATCCCATTAAAAAAAAAAAAAAAAATCCTGGCACGTGATTGGGTATTCTTTAGAAAGTGAATTTTCACTTTCTTTAATCTCATTTACTGCAATAAGTGAAAATTGACATGTAAAGTGAAGATGCTCTACTCCTTTAGTAAATCAGGGTTGTTGTGGTCTTCTTCCTTCTAGCATTCACCTGCAACAGAAATATCAATTGTGAGTGGCCTAAGGGCCCGTTCACACCTGAGCGTTTTCAGCTTGTAAAAAAAATCTCAAAAGTTCCAAAACTCCCAGCAAGCAAAATCTCATCCATTTCAATGGCCCCTGTTCACATCTGAGCTTTCTGTCATCTGAAGCAAAACGCCTGAAGCTCAAAAAAGTACATGAGCTTCTTATTAGGCAGAATACAGGCGGTTTTCTGCTTTTTACATTGGTAACCTTTCGACCTGTACAAAAGCGCTACAAAAACTATTGAAATAACGCCAGAAAAACGCCCTAAAAAAGTCTGAAAACGATACGCTCAGGTGTCCTTAGACTCAGTTCACACCTATACAGGTGCGACTAAGCGTGCGTTTCCAGCACGTTCCCATGCGTCATGTGTAGGGCAGCCTATTCATTTCATTGGGCTTTCCTACATGCAAGAAACATGGAAAAGAAGTCCCTGATTCTTTTCCATAAATGCATCACACCAAAACACATGATGCATGGGGGTGTCATTAACAATTAAAGTAGAACTATAGGCAAAACTTTTTTTTCATTTTGGATAGAGCAAGGGAGGGTTATAACTCTTGTCCGATTTTATTTCCGCCATCCGTGTTACATTTCGGAGATTTCCTTTCATTTCCTGTCCCATAGCAAAACAGGAAGTGAGAGGCAAATCCCTGCAAATTAAAGGAATTCCTTGTGGACCACGGAGTCACCAGAACTAGTGTCCCCATTAGAAGATTTCCCCTCTATTACTTTTCTGGGGACAACCCACAATTTGGGATTTTCTTTTACTTTCACTTTCAATGATAATGGTAATCAGGGCAAATAGAGAGGGTGAAACTCCTTAAAGGGGATACAAACAGCAATAGATGTTTTAATCCCTCTCCACTCTATCCAAAACTTAAAAAAAAAACAAAAACAAAGTTTTGCCTTTAGTTATACTTTAACCACTTAAAGTGGAGTTCCACCCAAAAGTGGAACTTCCCCTCATCGGATTCCTCCCCCCCTCCGGTGTCACAGTTGGCACCTTTCAGGGGGGAGGGGGGTGCAGATACCTGTATATTACAGGTATCTGTACCCACTTCCGGTATATATAGCCACAGAATCTGCGATTATTTACGCCACTTCCTGTCCCCCCCCCCCCCCCGCTGTCTGCTGGGAAACAGACAGGTCCCAGAGATAGCAGGGACCATCCGTATTGCGCTCCGCAAGCCTTCACTTCCTGATTCCCTTACCGAAGATGGAGGCGGCAGCACCCGAGGACCGAGAGGCGGTTCGGCCTCGGGTGCCAACATCGCGGGCGCCCTGAACAGGTAAGTGTCCATGTTTTAAAAGTCAGCAGCTGCAGTATTTGTAGCTGCTGACTTTAAAAAAAAAAAATTTCGGCGGAGCTCCGCTTTAAGGGCCAGGCCCATTTCTCAAACTCGTTGTTTACAAGTTAAAATCAGTTTTTTTTTCTAGAAATTTACTTAGAACCCCCAAACATTATATATTTTTCTTCAGACACCCTAGAGAATATAATGGTGGTCATTGCAATACTTTATGTCACACCGTATTTGCGCAGCGGTCTTACACGCGCAATTTTTTTGGAAAAAATACACTTTTTTTAATTAAAAAATAAGACAACAGTAAAGTTAGCCCAATTTTTTTCTATATTGTGAAAGATGATGTTACGCTGAGTAAATTGATACACAACATGTCACGCTTCAAAATTGCGCACGCTCATGGAATGGCGACAAACTTTGACCCTTAGAAATCGCCATGGGCAACGTTTAAAAATGTCTACAGGTTACCAGTTTTGAGTTACAGAGGAGGTCTTAGGCTAGAATTATTGCTCTCACTCTAACAATCGGCGCGATACCTCACATGTGTGGTTTGAACAGCGTTTTCATATGGGAGCGCGACTTACGTACACGTTCGCTTCTGTGCGTGAGCTCGGTGGAACATCCCTTCTAATAGAAAAAAAGAATGACAAGACCTCTTTAATGTGAGATCTGGGATCAAAAAGATCTCACATTTACACTTAAAAGCAATATAAAAAAAAAAATTATTTTTATTTTATTTTATTTTTTTCCCCTTTAAGACCATTGGGCGGAAGTGACGTTTGCCACGTGTCATCAGTGCCACGTATTAGTGCCATCTGTCATCAGTGCCACGTATTAGTGCCATCTGTCATCAGTGCCACGTATTAGTGCCATCTGTCATCAGTGCCACATATTAGTGCCATCTGTCATCAGTGCCACATATTAGTGCCATCTGTCATCAGTGCCACATATTAGTGCCATCTGTCATCAGTGCCACATCAGTGTCATCAGTGCCACGTATCAGTGCCACATCAGTGTCATCAGTGCCACGTATCAGTGCCACGTCAGTGTCATGTGTCATTGTCCTGGTGCTCCAGGGCCTTCAAAAGTGTAATAGGTAGTCAACAAGTTAGATGTGTAATTTATGCTCCTAGAACACGTGATGGTGCTCCCTGCATGTTGGGCCTCTCTATGTGGCCAGGCTGTGAAAAAGTCCCACACATGTGGTATCGTAATACTCAGGAGGAGTAGCAGAATGTATTTTGGGGTGTTATTTGTGGTATACACATGCCATGTGAGAGAAAAAAACCTATTACAATGACAATTTTGTGTGTGTGTGTGGGGGGATCTTCATTTTGCAAAGAATTGTGGGAAAAAATGACATCATCAAAAACCTCACCATGCATCTTACTAAATACCTTGGAATGTCTACATTCAAAAAAGGGGTCATTTGAGGGGTATTTGTACTTTCCTGGCTTGTTCTGGTCGCAAGAACATCAGTATATCAGGTGATCAATTTTTTATGATTTGCACCACAGCTTGTAGACTCTCTAACTTTCACAAAGAGCAAATAATATCCACTAATTTGGGTTATTTTTACCAAAGATATGTAGCAGTATAAATTGTGGCCAAAATTTATGAAGAAAAACTAATAATTTGCAAAATTTTATCACAGAAACTAAGAAAAATGCGTTTTTTCTCTAAATTTTCGGTCTTTTTTCATTTATAGCGCAAAAAATAAAAAATCCAGAGGTGATCAAATACCACCAAAAGAAAGCTGTATTTGTATGAAAAAAAGGACAAAAAATTCATTTGGGTACAGTGTTGCATGACTGAGTAATTGTCATTCAAAGTGTGACAGCGCTGAAAGCTGAAAATTGGTCTGGTCATGAGGGGGGTTTAAGTGCCCAGTAGGCAAGTGGTTAAAAAGATCCCGGGGTTATGGCAGCTATCTGCTGCCATAACAATGGTATTCAATGTCAAACAGCCGATGTATAATGATGACGGGTGGTCTGTAAGTAGTTATTGGCATTGCTGCACGTCTGGTTTCTTTGTATGCCAGGAAAGATTGCGGATTTGCGCTCCTTCCCAACACACAAGGGTCTGAACCCAGTGTAAGATATACACCTTTATCATGGTACAGGTTTGCTGTTTGGGCCTCGTTTCCTTTTTATCTTTATTGCTTTTTTCCCCCATAGTTCCTAACTTTCTTTCAAGGTAAATTCCCCTCTTCATCAGAGCCCCTTGAAACGTGTCAGCCACATTGGACCTGGATGGCTTCTTCCCATGCTGTTGATTAACTGCTGTAGGTTTGGCCATCATGGCTTTGATTTCACTGATACGCTTGTTAACCGAATATTTACTTTTATGAATTAATAAATGGTATATAAAGTTAATGCGCTAGGCTGGTGCGCCCTCTTTTTGTTGTTTTTTTGTGCAATGCATGACCTCTGTCAGTAGTCTGAGAACTGACACTTCCTGGGAAGAAACTAGATATCCCACAATCCCTGGGTCTAGTGCTGGTGCAAGCGACAGCTAAATAGTAACTAGATCTGACACATACACAGGCAGGCAGAGCAATTAACCGAGAACTCACCCTACTGAAAGAGATGTGTTTTCATCACATTAGCACTCCCACATTTGTGATGCAACACAGAGGAAATGAGAAGGCATGGACTGGACACTGTGTGACCTGGAACAAGAAGTTGTCTTTCCTTATTGGTGAATAGGGACAAGCTAGGTGAATGAATTCATGGACATAGAGGGATCGATCGGCCATGACACTACAAAAACTGAAGCCACAACATGCGACCCCATCATTACAAAGTAAGGCAAACAAACGGCACACGATAACCACACTAATATCTAGTTATAGCAACAAAAACATTTGAAAGTGTAAAATGCCTTTAAATAAAAGGTAATTATTTAATCAATCTGGAATTAAAAAAAAGAGAGAACATGACTCTACTTACAGCAACCAGCGCCGGGTTTCTTTGTCCCAGATTATTAGACGCCTGGTGGTGCCGGTCTCCGTTGATATCACCGCTATCATCAGCGAGCAGTTGTTGTTGCTGGTGTTGGCGGTAGTCTGGTGGAGCAGCACAGGTGCTCTTGTTGTGCTTACTGTTCTTCCTGGTACCTTGGCCATGTTGCACCAAGGTCAGCAGTTGCAGCGTATTCTCCCTCTCTCTGTCCGAGCTCTCTGCCCTGCTGCGCTCATAGCGGCCCTCGCAGTTGAGGTGATGCTGGCGACACACGGCGATTCGCGCCCGTAAACGCTCCACTATGGCACTGTGCAGACGAGGGGCAGCTGATCCACCACCGAGCAGGCCGACGCCAGAGACACCAATGCCAAGGCTTCCAGCCGGGGCTTGCGGGGGAGCCGTTTCCCCCATATTTCCCACACAGTATGGAGGCACTTTTCCCGTTAGTTGATGAAATCACAGATGATGAATTATATATCCTAGTGCCACATTAATGGAGGCTTAAAGATGATCCAGGAAACGTCAAATAAAACTGATCTATGCAGCAGAGAATCCTGTCCTGGAAGAAAAAGAATGTTAGTGCCTTGTGTTCATCAAGCATTTCATACACAGCACAGAGGGAAGGAACCTGCAGCTGGAGCACTACAAGCCCCAGAATGTACTAGTGAAGGAATGGGCAGATTAGAGTACCCCTGGCATGATAAAAAATATCCCATGAAAATATCTGTTATTTGGCGGTTATGCTGACCCCTAAGAGCAGCATTTCTCAACCAGGGTCCTCCAGAGGTTGCCAGGGGTTTCTTGACTAACTTTTTTAACCAATGTAATGGACATTGAGCGTACATGTAAAGGGGAAAGGGAGGGCTCTCCACTGACCACCAATGTAAAATATATTTCTTCTCTAACTGTCTACCAAGAGAGAGAAGTCCTTTGAATGTAAGAAGTCCTTTTCTATTGATGTCCAATGCAAGGTACACCCTTCTCCAATGACCTTTAATGTAGGAGGCATGCCTCCACTGACCACCAATGTGCAAGGGCAATCCTCCACTGACCACCAATGTAAGGGGGTACTTTTAAACTGATCATCAATATGAGGGATCCTTCTCTAATAACTACCACCAAAGGACACCTTTCCACTGACCACCAACATAAGGGACACCTCTTCACTGACCACCAACATAAGGGACACCTCTCCACTGACCAGTGGCCACCAACATAAGGGACACCTTTCCACTGACCACCAACATAAGGGACACCTCTCCACTGACCACCAACATAAGGGACACCTCTCCACTGACCACCAACATAAGGTACACCTCTCCACTGACCACCAACATAATGGACACCTCTTCACTGACCAGTGGCCACCAACATTAGGGACACATCTCCACTGACCACCAATGGAAGTAGGAAGGAAGTACTACCAACATAAGGCATACCTCTTCACTGACCACCAACATAAGGAACACCTCTCCACTGACCATCAACATAAGGGACAAATCTTCACTGACCACCAACATAAGGAACACCTCAACACTAACCACCAACATAAGGAACACCTCAACACTAACCACCAACATAAGGTACACCTATCCACTGACCACCAACATAAGGGGCACCTCTCCACTGACCAACATAAGGGACACCTATCCACTGATCACCAACATAAGGGGCACCTCTTCACTGACCAGTGGCCACCAACATAAGGGACACCTCTACACTGACCACCAACATAAGGGACACCTCTCCATTGACCACCAACATTAGGGACACATCTCCACTGACCACCAACATAAGGGACACCTCTCCACTGACGAACATAAGGGACACCTCTCCACTGACCACCAACATAAGGGGCACTTCTCTACTGATGTCCAATGCAAGGTGGACCCTTCTCCAATGACCATTGACTCTCAATGACTCTCCATGAGCATGCCTCCACTAACCATCAGTGTGCAAGGGCAATTCTAAACTGGCCACCAACATAAGGGGGTACTTTTATACTGATCATCAATGTGAGGGATGCTTCTCTGCTAACCACCACCAAAGGACACCTCTCCATTGACCACCAACATAAGGGACATCTCTTTACTGACCACCAACATAAGGGACACCTCTTCACTGACCACTAACATAAGGTACACCTCTTCACTGACCACCAATATAAGAGACTCCTCTCCACTGACGCCCTATGTAAGGAGGAATGTCTCCATTGACCACCATCGTAAGGAGGAATTTCTCCACTGACCACTAACGTCAGGAGGAATTTCTCCACTTACAACCAACGTAAAGAGAAATTTCTCCACTGACCAGCAACTAAAGGAGTAATTTCTCCACTGACCACCAAGACAAGGAGTAATTTCTCCAGTGACCACCAACGAAAGGAGGATTTTCTCCAGTGACCACCAACGAAAGGAGGATTTTCTCCAGTGACCACCAACGAAAGGAGGAATTTCTCCACTGACCACCAACAAAAGGAGGAATTTCTCCACTGACCACCAACAAAAGGAGGAATTTCTCCACTGACCACCAACAAAAGGAGGAATTTCTCCACTGACCACCAACAAAAGGAGGAATTTCTCCACTGACCACCAACAAAAGGAGGAATTTCTCCACTGACCACAAGTGTAAGGGGACATAATTTTTACTGTCTGTTCTTTTTTTCTGGTCAGTATTACATGTTTTTCTCATTATTGCATAGAGAACCAATGTTAGAATTAGATCTACAACTTACTGATGATGCTAATGTACTGTGAGCTGAAGATATATATAGTTTTTTTAACAAGGGATTCCCGGACACCTTTCATTTTTTTTCAAGGGTTTCACAAGTGCTGCCCTAGAGGGTTCAATGCTTTTCTTGCTGACCCAGTGCTATTTACCTCCTATGCTGCTTGAGGGTGCTCATAATCAAATGAAGCTTTTCTCAACCTTTTTATCCTAGATGAGGAAGCTTTCAAATAATCTTCAGGTATGTGGAACCCCTGCCAAAACCAATTAATCGGGAGTCAGAGGGAAAAATACTACTCATTGGTGGTCCATAAGAAGAATGCCCTCCCTTACAGTGGCGATCAGAACGCCACCCTCACAGATAGCTAAAAAGATCCTGGGTGTCATGCCACTGACTCTCCCAAGTGGCATTTGCTCTGAGCCCCATGTAGGCACCATTAGGGTCAATCAGCCACAGCTCAAGGAACCCTAGCAACACCTTGGGGAACCCTGGTTGGAGATGGCGGATGATACTTAGCACCATCTAGTGGTCAAATGCAGCATTCTCCATTTTAAATCCATGAAAAACATTCAAACATTCAACTAGCACAGAAATAAGTTATACAAAAAATGGTGCGCTATACCTTTAATGCGTGAGCAACACTTGTAAGGAAAGAATGTGTGACAGGTATAAAAGGGGCATAAAATATATTAGTAAGCATAAAATACACAAAGGAGTCCATAAAAAATGCTGTGTATTTTATGGTTATTAGCATATTTTATGCACGTTTATACTTGTTGCGCTTTATTATTTTTTTAAATTTGTTATTCACTCTTAAAGGGATAGTGCACCATTTTATGCATTTTATTATTATTATCCACTTGCCCTCCAGAAGATTTACCCCCCTTCCTGACCAGTCTATTTTTTGCGATATGGCACGGTGTTACTTTAACTGACAATTACGTGGTCGAGTGACACTGTACCCAAATAAAACGTATGTCCTTTTTTTTCCTCACAAATAGATCTTTCTTTTGGTGGTATTTGATCACTACTGTGTTTTTTATTTTTTGCATCATAAACAAAAAAAGACTGACAATTTTGAAAAAAAAACAACATTTTTTACTTTCTGCTATAAAACGTATACAATAAAAAAAAAAAAAAAAAAGTACAAAAGAATTGAATTTCTTTATTTAGGGCAATATGTATTCTGCTACATATTTTTGGTAAAACAAAATCCCAATAAGCGTATATTGATTGGTTTGCGCAAAAGTTATAGCATCTACAAACTAAGGGATATTTTTTTTTCTACTAATAATGGCAGCAATCTTGCAGCAGACAATCATACACTAACTGACACTTTTTTGGGAACCAGTGACACTAATACAGTGATCAGTACTAAAAATATGCACTGTCACTGTACTAATGACACTGGCTGGGAAGGGGTTAAACATCAGGGGCGATCAAAGGGTTAAATGTGTGTCTAGTTGGTTAAATTTAAAAGAAGTGACCTGTCGCAACCTTGATGTATCAATGGCATGCTTCCATCCCGGGTTATTATATGAAAAATGATAGAAGGATTAGATCCTCAATGACATGCTTCATTTAAAGTCCCACTTTCCTTCTCTAATGTTTCATGTGTCTAGTTGGTGTTTTCTTACTGTGGGGGAGGTGCTTGTACTAGGGGAAGACATGGATCCATGCCCCTGCTTTGCAGGATCCATGTCTTCCCTGCTGACAGAACAGCAATCTGCCTTTTTTACATAGGCAGAATGGCGATCTGCCTGTGTACCGAGTGATCGGCGGGTGCTGGCGGACATAAAGTGCATGGTGACCGCCCATCAGCTCCCCCTGTGAATAAATCACAGAAGGAGTGAGCCAGAGGTGCCTGCTACCCTGAAGTGCAGGATCATGTGTATATATATATATATATATATATATACGTGATCCGGCACACAGCGGCCGCCCTGAAGCAGTAAAACCGCTATAGGGCGGGCTCTAAGTGGTGAATATAATACAGGATTTATATAGCGCCAACAGTTTGTGCAGCACTTTACAATATGAAAATAGACAGTACAGTTACAATACAATAAAATACAAGTGGGTTAAAAGGACCCTGCTCATAAGAGCTTACAATTTAATAGGGTGGGGCAAGTGGTACAAAAGGTAATAATTGTAATGCCGCGTACACACGAGCGGACTTTACCGGCAGACTTTGCCCGGCGGACGGGATTTGGTCGGACAATTCGATTGTGTGTGGGCTCCAGCGGACTTTGTTTTCTCAAAAGTTGGACGGACTTAGATTTGAAACATGTTTTAAATCTATCCGTCAAACTCGAGTCCGGTCGAAAAGTCCGCTCGTCTGTATGCTAGTTCGACGGACTTAAAGCCACGCTAGGGCAGCTATTGGCTACTGGCTATCAACTTCCTTGATTTAGTCCGGTGGTACGTCATCACATACGAATTCGACGGACTTTGGTGGATTGTGTGTAGGCAAGTCCATTCATTCGGAAAGTCCGTTGTAAAGTACGTCGAAAAGTCCGCCGGGCAAAGTCTGCCGTAAAGTCCGCTCGTGTGTACGCGGCATAAGGCTGATAAGGTGATGGAAGAATTAAAAGTTCAGTGGTTGGATGGAGGTGTGATAGGCTTCTGTGAAGAGATGAGTTTTTAGGGTTCACCTAATGGTAGCCAGAGTTGGAGATAGCCAGACAGATTGAGGTAGAGAGTTCCAGAGGATGGTGGAGGTTCTTGAGAAGTCCTGGAGATGGGCATATCCGAGATTAGTTCAGTATTCAGATGGTTTGTGTGCAGCTTACCTTATTAGTTCTGGATTTCCGCACTAAGCGCTGAGTCTTTATTAATTCTCCCCCGAAATAAGAGTTATGCCCCGTACACACAAATGGATTTTCCGACAACAGATGTTGGATGTGAGCTTGTTGGCTGAAAGTCCGACCGTGTGTATGCTCCATCGAACATTTGTTGGCGGACTTTTTGCCAACAAATGTTGGCTAGCAGGTCCTCAAATTTTCTGCCAACAAAACTTTGTTGTTGGAATTTTTGATCGTGTGTACACAAGTCCGAAGCACAAAATTCCACGCATGCTCAGAATCAAGCAGAAGGAGCCGCACTGGCTATTGAACTTCCTTTTTCTCGGCTCTTCGTACGTCTTGTACGTCACCACGTTCGTAATTGTTGGCCAACATTTGTGTGACCGTGTGTATGCAAGACAAGTTGGAGCCGACAACCTTCGAACAAAAATTCAGGGTTTTGTTGTCGGAAAGTCCGATCGTGTGTACGGGGCATAATACCCTTTGTTTTTCTGCCCCATTCACAAAGAACAAATGTACGGCCTTTTTACACGTTAGTAAATCCACCCCTAAGTCCCTGTTCACATCGGCGCGATTTGACAGGTCAAATTGGAGCCTATTGGTGGAAATAGGAGCGTCCCAATCGGTGCAACGCCAACTTTGCGGCGCTACACCGATTTCCAAAAGAAGTTCCTGCACTACTTTTGGCGACTTCGGGGGGGGGGGGGATTTCAATGGACATCGGTACATGAACCCGCCCAGATGTCTGTCAAGTCGCCCCTCGAAGTCAGGCTGAAATGCGGCTTTGAAGTCGTGCGAATTCAGATGAACTCGCGCGATTTCAAAGCCGTGTGAAGGCGGGCTCAGTGATAGAGAGGTAACTATTTATAGAAGCCGGGGAGTGAGGATTTGATGACCTCCATCTGTAGTCAATTGCCATTTTGTAGAGAAGGGAAACTTGAATTTTTACTTGCTAGTTACAACAGATTATGTATGGCACAGATTAAAAAGAAAAGGTCATTCTTTAAAGAGAAGTCATTACTGCAATGTTTACCAAAAATTAATTCATGACGTCTCTCATGTTTTTCCACTATCCACTTCACCATCCAGGGAAAACCCACCCGGCTTTCCCTGCTACAGATGCGGCTCGGTCCTCGGCTCTGTGATATTTACTAACACCATAAATGAGGTTGGGGAGAAGTCTGACTACAGAAAGCTGAGCAAAATATTTATCTGGAAAGCCAAACAGACAGTTCCCCTGAAAAGCCCTCCGTGAGTAACCTGCAATCTTCTGGAGAAGAGCTAAATGTAGAAAATGGTGACTATTGGTCAAACCATCGTCCAAAACATTTCTAACTTAAAAGGTGACATCCAGGCAGATACAGTGCATCTGGAAAGTATTCACAACACTTCACTTTTTCCACATTTTCTTATGTTACAGCCTTATTCCAATATGTATTAAATTCGTTATTTTCCTCAAAATTCTACAAACAATACCCCATAATGACAACGTGAAAGAAGTTTGTTTGAAATCTTTGCAATTGTATTAAAAATTTTAAAAAAATTAAATAATCCCATGTACATAAGTAATCACAGCCTTTGCCATGACACTCAAAATTGAGCTCTGGTGCCTCCTGTTTCCACTCATCAACCTTGAGATGTTTCTACAACTTGATTGGAGTCCACCTGTGGTCAATTTAGTTGATTGGACATGATTTGGAAAGGCACACACCTGTCTATATAAAGGTCCCACAGTTAACAGTGCATGTCAGAGCACAAACCAAGCCATGAAGTCCAAGGAATTGTCTGTAGACCTCCGAGACAGGATTGTATCGAGGCACAGATCTGGGGAAGGGTACAGAAAAATGTTGGTCTCAATGAGCACAGTGGCCTCCATCATCTGTAAATAGAAGAAGTTTGGAACCACCAGGACTCTCTTCCTAGAATGTGCCGCCCGGCCAGACTGAGCAATCAAGGGAGAAAGGCCTTAGTCAGGGAGGTGACCAAGAACCTGATGGTCACTCTGACAGAGCTCCAGCGTTTCTCTGTGGAGAGAGCAGAACCTTTCAGAAGAACCACCATCTCTGCAGCACTCCACCAATCAGGCCTGTATGGTAGAGTGGCCAGACGGAAGCCACTCCTCAGTAAAAGGCACATGACAGCCCATCTGAATTTTCCCAAAAGGCATCTGAAGGACTCTCAGACCATGAGAAACAAAATTCTGTGATCTGATGAAGCAAAGATTGAACTCTTTGGCCTGAATGGCAAGCGTCATGTCTGGAGGAGACCAGGCACCGCTCACCACCTGGCCAATACCATCCCTACAGTGAAGCATGGTGGTGGCAGCATAATGCTGTGGGGACGTTTTTCAGCGACAGGAACTGGGAGACTAGTCAGGATGAAGGGAAAGAGGAACGCAGCAATGTACAGAGACATCCTTGATGAAAACCTGCTCCAGAGCTCTGGTCCTCAGACTGGGGCAGATGTTCATCTTCCAACAGGACAACGACCCTAAGCACACAGCCAAGATAACAAAGGAGTGGCTATGGGACAACTCTGTGAGCGTCCTTGAGTTGCCCAGACTTGAATCCGAATGAACATCTGTGGAGAGATCTGAAAATGTCTGTGCACCCACCTGATGGAGCTTGAGAGTTCCTGCAAAGAAGAATGGGAGAAACTCCCCAAAAATAGGTGTGCCAAGCTTGTAGCATCATACTGAAAAAGACTTGAGGCTGGAATTGGTGCCAAAAGAGCTTCAACAAAGTACAGTAATACCTTGGATTAAGAGCATAATTTGTTCCAGAAGCATGCTTGTAATCCAAAGCACTCGTATATCAAAGCAAGTTTCCCCATAGGAAATAATGGAAACTCAGATAATCCGTTACACAGCCACTGCTTGTCTATGCAGTACCGCATATGGCCAGAGGTGCGGGGGCGCCGGAGACACTCAAACGCTCGGAGACCACTCGGAGACACTCAGAGAGTTTCCAAGTGTCTCTGAGCATTTTTGTTTGATGACAACCGAATAAAAACAAAAGAACAATTGTATCTAGAAGTTACATCTCTAGAAGTTACACTCGGGAACGGGGTGTTTCTGAGTGTCTCAGAGCGTTTCAGAGTGTCTCTGAGCGTTTTTGTTTGATGGCAACCAAACAAAAACAAAAGAACAATTGTATCTATAAGTTACATCTTTCATTTTGAAATATTTAAAATCTTGTAAAAAAAAAAACAAAAAACGATGAGTTTTGTATACATGCTGGGTGGTACTCCCAAAAGGTTTTTTTTTTAATTCATTTTGACTATAAAAGACTTAAAATTTTTCAAAATGAACCACTTGCCGACCACCTCATGTAGGAGCCTGCGCCGGATCATGTGCTTAGTACGTGATCCGGGGCACTTTTGGGTAAAGGGGGGGGGGGTGCGCTTGCTGCTGGCACCGCGGCTGTGATTGGACACAGCACAAGCCGATCAGCGGGTGCCGGCCAATGGATGTCTGCCGGCACCCGCTGATCGGTGAGGAGAGACACAGAACAGAACTCTGCCTATGTAAATAAAGCAGTGCTCTGTCCTGTCTGCGGGGGTGTGCTGCATTTTGTTTCCCTGCAGAGAACGCCCCTTAGTAAAAGCAGCACACAGTACACATAAACACTGGCTAGGCACATATTTAACCCTTTGATCACCCCTGATGTTTAACCCCTACCCAGCCAGTGTCATTAGTAAAGTGACAAATATATACATTTTATTTGGGTACAGAGTCGCACGACCGCACAATTGTCAGTTAAAGTAACGCAGTGGCGTATCGCAAACAATGGCCTGGTCATGAAGGGGGGTAAATTTTCCGGAGGTCAAGTGGTTAATGATGAATAAAGACGAATGATTACTGATTACGTTTTTGCCATAATTCGTCATTCGTTTTATTGATCTATTGGGTGGGAAGTTGTAGATGGAGCAGCACGTTCTTCTCATATTTATTTTCTTTTATTTTGTGCTTTGTCGGCCGGCCCTTAGGGTGAGTATAAAAATAAAATTGTGTCTTCTTACACAATTTTATTTTTATACTCACCCTAAGGGCCGGCGCACACCATGAATCGAGCAGGAACGTGCTGCGCATTCCTATGTGATTCACATGCGACCCGCAGTTGGGGGGGGCAGTGCCATTTCAGCCCAATGGGTTGAAATTGTGTCGGACCACACAAGATGCCTGTACTACTTTAGAAAACGCAGAGCTACTGGATGGCACGGTATGTCGGTACGATGCGATTCGGCGCAGGCAAACACCTGCATTTGGGTGTCGTCAGCATTGCACCCGCTGCAGATCACAAGCGCAGTGCGTTGTACTGGACCGCATCTGGTGTGACCTCAACCCTTAAAAACCATTGTGCGGGAAACCCGCATTCCGTGTGCGTTTCCCGCGCTGCGTTCTGTTGTAAACTGTCCCTCAGGGCGGAGGTCACACCAGATGCAGTCCAGTGCGTTTTTAGGCCCGGGTTCACACTGGTGCCATGCCAGACATCGCATGAGATTCCCACTGCTGTGGAAATCACATGCGATGCAAACTCAGCCATGCAAACTGTTGCATCACATTCGGACTAAACTCATGCAGGACCCTTTTTTTTTTTGCCTGCACTGGAATTGGATCGCATGAGTGTTCACACCCACGAGATGCGATTCCTGTCCGAATTCACAGTTTACACTGCGATCTGCCAACCGATCTGGAGGGGGGTGTCATTAACTTTGTATTGACACCCTGCAGTGCTTTGCAGAGGGCAGTGTGAACTCCCTGCGAGTCGGGAGCGATGCGGGAACCCGCACAGAATTCGCAGGATTTCCCGCATTGCACAAGTATGAACCGAGCCTTATTCTGCATCAAAAACGCATGCACAGCGTTTACCATGGACTCCAATATAAGTCACACCAGTGCAAGTCAAACAAAATTAGTAAATGTATTTTTTTCTGTATGGAACGCATCTGGAAGGTGGCAAAACCCCCCAAAAAACGCACTGGAACGCACATATCCTCAACTGAGATGAAGAAAAAAAAAAGGGGGGGGAAACGCAGCGGCACGTGCAAGCAGAAACGCACCGGAACGCAGAAATTGTGGTGTGAACCGGCCCAAATAATTGTATTATTATCTGATCAATACCGATGAGATCGCCAGAACTTCCCTTCTGATTGATTTTAGATCAGATTACACCCCCCCCCCCCCGGCCAGGAAATTGTTGATCGGCAGCGCTGAGATGATTGGGTCGCCGATTGTATTTATTGATTGATCGAATTATGAAGTTGCGTGGTGGAAACGGAGATATGATTGGATGAATTATGAGCGTCTCCTCCAACTATTGATGAAATCCCACTTCCCCGTGTGTGACCGATTGATTGGATGTGAATGGAGATGGAAGAACGAATGTACGGCGGCCATAGGTGGTCACTGTGCGTTCCAAGGGAGCGCCCCTTCCGATACCGGGACCCCCAGAACTCACTCCCCACTTCATATGTAGAAGTTGTCATTACACCATGATGGCAGTCACCTGTACCCCTCCTTCATGCTGGGAGTTGTAGTCCCTTCCCGTCCTCCATGCTGGGACTTGTAGTCCCCCCTCCTTCTCCATGCTAGGACTTGTAGTCCCCCCTCCATGCTGGGAGTTGTAGTCATCTTCTTCCCCCTTGCTGAGAGTTGTAGTCCTCTTCTTCCCCCATGCTGAGAGTTGTAGTCCCCCCTCCTCCTCCATGCTGGGACTTGTAGTTCCCCCTCCATGCTGAGAGTTGTAGTCCCTCCTCTATGCTGGGAGTTGTAGTCCCCCCTCCTCCTTTATGCTGGGACTTGTAGTCCCCCCTCCTCCACCCTGGGAGTTATAGTCCTCCATGCTGGGACTTGTAGTCCCCCTCATCCTCCATGCTGGGACTTGTAGTCCTCTTCCTCCTCCATGCTGGGACTTGTAGTCCTCTTCCTCCTCCATGCTGGGACTTGTAGTCCCCTCCCTCTTTCATGCAGGGACTTGTAGTCCCCCCTCCTCCATGCTGGGACTTGTAGTCCCCCTTCCTCCTCCATGCTGGGACTTGTAGTCCCCCCCTCCTCCATGCTGGGAGTTGTAGCCCCCCTCCTCCACCCTGGGAGTTATAGTTCCCCTCCATGCTGGGAGTTGTAGTCCCCCCTCCTCCATGCTGGGACATGTAGTCCCCTTCTCCTCCACCCTGGGACTTGTAGTCCTCCTCGATGCTGGGAGTTGTAGTCCTCCAGCCCCCTGTAGAAGTAATGATGTAGACTATGGGGTGTCACCTACCTAGTGGCAGCGATCAGATCTGATAGGAGATCGGTGTATTGTAGTGTAATGCTCCCTCCAGCACGGCTGAAGCCCGATCTCCGGCACACTCACACATCGGGCTGCGGATAGAACTTTCCTCCCTCCAGCCTGCAGACACCGCCGAGCCCCGGATCAGCCCGACCCGCGGACACTGCACAGACCCTCATTGTGTAGACTGGGGAGCGCCGGGGGAGCACTCCTACTCCCCCTACTGCTACAAGCCGGGAAGTGCAGCTCATGGCAAAACACTGCTGAGAAAAGCTCACTGAGGTGCAGAGGCGCCCTCTGATGGCCAACAGTGAGAATACAGCAGACAGACATTTGGTCAAGTTACTTTTATTAAAAGGTATAACTAAAGCCAAAACTTTTTTTTTTGAATAGTTATAATCCCTATCAGTTTTTTTTTTTTGCCATATGTGTCCCATTGGGGAGATTTACCTTCACCTCCTGTCCCATAACCAAAAACAGGAAGTGAGAGGAAAATTAAAGTATAACTTAATCAAACCTGGAGTGTGGAGTTGAATCCTTGTCAGTTTTTATTACTGTCTGTGCCCATATTAAACCACTTGACCTCTGAAAGATTTACCCCCCCCCCCCCTTCCTGACCAGGCCATTTTTTTGTGATACGGCACTGCGTTATTTTACCTGACAATTGTGCGACGCTGTACCCAAATAAAATTGATGTCCTTCCCCCCCAAATAGAGCTTTCTTTTGGTGGTATTTGATCATATCTGAAGTACAAAAAAAAAAAAAAAAAAAGCAAACAAAAAGAAAAAGACAGACAATTTTGGAAAAAAAAAAACAATATTTTTTTACTTTCTACTATAAAACATACCCAATAAAAAAAAAATCTTCATCAATTTAGGCCAATATGTATTCTGCTACATATTTTGGTAAAAAAAAAAAATCCCAATAGGCGTAATTCTCTATGGCATAGATTCAACAAGGTGTTGGAAAGGTTCCTCAGAGATTTTGATCCATATTGACATGATGGCATCACACAGTTACTGCAGATTTGTCGGCTGCACATCCATGATGTGACTCTCCCGTTCCACCACATCCCAAAGGTGCTCTATTGGATGAGATGTGGTGACTGTGGAGGACATTGGAGTACAGTGACCTCATTGTCCAGTGGTGAGATGATTGGATCTTTGTGACATGGTGCATTATCCTGCTGGAAGGAGCCATCAGAAGATGGGTACATTGTAGTCATAAAGACCCCATTCACACTGGAGGCGTTTTTTTCAGGCGCTTTTGGGCTAAAAATAGCGCCTGTAAAAGTCTCCCCTTCAGTCTCGGTGTGAGAGCCCGAGAGTTTTTCACACTGAGGCGAAAAAACTCCTGCAAGCAGCATCTTTGGAGCGGTGTACACACCGCTCCTAAAGTGCCCCTGCCCATTGAGATGAATGGGCAGCACCGCCGAACGGCCGCCAAAGCACCGCTGCAGTGGGGCTTTGCTTTAACCCAGGGATCCTCAAACTACGGCCCTCCAGCTGTTGCGGAACTACACATCCCATGAGGCATTGTAAAACTCTGACATTCACAGACATGACTAGACATGATGGAAATTGTAGTTCCTGAACACCTGGAGGGCCGCAGTTTGAAGACCCCTGCTTTAACCCTTTTTTCAGCTGCTAGCGGGGCTTAAAAGCACCCCACCAGTGGCAGAAAACCTCTGCAAAAACTACGGTAAAGCGGCGCTTTACTGCCGACGCCCTGGTGTGAAAGCAGCCAAAGGGATGGACATGGTCAGCAACAATACCCAGGTAGGCCGATGAGTTTAAATGATGCTCAACTGGTACTAAGGGGCCCAAAGTGTACCAAGAAAATATCCCCCCCACACCATTACACCAGCTGAAATCAAGACTCATCAGACCAGACAACGTTTTTCCAATCTTCTATTGTCCAATTTTGGTGAGCCTGTGTGATTTGTAGCCTCCGTTTCCTGTTCTTAGCTGACAGGAGTGGCACCCGGTGTGGTCTTCTGCTGCTGTAGCCCATCTGCTTCAAGGTTCGATGTGTTGTGCGTTCAGAGACAGTAGTCTGCATACCTTGATTGTAACGAGTAGTTATTTGAGATGCTGTTGCCTTTCTATCATCTTGAACCAGTCTGCCCATTCTCCTCTGACCTCTGACATAAAAAAGGCATTGTCATCCACACAACTGCCGCTCACTGGACATTTTCTCTTTTTCAGACCATTCTCTATAAGGCCCCATTCACACCTAAGCGTTTTGTAGCTTGAAGCTTCAAGCTACAAAACGCTTGAGGGGAAAAAAATCCATTATTCTCTATGGAGATGGTTCACATCGCCACTCCAAGTCACCTGAAGCCCCACACCTGAAGCTCAAACAAGTTCTGGACCCTTTTTTGTGGCGCGAATCGGGCAGATTTGGGCGTTTTTGGAGCAGGAAGCAGATAACAAAATCTAACAACATGGCGCAATACAAATCCCATATCAAATCAAATCAAAATCAAATCAAGAAATGATGAAACAGATGATCATTTTTCCTATTGGCTAATAAAAAAAAACGCCAAAGCTCAAAAATGCCGGACAACGCTGCATGGAAACGCGCAAATATGCCTGAAAAGACACGCGACAAAACGCTCAAAAACGCTACGCTCAGGTGTGAATGGGGCCTAAATCCTAGAGATGATTGTGCGTGAAAATCCCAGTAGATCAGCAGTTTTTTAATTACTCAGACCAGCCTGTCTGGCACCAACAACCATACCACGTTCAACGTCACTTAAATCCCCTTTCTTCCCCAATTTGATGCTCAGTTTAAACTTCGGCAAGTCGTCTTCACCACATCTAGGTGCTTAAATGCATCGAGTTGCTGCCATGTGATTGGCTGTTTAGCAATATGTGTTGCCAAGCAATTAAAACAGGTGTACCTAATAAAGTGGCCGGTGAGTGTATGTTTACTACATAAACTGGTATTTCGATTTTTGCCCTTATAAGGGTGCAATTATCATTTCTGATATATGATAAATATCATTGTTTTTAAGATATACATTTTAATCACGTGTTCATTTGTATCGGTAAAGAAACTTTTTTAACAATTCTCTTTTGAGCTATTTGTTGAGAGGTGACACCTTAAAAAAAAAAAAAAAAGTTTTGTTTCATTACTTTTTTTTTTTTTTTTTAATAAATTCAAAGCGTTATCTGATTGGATGAGGTGTGGAGGCAGGACGGTGATGTCACATTTTACTTTTGCGTTTCCATTTTTTATTACTGCTTATTCTTCATTTACAATTATTTATAAAAAAAAAAAAAATGTACTGTACAAATGTCTCGCAATCCCCGTATTTCCCCCAATAGTTTTGTCAGCTCCATCTAGTGGCTATAATGTGGTATTTTCCTGAAATGCCTCAATCAGGAAAATGATGGCATTATGACCACTAGATGGAGCTGAGGATCATAAACATATTAGGCAACATCCAGGGATTGTTTATGATGGTTCTGCCACTGCTTGAGACATTCACACAACATTTTTTGTTTTGTTTTTTGTTAAATAAATAAAAGTTTCACCACTTCCCACCCGCCAGTCGTCACATGACATCCTTGACTTTGTGCAGGTATATCTGAATGATGACTGCAGCTACAGGCACCATTCACATTATGTCTTTTTCAGTCGGCGATTCCCTACATGATAGGAATGATCATAACGGCTGTTCCACTGCTTGATCATTCTTATGGGCGGCAAGAAGGGATGCCCCCCCTCCCCCCTCCCGCTGCCCTCCGGTGCTTCTACTGACTCACCGCTCCCATCAGTGAATCGGAGACAAGATCCGCCGGCACCCAGATGTTTACCATAGAGATTTCCGGTGGACCAGATGGTCACCGGAGTGTCTCTATGATCGTTCGGAGGACGGGGCGCGATGTTATGACTTCACGCCCCAGCCTCTGCATTCAAACAAACGGCGCCGCCTCGGCTGGGAAGCCGAGATCGTTTTTTTTTTTAACAAAGATAGTTACCACTGCTCAAGGGTGTTCAGGCTCAAAGTTCCTGTCCTCCACTGTGTGAGAAGGCGAGAAGCTCCAGGTGCTGGAGCAATACAGCCAAGCCGCTAACGCGTTTCACGCTCTTGTGGATAACCATTTTTATACATAAAACATGCATGTCACGTGACCCAGCGTTAATGAGATAATGCTAGGCAGCGGATTTTTTTGGCTGCATGAGATCTCAATGCTGGTTGGGCTGGGTTAATGACATGCGATGGAATCACATTTGATACAAATGTAGAATATGCAAATACAAGCATCAATGAATGAACTACAGATTAAAAAAGATCAAAAATAAAGTAAAAAAAGAAAATTAAAATAAATAAATAACCTGTGTGAGTTGCTTGTTGTTGGGGTGGAATCGTAACGAATATTAAAGTGCAATGGTGAAAAATACTAAAAAAAAAAAAAAAGCTATGAGTAAGCGCTCCGCAAGAGCGTGAAACGCGTTAGCGGCTTGGCTGTATTGCTCCAGCGGTGTCATGTACTGAATTTATGCCACGTTTTGAATAAAGAAGATTTTATTTGCTCATTCCAGATCTTTTCCTGCACGTATACAATCCTTTTTTCTTTTTTTTTTTGTTTGTTTTTTTTTTGTTATTTCAGGCTTCCCAACCTAGAGCTGAGATGTGGGGTCTTATTGACTCTACCGTTTTGTTTAAAGCACAAAACTTTTTTTTCCCCCCCAAAAAAAAGCGTTCGAAAAATTGATGCGCAAATACCGTGCGAGATAAAAAGTTGCAACAACCGCCATTGTATTCTCTAGGGTCTTTGCTAAAAAAAAAACATATATAATGTTTGGGGGTTCTAAGTAATTTTCTAGCAAAAAAAAAAAAAGATGATTTTTCCATGTAGGAGAAAAATGTCAGAATTAGCCCTGGGGGGGCAAGTGGTTAAAAAATAATCGTTTAATAATAAATAGACGGATTTCTGTATTGGACAGAGACAATGCAATCTCCCTGCCATCTAGTGTATCATCCAATTGAGATAGTTTAGCACGTCTGTGATGATTCCTGCATGGCATACACGATGTACAGGTTGGTTGGGGTTTGCAGTTTCTCTTTGAAACACCAACTGACCTCTGTGCTGTGCTAGAGCCCCATTCTTTATTATTAGCGGTGGCGGCCTTTGTTACACACAGGTGACAGGCACGCAGTTTTATTGTTTCACTTTTCCACCTAATTCCCCGTCTTGACACAGTCCATTAAAAGCACATTTTATGAATTGTCTAGGACGGATTTATGACAGGGTGACGGGTCTGGCTGGCGAGCAGAGGAGACGTTGTCAGGTCCGGTCATTTCAGTGTAAATCTGACAGCCCAGCACCGGCCAGCTTGTTGGGCACCGCAGTTAATCAATCACAGCGGACCTTCCTGCCTGAACCTTGCCAATCACGCTCTGTGCCAGCTTGCGGGGGCACACTTCCATTACTCAGCATACTGAGAGTTCTGAGCACATCAAAATATTTCTGCAGCCTTACAAACTGCCTTTGTGCATTTTTTAGAAGTGTTAAAAACACTAAAACCAGCACATCCCAGCTACACATGTTACATAGTTACATAGTAGGTGAGGTCGAAAAAAGAAAAAGTCCATCAAGTGCAACCTGTGTGTGTGATTATGTGCCAGTATTACATTACATATCCCTGTATGTTGCGGTCGTTCAGGTGATTATCTAATAGTTTCTTGAAACTATCGATGTCCTCCACTGAGACCACCGCCTGTGGAAGGGAATTCCACATCCTTGCTGCTCTTACAGTAAAGAACCCTCTACGTAGTTTAAGGTTAAACCTCTTTATACTGTACAAGTAGATGAGAGGTATCCAGGAAAGTCAAGAAATGATAATCGCTCGTCGTAGTGCTCCTCTGGTTTCATCCCGAGTCATAGACCCAAAACAAGTATGCAGATCAAGGCCCCATTCACACCTCAGTGTTTTGTAGCTTGAAGCTTCAAAATGCTGGAGGAGCTCAACGCAGCTAAACGCCTAATCCCAATTTATTGGAAAAGCTTGCGCATCCCGAGTGAAGTGGAATGGGTTGGGGAAGGTGGTGGAGATCATGGAAGCAGAGGAATGGCTTGCCACTTGTAGGGGTAACCAGAAAAAGTTTGACTCCATTTGGGAATCTTGGAGAACCCATACCCTGTTTCCCCGAAAATAAGACCTAGCGTGATTGTCGGTGATGGCTGCAATATAAGCCCTACCCCCCAAATAAGCCCTACCCTGTTTCCCCGAAAATAAGCCCTACCCTAAAAATAAGACCTACAAGGACTTTAACTAGGGTTTATTTGGGGGGGGGGGGGTAGGGCTTATATTGCAGCCTTCACTGACAATCACGCTAGGTCCTATTTTCGGGGAAACAGGGTATCTCTGGGTCGCTTTCAGTCTCTTCCGGCCTGGACACTGCCTTGCTGGCTTTGGCTGACCCCAAATTTAAATAACTAGTTCTGGCAAACCAAACCCCCCCCCCCGAGTGTAAAACCTGGGGCTACGATGACCAACCAATCAGCGAACCAGGTGTAAACGGCGAGTTTGCATGTTGTGAACAATAACTTTGACTCAATATTTTTCTGGTCATCAGTATAACGATTGTGTTGTGAGCCCTATGTTGGTAAAGTTTGTGTCTGAAGTTGACAGGGTCTTCCTCCCTCTCCCTGGTTGTTGTGTCCTTAGGGACCGATTGTCCGGTACCCAGAAGGACTTCACTGGTTTCATAAAGCGATGACATAGCTCACTGTAATACGACATGGTCTTTCAAAGTCATAGATGGTGACGTTTGCTTCTTTCTGTGTTTTATGTTCCACTTCATTATTTTTTTTCCTTACATGAGTTTTTTTTTTTTTTATTGCTGACTTGTTCTGATAAAAACTTGAAATAAAGATTCTATAAAAAGAAAAAAAAAATTGCTAGGAAGAGAAAAAAATCAATTATTCTTTATGGAGATGGTTCACATCTCCACTCCAAGTCGCCTGAAGCTCAAAAAAGTTTTTTATTCCGACCGTGTGTAGGCTCCATCGGACATTTTCCATCGGAATTTCCGCCACACAAAATTTTAGATCTCGATCTCAAAATTTCCAACAACAAAATCCGTTGTCGGAAATTCTGATCGTGTGTACACAATTCCGACGCACAAAGAAAGAAACTAACATTCACACATTTTTGTGCGCATTCGAGCATTATGTTGCGTTTTTTTTCTGCTCAAAATAAAAAAATATAAAATAGCAATAACATATGAAAAAATAAATGTAAAACTAAATTCACAAATAACCGTTGCTGGGGTATAAGGTGAAGGAGGCATCGAAAAACCAGAGACAACTTCTTACTTTTATATTTGTCTCCGCCAAAATTACTATAGCCAGAAATTGGAAGTCAGTTACCATACCATTTGACCAGCTTAAACGTAAGCTCTCCTGGCTTATGATTAATGAACGGTTAAGAGAAATTCTACAGGATTAATTGAAGGTGTTTGAATGGGGCCAGTGGGTTCGATAATTGGCAAATGATCCCCGCACCCTACTTGAATAGGGCTTTGCCTGAGTGAGATGGACCAGAGCGTGGGGTCTTTTTCCCCCCCCTTCCTCCTTTTGTCTTGTTCTCCATTTTCCTACTTTTCCTTTCTTCTCTTTACTTGTGATTAAGGGATTTGGACTACGTAATCAGGTGTTTAGGGGGATCAAAATGGTGAAAAAAATGTAGCGCATAACAAATATACATGGATATCGTGATATTGATGTGAAATACTGAAAATCCATATAAAAGTCAATCAACCAAATAAATGTTGAGAAAAAAATGGTTGCCTGTATCAAAAATGAATGTGGTAAGTGAATGTCCAACTGTGTGTAAACAGAAAAAACAGCCACCGAATGGTGTGGATCCCAGAGTAGTGGAAATGGATATGCAGATCCGGCCGTGGAAACAACGTCAGAGAGGGAAAAACATCAACAACTGAATAGCAAGTATATGCTCTTACCAGATCTGGTGGACCCTATTGTCAGCGACATAGAGTCTTCAAGGCAGTGTGCCACACATGGCAGGTGTGTAGATATCCAGGTGGTTAAGAATCCACCGCCACTTCAGGAACTCCAGAATGAAATCTTGGATGGTGGGTATACCAGGGCAGAATACCCACTCCTGTAATCCAGGCTTGGCAGCTTTGAAAGGTCACAAGGTAAATTGTATATGTTCATCGCATATCAAGCTGACAAGGTGTTCTTTCATAAGACTACCTAGCACCACCTCTGATCACACCATTCCGATTGTGGGGGATCGGAGCGTCCCTCTCCTGTTGATTGAGAAGATGTGCACCTCCTGAGATGTAGGACGCAGCCTGAACCCCATCCAATCACATTGACATCATACAATAGAAAGACATGCTGGAACATTCATGTTTTCTGGCCTCTTTACAAACTACCAAGTTGGATTGGTTCGTTAAGAATCGATTCGGTAGCTTGCAGCTCTATATCTCAGCTATGTGCTGAGGACAGCTATCTTATGCCCCATACACACGGTCAGATTTTCCTACGAAGAATGCTCTATGGGACCCTGTTGTCGGAAATTCCAACCGTGTGTAGGCTCCATTGGACATTTCCCATCGGAATTTCCGCCACACAAAATTTTAGATTTGGATCTCAAAATCCGTTGTCGGAAATTCTGATCGTGTGTACACAATTCCGACGCACAAGGTTCCACGCATGCTCGGAATCAAGCAGAAGAGCCGCACTGGCTATTGAACTTCATTTTTCACGGCTCGTCGTACGTGTTGTACGTCACTGCGTACTTGACGTTCGGAATTTACTGGCCAACTTTGTGTGACCGCGTGTATGCAAGACAAGTTTGAGCCAACATCCGTCGGGAAAAAAAAACATGGATTTTGTTGTCGGAATGTGCAATCGTGTGTACAGGGCATTAGAGGGAATGATCCCTTACCAATGGGAGGGAAGTCGTTATGTCTTTCGCTCCTTATTAGTGTAGTAACAGTGTGTAACATTTTTGGTTTATTTTATATGCAGTCGAAATTGTGAATATTATTCAAAATTACTATTGGAATTTATCTTATTTGTAAAAACCTTTAATAAAAAAATTAAAACCTAAATTCATAAATAATATGTAATAATACATAAATGAGAATTAACTCCCAACCTTAAAAAATAATAAATTATTATAAATAATAATAAACACCCAAACTGAAGAAAAAAATACAAGAATAGTAGTAGTAGGA
Source organism: Lithobates clamitans (assembly GCA_037952925.1). Taxonomy (NCBI): domain Eukaryota; kingdom Metazoa; phylum Chordata; class Amphibia; order Anura; family Ranidae; genus Lithobates; species Lithobates clamitans. The sequence continues at coordinate 2,044,976 of JBBGZY010002202.1, forward strand.
GGCGTAGTAGTAGTACCCTAACAAAAAAAAAAAAAAACAACTCTATGTCAGGAAGCTAGTTCAACTAATACCAATTCTCATACAGTTAATGCTAATTCTTCTGCATCTACTGTTCATTCCCATACAGCTAATGTTCGTGCACCAGCACACAGATGAGCTCAGACTAATATCCAGTGTGCACTGAGACGTAAGCGCCTCCTGACCACCCTGTTTTACCGGGTATGACCCCGGCTCACCTTGACTACGTCCCTGACAGTGGCAGTCACCTGCTATCAAGCTACTTGCACCCGTGCTTCTTTGAACCTTATACCTCTGTCACCACATTCAGGGGTGCTCAGACCAGAGCCACGGGTGAAGCCCTCTCGTTAACTCGGCCTTCAACCAAGGTACGTGATAGCCTAACCCCTAATCCTAACCTCAACTCCAATCCCTTATCCTAATGAAAAAAAAAAAATAAATGAATAATAATAATTAAAAACTAAATGAAAGCTAAGGGTAAAGCTAAAAAAGCTGAAATACCTAGCAACAGATGATAGTTTTCTCTATTGGCTAATAAAAAGGCGCCAAAGCTCAATAATGCGGGCAAGTCGCGCATAAAAACACGTCAAAATCGCACATAAAAACGTGCGAAAAATGCCAGAAAAACACTACGCTAAGGTGGGAATGCAGCCGAAAAGTACTTTTTGCAGTCCTGTAGCCTGTTTTCACCAGCGTGCCGTCGGCTGACATCACAGAGCCGGTCCAGGCTCGGGAAATCTGGTCGGGATCCGCCCACATCCGCTGGCATCTGGCTCAACCTCTCAGCGAGCCGCTAAGAACCTGAGCCAACCAGCTCTCTGCTCACAGAGCAATGAGAACAGAGCAATCAGCGGTGTTTGACCGCTCGGTTCTCAGTCTTAGAGCTGGCGGGGGACAGATGCAGCATCCACCTAGGCAAGTACGGTCCAAAAAAAAACAAACAAACCTGAACTCTTTTAAACACAAAATAATAATTATTTTACTAAATAAATTGAAGCTGCAGCTATCTTACACAACAGTGCATTCAAATATTAGTTATACATTTATAGCTGCGCTGGATGATTATTAAAAAAAAAAAAAAAAAAAAAAAAAAACTATATATACCAAACCTTACACAGGCAATTGTTCATATACAGTTGTGCTCATAAGTTTACATACCCTGGCAGAATTTATGATTACTTGGCCATTTTTCAGAGAATATTTCACTCGTGGTTAGTGTTTGGCTGAAGCCATTTATTATCAATCAACTGTGTTTACTCTTTTAAAATCATAATGACAGCAGAAACTACCCAAATGACCCTGATCAAAAGTTTACATACCCCAGTTCTTAATACCGTGTATTGCCCCCTTTAACATCAATGACAGCTTGAAGTCTTTTGTGGTATTTGTGGGTGAGGCTCCCTATCTTCTCAGATGGTAAAGCTGCCCATTCCTCTTGGCAAAAAGCCTCCAGTTCCTGTAAATTCTTGGGCTGTCTTGCATGAACGGCACGTTTGAGATCTCCCCAGAGTGGCTCAATGATATTGAGGTCAGGAGATTGAGATGGCCACTCCAGAACCTTCACGTTATTCTGTTGTAGCCAATGACAGGTCGACTTGGCCTTGTGTTTTGGATCTTTTTCATGTTGGAATGTCCAAGTATGTCCCATGCGCAGCTTCCTGGCTGATGAATGCAAATGTTCCTCCAGTATTTTTTGATAACATACTGCATTCATCTTGTCAACAATTTTGACCAAATTTCCTGTGGCTTTGTAGCTCACACATCCCCAAAACATCAGCGATCCACCTCCGTACCTTTCATCATAGGCCTTGTTGACTCCTCTCCAAATGTAGCGTTTATGGTTGTGGCCAAAAAGCTCAATTTTGGTCTCATCACTCCAAATGACTTTGTGCCAGAAGGTTTAAGGATTGTCTCTGTGCTGTTTGGCGTATTGTATGTGGGATACTTTGTGGCATTTGCGTAGTAATGGCTTTCTTCTGGCAACTTGACCTTGCAGCCCATCTTTCTTCAAGTGCCTCCTTATTGTGCATCTTGAAACAGCCACACCATGTGTTTTCAGAGAGTCCTGTATTTCATCTGAAGCTATTTGTGGGTTTTTCTTTGCATCCTGAACTATTTTCCTGGCAGTTGTGGCTGACATTTTAGTTGGTCTACCTGACCGTGGTTTGGTTTCAACGGAACCCCTCATTTTCCACTTCTTGATTAGAGTTTGAACTCTGCCGATTGGCATTCTCAATTCCTTGGATATCTTTTTATATCCCTTTCCTGTTTTATACAGTTCAACTACCTTTTCCCGCAGATCCTTTGACAATTCTTTTGCTTTCTCCATGACTCAGAATCCAGAAACGTCAGTGCGGCACTGGATGAAAGATGCAAGGGTCTGTCAGGAGTCCAGAAACTCATTGACCTTTTATACACACACACTATTTACAAGCAAACAGATCACAGGTGAGGATGGTTACCTTCAATAGCCATTCAAACCCCTTTGTGTCAATTTGTGTGTATGTTATCAGGCCAAAATCACCAGGGTATGTAAACTTTTATTCAGGGTCATTTGAGTAGTTTCTGTTGCCATTAGGATTTAAAAAAAATAAACACAGTTGACTTATAATAAATGGCTTGAGCCAAACACTAACCATGAGTGAAAGAAATGTTTGTGTTATCATTCATATTCTGTGAAAAATGGCCAAGAAATCATAAATTCTGCTAGGGTATGTAAACTTATTAGCACAACTGTATAACCACAGTTACATATGTGTTATAGACAACCAACACAAAGTGTCCATCACATGTAATGTTTCGTGCTTCAAACCACCTTCATTATATTCTCCCAAGTGAACAGAAAAGTGCCTCCACCTTTGACACAGAACACTCACCAGATCACGATGACCCTTTTTACCATATGGGTCATATAGCGCTTTTCCCCTTTAAGGGAATGGGGGCCCTGACCAACAGATCACTCTTCAACATCTTCCCTCAGGGTCAGATACCTACCTCCAACGGTCTTCCCCCAGGTTTATATACAGCCAAAGAAAGAATCTCGCATTGGGGTAAAATCCTCAATTTATTTAAAAATACCGCTAAAAACATAAAAATGCTCACTCACATTCACAGGTGCACAGCCATGCACCAGGAAAACAGCGCTTAATCACATATAGCAACTCCTTCGCTGGCCATACACAATCCCCAGCATGAGCAGGACTATTCTTGTAAATTGAAACATTTAATGTTAGAAAACCATAGAAAATAAATAGTTTATTTTTTTCTCACAAACTTTTTATAACCATATACATAGGAATTAAATCTCAGTAACAAAAGATACAGAGGGGCATCATGGAAAGGAGTTGTTCCCTTCAGTCATTACACTTTCAAAATATTTGTATAGTCCATTTATTTCAGGAATGTAACCCGATTTAAACAACAGAATTGCAACTTGGCCCAAGTAGAAATAAATGAAATGCTTGGTCTCATGTGTGACATAGCTGCCAAAGTTTCTGCCCACAATGCAGTGCCATGTAGGGTTATATTTCTTGTCGTATTCCTTGTTGATATGGGCAGCGATGTCCTTCTAGATGTTGTACTTCTCTAGGGCCTGGGTGGCACACCGAGTCCTGCTGCATCTCCTCCGACATGTCGGCTTTCCTAATGACGGCTTTCCTTTCACTCATGGTGGCAGCGTTCCGGGTGTTTTCTCTCCAGAGTCACCGCATTGTCTCACACACTGAGCAGGACTATTCTTACTGTGGTGAGATATCTCTCACCACAGCATTCATCAGCAGGAGGACTTCACCTGTCCAGCCCGCCCTGACATGGCGTTGTGTCTTTAGAGGATGTAACAGCTGTCAGCACGATGAAATGCCGCGTCAGAGAGGCTGCTTGTCGCCAGTGTTTGCCATTGTATTGGAGTAGGTCTGCTCTGCCACATTCTGTTGGAGGCTACTGCCATTGGAGAGATCCAGTGAGCTGAATGGAAGGGGTGTCACAGAGGAGTAAGAGATCATCGCTACATTGTCCAGGTGCCAGGTGTCCAGATGAGTTGCCATCAACACCACGGGTTTAGCGGAAAGAACCCCTTGAATGTACGGGGCTCTGGACACCAGAGCATAGGAGTAGGTTTCACTGCATAGTGGTGAGAGGCCATTGGCCACAACCTCATTACCCTCCTCTTGAAAGGGACAAAACACCCTAACTTGGGACTTAAACACTTTACCTGAGCTCTCCAACGCAGAGATGTACTGGATACATTTTTTTCCCCCCATTTTCAACTAACATAAATTTTAACCGATTAAGATTACCATACAATTTGAGGTGGAGAGTCCAACCTGTTGGTGTGGTTTCTGATGGGCATAAAGATGGGTGCTCTGCTACTCTGCGGACTGCTTCAGTCACTTTGGGAGTCCCTATTGATTTTATTCCTTGCGTTTCCTTTTTTGTTTATTGTACTGTGGACCATCATGTGAGTATTAGAATGGTTACATATATTATATACCAAATTTATACTCTTATATTGCTTTCTATGTTCACATCGTGCTTTACAGTGTGATCATGTGACTATGTTTACATTTCAGACAATGAGAATGAAAGTCACCCAGACATAATCTTCCCCGATGAAGGAATACACATTGTTCATTCCGAAACATGTTGGGCTATATACACAAGAAATCCCTATTGACTGAATACAGCTCGTCTCTGACAGCACAGGGCACACTTGCCTTTTGTTGGGTTTGACAAATATGTTTTGATGTACCACCATTTTTTCTAATTTTGTACTGTGTGTTTTACATTATTTGCCTTGCTATGTCTATATATAAACAAAGTTTTTATGTTTTATATTAATATTAATATTATATTAATAAAAGTGGCAATATATTGCCTTTTACTATAAAATTATCTTTTATGCCTAAAAAGTCCAAGGGGGCTGCTCCAATCCTGTTCCAACATGACTGCGCACCAGAGCACAAAGCAAGGTCCATAAAGACAGAAGAGCAAGTTTGGGGTGGAGGAACTTGACTTGCCCGGACAGAGTACTGACCTCAACCCGATAGAACACGCCAGGCCTTCTGCCTGACCTCACAAATGTGCTTCTGGAAGAATGGTCAAACATTCCCATAGACACACTCCTAAACCTTTTGGACAACCTTCCCATAAAAGTTGTAGCTGTTATAGCTGCAAAGGGTGGGCCAACTCAATATTGAACCCTATGGACCAAGACCGGGATGCCATTGAAGTTCATGTGCGTGTAAAGGCAGGTGTCCCAATACTTTTGGCAATATAGTATGCCCCTGGTATTGTCATTTGTCATCTCACTTCAGTCCCTTTACAATACGCAGGCACGAAAATGTTTAATCTCTCTTTTATTATGGAAACTTGTAATTTCTGTACAAAAGCAATTGTATAATACAAAATGAAATAACAACCCAGTTAGAATAATAAGCCATTTAATGTTTAATTTGTCTGAATATTTACATGCAGATACATTAGTAAGAATACTGTAGTAGTTATTTTTACTGTACTCATATTTTTAATCATTGTTGCAGCAATTTTCCTTTAAATCTGAACTCGTCAGGTTCTGCGTTGTATGCGATGTCGGCGATGGGGGGGCCACACATCCAGACAGGAGGAGGAGCTGCCTTATGGAACGAGTTCTTTAGTAATTCAGTCTATTCCACATCCCCTGAGCACTAGAGCTTTAGTGTAAGGGGTTGAGGACTTTGTTTTAGGACTGGAGTTCAGATTTAAGCGATTTTTTGATGTAACTTTTATATTTTTTTTTACATGCTGGCTTTTTATGTTATTAAATGACACAGACTGAATATTAGCCGCTGGAAGCAGTTGAGATTAGCTACTACGGTGACAGCTTAAAGGGCAAGTTCACTTTTCCATGAAAAATGAAAAGGTAAATTTAAAATATTCTGGCCACCCCTCTAGACCCCCCACTTTCCCTACCAGAGTCACTAACAGAGTCACTAACAGTGACATTCAGTAACACCTAGTTACTCACAGGTGGAGACCGAGGGACTCCAGAATATCGGTTCTGAGCAGAGAAAACCATTTTCTCAACCTTCCCTAGTTTTCTGGTATTCCTGGGTTGGGCTCCAGAGTTTGGAGACTCTAAAGAGCTTTGGGAGAGATGAACCCTCTAACCCAGTGTCCAGGTCTTGCTGGAGACTGGCAGGGTGTATGTGCACACAGCCTTTATAATGATAGGCTTGGGCATAGATCAGTGGTTTAATTTTGTATTTTATAGGTAGACACCCATGCAAGGGCAACTGTTCTGTAACTTATTTTGAACCACTTGCCTACTGCGCCAATCTGACATTTCTCTCCTACATGTAAAAAAAAAAAAAAAAAAAAAAAATCAGCATTTTTTACATAGTTTTTTTTTTTTTTTTTTTTAAGTAGAGGCCCTAGAGAATAAAATGATGGGTGTTGCAATTTTATTTTTTTACAATGTCACCCAGTATTTGCACAGCGATTTTCCAAATATTTTTTGGAAAAAATACACTTTAATGAATTTTATTGCACAAAAGGGTAATATAATCCCCAATTGTTTGGTAAAATATAAAAGATGATGTTACGCACATTAAATAGATATCTAACACATCACGCTTTAAAATTGCGTATGCCCATGGAATGGCGACAAACTATGGTACTTAAAAATCTCCATAGATTACATTTTAAAAGCCTTTAAAAGGTTACCAGTTTGGAAATACACAGGAGGTCTGTTGCTAGAATTATTGCTCTCGCTAGAACGTTCACGGTGATAGCTCACATGTGTGATGCCAATACAGTGTACATATACATGCGAGACCTACATATGCGTGAGCCTTTGCGGGTGAGGGCGCTTTACATTTTTATTTTATTTGAAAGGTTTTAATTTTTACGTATCCCTTGTGATAGCTGGGGCAGTGACAGGTTCTCTTTCCTGAAACATCTGAGGTCTATTAGACCCCAGATCACTCCTCTGCCCTTAAAAGCATCTGAGCAAACCAAGATCGGTTTGATCAGATGCTTTCACAAGTCAGTAACGGCTGGTTTACATCTCAGGAAGTGACAAAATCCTTGTCACTTTCAGGTTCTTAGACCATAGAGATTATCAGGGAAGTTCCAGCACTCATCTCTATGGTGAGCTTGCGGAACTGCTGTCTTCAGTCCTGGGCTATACCTCTCTACCCCCTTCCGCCACATGTAAAAGCAATCCAGCTGCTATTTAGCTGCTTGGATCGCTTTTACTTTATTCAGAATTTTTGGCTGAAAAAAATGACTGCAGCTGTAGCTATGGCCCAGTATAATTACTGAAACCTGAGAATGTACAGGGACGTCCTGTGGGTGGGAAGTGGTTTAAATAAAAATGGGCCACCAAGCCCTGAAAATCCACTTCCTGGTTGACCTGAACACACCAACAAGCTCTACACCATTGATTAAACTTCCTCAACATAACAGATTTAAAAGTAAAACTAAAGGCAACACTTTTTTGTAAGTTTTGGCTAGACTGGAGAGGGATAAGAACACCCATCAGTTTTTTATTGCCATCTGTGCACCCCCCCCCCCCCCCCGCTAAGGAGATTCCCCTGTCCTGTTTGCCATTATCATTGAAAGTGAAAGAAAATCCCCAGGGGAAATCTTCCGAAGGGGACACTTGTTCATTCCTTTCATTTGCAGAGATTTCTTCTCACTTCCTGTTTGGCAATGGGACAGGAAGTAATGCGAAATCTCTGCAATGGGACACAGATGGTGAAAAAAAAATACTTACAGGGGTTATAACCCCTCCTTAATCTATCCAAAATGAAAAAAAAAAAGTTTTGATAACAGTTCTACTTTAAGGTTATTTAAAAAAAAAATACACTACATTTGACATCAAGCTTTTTTTTTTTTTTATAGGTTTAATATTTTTTGTTACAGGTTTATATAAAAAAATAACTGAAAAGACTGTTCATTCCCTTTCATCTGTGAAAAATATACACAATTCAAAAAATGATGATTCCTGAATTTTATAATTCTAAGCAGACTGGAGATATATACATGCACACAATCTGGAGGATCAATATATTGAAAATTTACAACATTTGCAAACAGATCTACTCACATGATGTACCGTTTATAAAAAAACACTTTAGTAAGTTGCATGGTTTGATTTTGAACATTATTGCAGCAGACATTTATCTTAAAAGTGCAAATCCATTCAAAAGAGCGTTCCTGTCTTGGTGACAAAGCTTGAAGCTGAACTTTCTGTTTTCCTCCTTTCAACAGTATTTTCTACATATTGCCATTGGGAATTTATCAATGGGAATGTCACCAGCAACGGTATGGGCGACACTAAGATGGGAAGTTATTGGAAATCTTTTCATTAACCACTTGCCGGCACGGCTAGGATGAAACGACGTTATGTTACGTCACTTCGCCCTGTGGCCACTAGGGGCGCGCGCGCCCGCTGCTCGCCTCTGAGCCTGATGCGAGTGCCCGGCGGGCACGATGACCGCTGGGCTCCCGTGATCGCTCGTGACAAAACGAGAACTGGGATCTGTGTGTGTAAACATACAGATCTCGGTTCTCTGAGGGGAGAAGAGACAGATCGTGTGGTCATACAAAATATGAACACCGATCTCTCTCTTCCCCTAGCACAGTGATGGTGAACCTTGGCACCCCAGATGTTTTGGAACTACATTTCCCATGATGCTCATGCACTCTGAAGTGTAGTTGAGCATCATGGGAAATGTAGTTTCAAAACATCTGGGGTGCCAAGGTTCACCATCACTGCCCTAGCAAGTCTCATCCCCCCTACAGTTAGAACACAGAGAGGAAACACAGTTAACCCCTTGATCGCCCCCTAGTGTTGACCTCTTCCTCCCTGCCAGTGACAATTATACAGTAATCAGTGCATTGTTATAGCACTGATCACTGTAGAATTGTCAATGGTCCCAAAAATGTGCCAAAAGTGTCCAATTTGTCCGCCCCAATATCACAGTCCCGACAAAAAAAAAAAAAAAAAAAATCACTGATCACCGCCATTACTAGTAGAAAAATAAATAATAAAAATGCCATAAATGTATCCCCCATTTTGTAGACGCTATAACTTTTGCGCAATCAATATACGCCTATTGCGATTTTTTTTTTTTACCAAAAATATGTAGAAGAATACATATCGGCCTAAACTGAGGAAAAAAAAAAAGTGTTTTTTTACGAAAAATGTGTGATATTTATTATAGCAAAAAGTAAAAGATAGTGTTTTTTTCAAAATTGTTTTTTTTGTTTATAGCGCAAAAAAATAAAAACACAGACGTGATCAAATACCACCTAAAGAAAGCTCTATTTATGGGGAAAAAAAGGACACAAATTTTGTTTGGGTACAACGTCGCACGACCGCGCAATTGTCAGTTAAAGCGACGCAGTGCCGAATTGTAAAAAGTGCTCTGGTCAGGAAGGGGGTAAAATCTTCCGGGGTTGAAGCGGTTAAGGACACTGCAAGCTTTAGACAGGTAAAAATTATAACCTTTTTACACTTTATCCAAAAGGAAAATAAATAAAATTTCTGCTTAAAAATATGTATATGTAAATATGGTGGTCCCTGGGTGCATTTATAACTACAAACTTTACAAAGCAACACTTTAAAAACGATATATACTGTTAATAAGATGATTTATATCAAGGTAATTCTATTCATATAGAAATATTAGAATTAAACTAAAACTGGAACCCCAGTTAAAAAAAAAAAAAAGGGAGCGCCTTTTGCTGCAATAATCTCCTTCAATCTGGAGTTGTTACTTTAAGTAATTATTTTCTGCCATTAGATGCCGCCAGATTTCTGTGTCGAATGATGGTTCAATATTGAGTTGGTCCACCCTTTGCAGCTACAACAGCTTCAACTCTTCTGGGAAGGCTGTCCACAAGGTTTAGGAGTGTGTCTATGGGAATGTTTGACCATTCTTGTGCATTTGTGAGGTCAGGCACGGATATGGACGAGAAGGCCTGGCTCGCAGTCTGCGCTCTAATTCATCCCAAAGGTGTTCTATCAGGTTGAGGTCAGGACTGTGCAGGCCAGTCAAGTTCCTCCACCCCAAACTCGCTAATCTATGTCTTTATGGACCTTGCTTTGTGCACTGGTCCAAATCATTTGGTGGAGGGGGGATTATGGTGTGGGGTTGTTTTTCAGGGGTTGGGCTTGGCCCCCTAATTCCAATGAAGGGAACTCTTAAGGTGTCAGCATACCAAGACATTTTGGACATTTTCATGCTTTGTGGGAACAGTTTGGGAATGGCCCCTTCTTGTTCAAACATGACTGCACACCAGTGCACAAAACAATGTCTATAAAGACCTGGATGAGTGATTTTGGGGTGAAGGAACTTGACTGGCCTGCACAGAGTCCTGACCTCAACCCGATCGAACACCTTTGGGATGAATTAGAACGGAGACTGCGAGCCAGGCCTTCTCATCCAACATTAGTGCCTGACCTCACAAATACGCTTCTGGAAGAATGGTCAAACATTCCCACATAGAGACACTCCTAAACCTTGTGGACAGCCTTCCCAGAAGAGTTGAAGCTGTTATAGCTGCAAAGGGTGGGCCAACTCAATACTGAACCCTACGGACTAAGACTGGGATGCCATTAAAGTTCATGTGCGTGTAAAGGTAGGCGTCACAATACTTCTGAAAATATAGTGTATCATTACATGAGCATTGCTCAATCCAATAAAAAATTCTAAATATAATCTGCAGGTTGTGACTTGCGGTAGTTATATTTGTAAACATCTGCAACAAATGCCTTTGTTTTTAAACGCAAATTGCTAAATGAGTTTTTTTTTTATTACTAACAGGCAAGTGTGCTTGGGCATTTCATTTTTTTACTGTTAAATTACCCTGCCCATGGTGCATCTTATCTATGGTAGATATAAACTGACCTGGGAGCTTGCTATTTAAAACTCTGCAAGAATTTAGATTGACACCAAAGATCATAAGCTACCATCTGAGCTGTGCTGGGATTCTGATGTATTCCTGCTCCTTTAACCACTTCAATACCGGGCACTTTCACCCCCCTTCCTGGCCAGGCCAATTTTTCAGATTTCAGCGCTGTGACACTTAATAATTGCTCAGTCATGCAATACTGTACCCAAAGGAAAATATTTTATCACATAAATAATCACTAGGTTTTTTTTTATTTTTTTGCTAAACAAAAAAAAAAAGACTGAAAATCTTGAAAAAAAACCCACAAAAAACAAACAAAAACAAAATGCGTTTTTCTTTGTTTCGGTTATAAAATTGCAAATAAATAATCTTTCTTCATAAATTTAGGCCAAAATGTATACTGCTACATTTCTTTAATAAAAATAACCCAAATCAGTGTATATTTAGTCTTTAGGAAAGTTATAGAGTCCACAAACTGAGATAGAATATATATATATATATATATATATATATATATATATATATATATATATATATATATATATATATTACACACATACCGTATATACTCGAGTATAAGTCGAATTTTTCAGCACATTTTTTAGTGCTGAAAGTGCCCCCCTCGACTTATACTCGAGTCAAGCACTTTTCTGCAGCAAAAAATTTCATTTTTCCGAACCGACTTTGGGGCTCCGTATCTCAGGGCCACTAGGTGCTAGGAACTCCAAATTTGGTGTGCAAACCCAGTGGACCTGGTACCACAACATATCCAAAGCTGAAGTTCCTAGCACTAAGTGGCCCCGAGATACGGGGCCCCAAAATCGGTTCGGAAAATGTCATTCTCTGCTGCAGAAAAGTGCTTGACATTTTCTGAACCGACTTTGGGGCCTCATATCTCAGGGCCACTTGATGCTAGGAACCCCAGCTTTGGAAATTTTATGGTGCTAGTTCCACTGGGTTTGCACACCAAATTTGGGGTTCTTAGCACTAAGTGGCCCTGAGATACAGGGCCCCAAATTCGGTCAACTGTGTCCATCTGCAGCAATGTCATTTCGGGACCCTTTGGGTTCAGAGATCCCAAATTTTGACTAAAGCTAGGGGGCATCTAGGAACCCTTAACTACCGAGTTTGAAGTTCAGGAGACCTATGGTTGCAAATGGGCACAGTGATGCTGCAAATGGGCATTGTTGACCCTCTTTTCCACTTACAGTAGCTGTGCATTTCTCACCCTCGTCTTATACTCGGGTCAATAAGTTTTTCCCATTTTTTTGTGGTAAATTAGGGCCTCGACTTATACTCGAGTATATACGGTATATATATGAAAAGCGATCAATCCTGATGTACTGTCGGCCTATCTCATGTCCCGAAAATTACAGGACAGTACAAATATCACCCCTTTTTTGGAAAGTAGACAGTCCAAGGTATTTAGTAAGAGGCATGGAGAGTTTTTTTATATTGTAATTTTTTGTCACAATTTTTTGGAAAATGAAGAAATTACAAAAAAAAAAAAAAATTTTACCTACAGTCACCAATGCAGTACAGCGTCATCATATAATGGGGGGGGGGGGGGGGGGGTGGCTGGTAATCAGAATACTGACTGGTGACAGTATGTAAAAAAAAAAATTAAAAAAAAAAATAAAAATCTTTTTTTTTTTTCCAATAACATTTTTTTTTTTGTTCTTTTTTTACATACTGTGATCAGTAACACTGTTCCACTCTGGGGAGGTGATCAGGATTTTTTGTTTTCAACACACTATGATATGATGTGATAATCACTGTTATAAGCAACCATATTTTTGTGAATGAAATCCATTTATTTGTGTACTATTGTGATTAGCCACAGCTAATCACATGGTACAGATGGGCTGTGATTTATTCTTTTTTTTTTCTTGCTGACTAGCAAACCTGTCAAGAGAAAATGCACTGGCTGCCCTTGCTGACCATGATGCAAGTTGCCTGCTTGCTAGGCTCAACCTTCTTGGATCTAATATTTTATGCAGTTAAGCTTAAAAAAAGAAAAAAAAAAAAAAAAAAAAAAAAAAAAAGGACGATCCCATCAAGTTTCACACAAAAAAAAAAAAAAACAGAGCACCTGTATCAACAGAACCCTCAACTCTCAATTTATCCAGAAAAAGGCAAAAAATAACCTTTCACATAGTCCAATTTTGTCCATTAGGAACACAATTGTTTCTTTTTATGTCCAACAGACGAAATACTTACCGGAAATTAATGTCCTAAGTGTCAAGGAATTCTTACGATCACAGTGTGAGAAGCTGTACACGGTAGCTGTACTGACGGCAGAAGATTAGATTTTGTCAAAATTCATTACATTTTAAGCAGAACCAGGAGCAGATAATGAAAAGACTTCTGAAGAGTACTAGCCCATTAAAGCAGGAAATAGAAAATTGGAAGGTGCAGTACATCAACCACTGATAAACACATGAAGGAGACAAAGATGTATCAGAGAAAATGATTGCACAAATAGGAAGAAGATGAAACCTTTTAGATGTCGGCATACAAAATATCTATGTATTATGGATAAGCGCAGATTTTTTCCTTCGTTAAAAAAATTGCCAAAATTGTCCTCGAATTTGGTTGAAACAAAAAAGGCCTTGTTTTGTGATCCTTATGTTTCTGATAGACAAAGCTAACCTAATGCTAACCCTAATTCTTTGTTAATAAACAAACCACGTGATCACCGTAAATGTGACATGGCAATCATATATACAGAACAAATATAAGGGCACCACACTAGTGGTAATAGAGTCCAGAAAGATCTTTTATTGAATGACTAGCAATGTACAAAATCCAACAGATTTCTGGGTCACACTCCACTTTCTTTAGGGTTTGAGTCAAATACGACTTCAGTGATGGCCAGACTCAAAGACAGATCAAAAAAAAGATCAGTTATCCTGGGAGCAAGATGGCTACCCAAATGGTGCCTGGTCTCGGAAGAAGCCTTAGGACATCATCCCTTTCCAAGCCAACGGGAAGACAACCTTATAATTGTACTCTATGGAGAAGAGTAAGCATGGTACTCTCGGAAGTAGCCTCAAGACATCATCCCTTTCCAAGCCAACGGGAAGACAACCTCTCAATTGTACTCTGTGGAGAAGAGTAAGCATGGTACTACTAGCCATCTATAACTAAGGGTAAAGCTCTGATCTAAGATTAGACTCAAGCTCTGGAGAGGTGGGGGGAGGGGGGGGTGTCAAGCCAAGCCCCCAAAATGCATTTTACACCAACAGTCATCCAATAAACTTTTTTTTTTGGACTGTGTTACCACTAGTGTGGTGCCCTACTGTTTTCTGTGTATCTGGATCTTTCTCACGATCCCCTGCAGATGCCCTTGGTTGCGTGAGGGCAGCCTTACCAAAGCAATCCAACTTATTAATAAAAAAAGACAGCCACTCACAGGTAAAGCATTGGGATAGGAGATCTAGTGCCTGTTATGCCTGTATTCATGGCAATCATATGACTGTGTATCAACCAAGGGTTAGCAAAAATGGCAGAAAGGGGGCGCCTGGGTCAGTGCGATTTGCACACATCGTCCCAGGCAGCTCCTCAGCAGGAAATGTATGGACTAATTCTTATTAATTCATTTTGGGTATATCTTGTTGTTTCCCCCCTCTCCCTGTTATTGATCCCCTATGATCCACCTTATAGCTTCCAGTGAGCGCTGACTCACACACTACCTGACGATCTGACTACCTGTTCTGTGTGATATATTGCTTGAACAAAGGGTTAGGGTTAGCATTTTTTGGCACAAGAACAAGTCCAGGATAGTTGTAAGGAGCTTCCCTTACCAAAGCCTTTCCCAACCTATTTACCCCAGAGGAACCCTTGAAATAATTTTTAAGTCTCAGGGAATCCCTGCTAAAATCAATTCATTGGGCGCAGTGGGAGGAATGTCCCTTACGTCGGTGGTTAGTAGGAAGATTGTCCCCCTTACAGAGGTGGTCACAATGCCACCCTTACTAACTGTTACAAAGATCATTGGTGCGAGGCCGCTGGCACTGCCAAGTGACACTGAAGATGGAACTATTCAGGCACCATCAAGATGGAAGGTCAATCAACCACAGCTCAAGGAACTCCTACCAACTCCTGGAGGAACCCTAGGGTTCCACTGAACCCTAGTTGGAAATGGTTGCCTTACCCCAAGAAGCCAATAAAACCCATTTCTTTCATAAAGACCACCTTACCTTGGCCTTCCCCTTTGACTACAATGAATTTCACTGAAATTTCAGTGAAGTGTCCTTACACATACTATGCGCCATTATTGACAAAGTGGTCAAAGTGCCATGAAATGTATATAAGGGGGTAACAATTTGGTTAATATAGATTTTTTTTCTCATAAAACCTTTGTATCAATCCTTACAATTGTCACCCCTGGGGTACCTTGGTAAAGTGACATAAGATATCTCCCCCCCCTCAAAAAAACCTTTGCAAACACCAAGACCATCATACTTGGGCACCCAAGAAGGTCTGAGAGCCACCACTGCCTGAGTCTTGTGTTGAAGGCAGATGTATTCTCCACAGGCATGCTGATTTAGCATGAATTTAAGAAACTTTTCAAATGTGAGCTCAAACCTGGAATTACCTTCCTTCAATCAACAAAACCAAAGCATTTTTTTTGTTCAATCCAACAAACAGAACCACACCACTTGAAGCCATCTGTCTCAGAGAAGGTGCAAACAGAACTATTTCAGCCTTTTTGATCTCATCAGCCCAGGACAGGAAGCACTGGTCAGTATGTGAAACGGCCATGGAAGAGTACAAGGTACAGCTATGGAGACCTCAGGCAATGTTCCATTTTTAGAGAGACTGATTTTAATGTGTTCAGTCGGGCACAGTCAAATTAATTACATTTGTCAAAAGTATTTACAGAAAAGAGGAGCTACACTCTTCAATTTAAGAAATTAATGACGCCTCTGTTTCATCCTGAAAAGTTTCTGCTGCATCCACATATATTTGAAGACGATCAATTTCCTGCATAAAAAAAAAAGGAAAATAAAAAGTCTTCACGGCAATAGAGACATTTCCCTATGTATGTCTAGCCTGACCACACTAAGCAGGAGAACACAGCATGGTCAGTTCTCTAGCTATGCTGGGAACTCAGCCTGTTCTACTCCAATGATCAGACTTGTCCTGCCACGTCCCCCCCCCCCCTTACTGGGAAGGTCAGTGTGCTGTTGCTTCTCCTTCCCCCAGCTCCTACACAGCTGAGAAGAGAGGGAGCATAGGGGAGGTGATCACTTATAAAAAAGGGCGGACATTTTCTCAGTAGCCCTTCAACATGGAATAAGTCCTCAGTTTTCTTATACTGGATTTCCAGGTATGCCTTTTTTTTTTTTTGCATATTTACATGAGTCCAGCTTGGGCCAATGTGAATTATGCATATGCCATACATGTGGGACCCGGGTGTATGGAGGCTCAATATTACTTTAGGAGCCCTGCTACTACACTGATCGCCACTATCTTCTTGGTCAGCACAGGCACTATTTACAGAACGTCTTGTATTTCTTTTAAATGGATACAAGGCATTCTCTGGTTGGACAGGGTGAAGATCATGTCACTGGCCTGCCTCTCCACCTCATCCAATCAGAGAATGCCTTACATTAATTCGGAAAAACGTAAAATGTTCTGTAAACAGCGCCAATGCCAAACAAGTGACTCCCTGTGTTCACTTTGGAGCAGGGCAAACGCTAGGCATGGGTCCCAGAAGATAGCGGCCATCACTGCAGTAGTGGTGACTACTAGAGCAATTTCCAGCTTCTACAGGGGTCCCACATGTATGGAATATGCATACTTACATTGGTCCAAGCTGGACCACTATGCTATAAAATCAATAATTGGAGCTCAGTTGCAACCACTGTGTCAAAAGCAATTTTTGCAATTTTTCACATACATTTTTTTCTAGAAAAATTACCTAAAACCCCTAACCAATTATATATTTTCTGAATGCAGAGGCCCTGTAGAATAAAGTGGTGGTAGTTGAAATTTCATGTGAAAATATTTGCACAACTTATCAACGGCATATTTTCAGTGAAAAATACACCAAAATTAATTTTAATACATACAATCCCAATATAGTACCCAATTTTTGGGTAAAATATTAAAGATGAATTTGCGTTGAGTAAATAGATACCAAACATGTCAAGCCTCTGGGCCAGTTCACACCACATGCAGTCCAGTGCGTTTTTTTTTCTGCATCAAAAATGCATGGAAAGTAGGTTATTTGGTCTTTAATGGCATAGTTCACACCAATGATTGCAGTTCCAGTGCGTTCCAGAAAAAAAAAAAATGTATAAAACATGCTGCATTTTTTCTGCACTGGACTGTACTAGAACGCTGTAAAAAGCATCAAAAACGCATTGGAACGCACCAAAAACACACGTTCTTATTTAAATTTAAGAAAAAAAGGGAGGGGAAAAACCATGCACTGGACTGCATCAAAAACGCACATAAAACATGCACTGGAACACATTAAAAACGCACATTCAGAAAAGCATCTGAAACGCATCTGGACCGCATTTCTATGGTGTGAACTGGCCCTTAAAGTGATTGTAAAGTCTAGTTTTTTTTTTACTCTAAAAATAACAAACATGTTATACTTACCTGCTCTGCGCAGTGGTTTTGCACAGAGAAGCGCCGATCCTCCTCTTCTTGGGTCCCTCTTCGGTGCTCCTGGCCCCTCCCTCCTGTTGAGTGCCCCCACAGCAAGTAGCTTGCTATGGGGGCACCCGAGCCGAGTCAGAGCTCCGGGTATCCATTCAGACACAGAGCTGTGTTTCGGACCCGCCCCCTCTCTCTCCTCATTGGCTAACTGACTTTGATGGACAGCAGCGGGAACCAATGGCACCGTTGCTGTGTCTCAGCCAAATTTAGAAGGGAGAGTCCCGGATGGCCGAGGCACTCATGGACATCGCTGGATCGAGAGGGGGCTCAGGTAACTATTAGGGGGGCTGGGGAGGCTGCTGCACACAGAAGGCTTTTTATCTTAATGCATTAAGATAAAAAACCTTCTGACTTTACAATCACTTTAAAATTGTGTGCGTCCACGAAATGGCAAAAAACGATTGTGTCTATAGACGATGCCTTAAAAGCTTGTATCATCAGTTAACATGAATAATGCAATAAAAATACAAATCTGTTGCGCTTGAAGAAAAGGTAATAAACTAAGAAAAAAGCAGCTGACACTATATTACTGGTT
>JBBGZY010002203.1:5000-50000 GCA_037952925.1 Lithobates clamitans
ACCTACAGTGTCTCTACGGCTTCAGGGAACCGGGGCGATCACCCCCTCCGCCCAGCACCTACAGTGTCTCTACAGCTACAGGGAACCGGGGTGATCGGCCCCTCCGCCCAGCACCTACAGTGTCTCTACGGCTTCAGGGAACCGGGGCGATCACCCCTCCGCCCAGCACCTACAGTGTCTCTACAGCTTCAAGGAACCTGGGCGATCACCCCCTCCGCCCAGCACCTACAGTGTCTCTACAGCTACAGGGAACTGGGGTGATCTGCCCCTCCGCCCAGCACCTACAGTGTCTCTACAGCTACAGGGAACCGGGGCGATCGGCCCCTCCGCCCAGCACCTACAGTGTCTCTACAGCTTCAGGGAACCGGGGCGATCGCCCCTCTGCCCAGCACCCTACAGTGTCTCTACAGCTTCAGGGAACCGGGGCGATCACCCCCTCCGCCCAGCACCTACAGTGTCTCTACGGCTTCAGGGAACCGGGGCGATCACCCCCTCCGCCCAGCACCTACAGTGTCTCTACAGCTACAGGGAACCGGGGTGATCGGCCCCTCCGCCCAGCACCTACAGTGTCTCTACAGCTTCAGGGAACCGGGGCGATCGCCCCTCTGCCCAGCACCCTACAGTGTCTCTACAGCTTCAGGGACCCGGGGCGATCGGCCCCTCCGCCCAGCACCTACAGTGTCTCTACAGCTTCAGGGAACCGGGGCGATCACCCCCTCCGCCCAGCACCTACAGTGTCTCTACAGCTTCAAGGAACCTGGGCGATCACCCCCTCCGCCCAGCACCTACAGTGTCTCTACGGCTTCAGGGAACCGGGGCGATCACCCCCTCCGCCCAGCACCTACAGTGTCTCTACAGCTTCAAGGAACCTGGGCGATCACCCCCTCCGCCCAGCACCTACAGTGTCTCTACAGCTTCAGGGTACCGGGGCGATCACCCCCTCCGCCCAGCACCTACAGTGTCTCTACAGCTTAAGGGAAGCAGGGCGATCACCCCCTCCGCCCAGCACCTACAGTGTCTCTACAGCTACAGGGAACCGGGGCGATCGGCCCCTCCGCCCAGCACCTACAGTGTCTCTACAGCTTCAGGGAACCAGGGCGATCACCCCCTCTGCCCAGCACCTACAGTGTCTCTACAGCTTCAGGGAACAGGGGCGATCACCCCCTCCGCCCAGCACCTACAGTGTCTCTACAGCTTCAGGGAACCGGGGCGATCACCCCCTCTGCCCAGCACCTACAGTGTCTCTACAGCTTCAGGGAACCAGGGCGATCACCCCCTCCGCCCAGCACCTACAGTGTCTCTACAGCTACAGGGAACCGGGGTGATCGCCCCCTCTGCCCAGCACCTACAGTGTCTCTACAGCTGCAGGGAACCGGGGCGATCAGCCCCTCGGCCCAGCACCTACAGTGTCTCTACAGCTACAGGGAACCGGGGCGATCGGCCCCTCCGCCCAGCACCTACAGTGTCTCTACAGCTTCAGGGAACTGGGGCGATCGCCCCCTCTGCCCAGCACCCTACAGTGTCTCTACAGCTTCAGGGAACCGGGGCGATCGGCCCCTCCGCCCAGCACCTACAGTGTCTCTACAGCTACAGGGAACCGGGGTGATCGCCCCCTCTGCCCAGCACCTACAGTGTCTCTACAGCTGCAGGGAACCGGGGCGATCGGCCCCTCGGCCCAGCACCTACAGTGTCTCTACACCTACAGGGAACCGGGGCGATCGGCCCCTCTGCCCAGCACCTACAGTGTCTCTACAGCTTCAGGGAACCGGGGCGCTCGCCCCCTCTGCCCAGCACCCTACAGTGTCTCTACAGCTTCAGGGAACCGGGGCGATCGGCCCCTCCGCCCAGCACCTACAGTGTCTCTACAGCTTCAGGGAACCGGGGCGCTCGCCCCCTCTGCCCAGCACCCTACAGTGTCTCTACAGCTTCAGGGAACCAGGGCGATCACCCCCTCCGCCCAGCACCTACAGTGTCTCTACAGCTTCAAGGAACCTGGGCGATCACCCCCTCCGCCCAGCACCTACAGTGTCTCTACGGCTTCAGGGAACCGGGGCGATCACCCCCTCCACCCAGCACCTACAGTGTCTCTACAGCTTCAAGGAACCTGGGCGATCACCCCCTCCGCCCAGCACCTACAGTGTCTCTACAGCTTCAGGGAACCGGGGCGATCACCCCCTCCGCCCAGCACCTACAGTGTCTCTACAGCTTCAGGGAACCAGGGCGATCACCCCCTCCACCCAGCACCTACAGTGTCTCTACAGCTACAGGGAACCGGGGCAATCAGCCCCTCCGCCCAGCACCTACAGTGTCTCTACAGCTTCAGGGAACCGGGGAGATCACCCCCTCCGCCCAGCACCTACAGTGTCTCTACGGCTTCAGGGAACCAGGGCGATCACCCCCTCCGCCCAGCACCTACAGTGTCTCTACAGCTACAGGGTACCGGGGCGATCGGCCCCTCCGCCCAGCACCTACAGTGTCTCTACAGCTTCAGGGAACCAGGGCGATCACCCCCTCTGCCCAGCACCTACAGTGTCTCTACAGCTTCAGGGAACCGGGGCGATCACCCCCTCCGCCCAGCACCTACAGTGTCTCTACAGCTACAGGGAACCAGGGCGATCACCCCCTCCGCCCAGCACCTACAGTGTCTCTACAGCTACAGGGAACCGGGGTGATCGCCCCCTCTGCCCAGCACCTACAGTGTCTCTACAGCTTCAGGGAACCGGGGCGATCACCCCCTCCGCCCAGCACCTACAGTGTCTCTACAGCTTCAGGGAACCAGGGCGATCACCCCCTCTGCCCAGCACCTACAGTGTCTCTACAGCTACAGGGAACCGGGGTGATCGCCCCCTCTGCCCAGCACCTACAGTGTCTCTACAGCTGCAGGGAACCGGGGCGATCGGCCCCTCTACCCAGCACCTACAGTGTCTCTACAGCTTCAGGGAACCGGTGAGATCACCCCCTCCGCCCAGCACCTACAGTGTCTCTACGGCTTCAGGGAACCAGGGCGATCACCCCCTCCGCCCAGCACCTACAGTGTCTCTACAGCTTCAGGGAACCGGGGCGATCGGCCCCTCCGCCCAGCACCTACAGTGTCTCTACAGCTTCAGGGAACCGGGGCGATCGGCCCCTCCGCCCAGCACCTACAGTGTCTCTACAGCTACAGGGAACCGGGGCGATCCGCCCCTCCGCCCAGCACCTACAGTGTCTCTACAGCTTCAGGGAATCGGGGCGATCGGCCCCTCCGCCCAGCACCTACAGTGTCTCTACAGCTTCAGGGAACCGGGGCGTTCGGCCCCTCCGCCCAGCACCTACAGTGTCTCTACAGCTACAGGGAACCGGGGCGATCGGCCCCTCCGCCCAGCACCTACAGTGTCTCTACAGCTTCAGGGAACTGGGTCGATCGCCCCCTCTGCCCAGTACCCTACAGTGTCTCTACAGCTTCAGGGAACCGGGGCGATCGGCCCCTCCGCCCAGCACCTACAGTGTCTCTACGGCTTCAGGGAACCGGGGCGATCACCCCCTCCGCCCAGCACCTACAGTGTCTCTACAGCTTCAAGGAACCTGGGCGATCACCCCCTCCGCCCAGCACCTACAGTGTCTCTACAGCTACAGGGAACTGGGGTGATCTGCCCCTCCGCCCAGCACCTACAGTGTCTCTACAGCTACAGGGAACCGGGGCGATCGGCCCCTCCGCCCAGCACCTACAGTGTCTCTACAGCTTCAGGGAACCGGGGCGATCGCCCCACTGCCCAGCACCCTACAGTGTCTCTACAGCTTCAGGGAACCGGGGCGATCACCCCCTCCGCCCAGCACCTACAGTGTCTCTACGGCTTCAGGGAACCGGGGCGATCACCCCCTCCGCCCAGCACCTACAGTGTCTCTACAGCTACAGGGAACCGGGGTGATCGGCCCCTCCGCCCAGCACCTACAGTGTCTCTACGGCTTCAGGGAACCGGGGCGATCACCCCCTCCGCCCAGCACCTACAGTGTCTCTACAGCTTCAAGGAACCTGGGCGATCACCCCCTCCGCCCAGCACCTACAGTGTCTCTACAGCTACAGGGAACTGGGGTGATCTGCCCCTCCGCCCAGCACCTACAGTGTCTCTACAGCTACAGGGAACCGGGGCGATCGGCCCCTCCGCCCAGCACCTACAGTGTCTCTACAGCTTCAGGGAACCGGGGCGATCGCCCCTCTGCCCAGCACCCTACAGTGTCTCTACAGCTTCAGGGAACCGGGGCGATCACCCCCTCCGCCCAGCACCTACAGTGTCTCTACGGCTTCAGGGAACCGGGGCGATCACCCCCTCCGCCCAGCACCTACAGTGTCTCTACAGCTACAGGGAACCGGGGTGATCGGCCCCTCCGCCCAGCACCTACAGTGTCTCTACAGCTTCAGGGAACCGGGGCGATCGCCCCTCTGCCCAGCACCCTACAGTGTCTCTACAGCTTCAGGGACCCGGGGCGATCGGCCCCTCCGCCCAGCACCTACAGTGTCTCTACAGCTTCAGGGAACCGGGGCGATCACCCCCTCCGCCCAGCACCTACAGTGTCTCTACAGCTTCAAGGAACCTGGGCGATCACCCCTTCCGCCCAGCACCTACAGTGTCTCTACGGCTTCAGGGAACCGGGGCGATCACCCCCTCCGCCCAGCACCTACAGTGTCTCTACAGCTTCAAGGAACCTGGGCGATCACCCCCTCCGCCCAGCACCTACAGTGTCTCTACAGCTTCAGGGTACCGGGGCGATCACCCCCTCCGCCCAGCACCTACAGTGTCTCTACAGCTTAAGGGAAGCAGGGCGATCACCCCCTCCGCCCAGCACCTACAGTGTCTCTACAGCTACAGGGAACCGGGGCGATCGGCCCCTCCGCCCAGCACCTACAGTGTCTCTACAGCTTCAGGGAACCAGGGCGATCACCCCCTCTGCCCAGCACCTACAGTGTCTCTACAGCTTCAGGGAACCGGGGCGATCACCCCCTCCGCCCAGCACCTACAGTGTCTCTACAGCTTCAGGGAACCGGGGCGATCACCCCCTCTGCCCAGCACCTACAGTGTCTCTACAGCTTCAGGGAACCAGGGCGATCACCCCCTCCGCCCAGCACCTACAGTGTCTCTACAGCTACAGGGAACCGGGGTGATCGCCCCCTCTGCCCAGCACCTACAGTGTCTCTACAGCTGCAGGGAACCGGGGCGATCAGCCCCTCGGCCCAGCACCTACAGTGTCTCTACAGCTACAGGGAACCGGGGCGATCGGCCCCTCCGCCCAGCACCTACAGTGTCTCTACAGCTTCAGGGAACTGGGGCGATCGCCCCCTCTGCCCAGCACCCTACAGTGTCTCTACAGCTTCAGGGAACCGGGGCGATCGGCCCCTCCGCCCAGCACCTACAGTGTCTCTACAGCTACAGGGAACCGGGGTGATCGCCCCCTCTGCCCAGCACCTACAGTGTCTCTACAGCTGCAGGGAACCGGGGCGATCGGCCCCTCGGCCCAGCACCTACAGTGTCTCTACACCTACAGGGAACCGGGGCGATCGGCCCCTCTGCCCAGCACCTACAGTGTCTCTACAGCTTCAGGGAACCGGGGCGCTCGCCCCCTCTGCCCAGCACCCTACAGTGTCTCTACAGCTTCAGGGAACCGGGGCGATCGGCCCCTCCGCCCAGCACCTACAGTGTCTCTACAGCTTCAGGGAACCGGGGCGCTCGCCCCCTCTGCCCAGCACCCTACAGTGTCTCTACAGCTTCAGGGAACCAGGGCGATCACCCCCTCCGCCCAGCACCTACAGTGTCTCTACAGCTTCAGGGAACCGGGGCGATCGGCCCCTCCGCCCAGCACCTACAGTGTCTCTACAGCTTCAGGGAACCGGGGCGATCGGCCCCTCCGCCCAGCACCTACAGTGTCTCTACAGCTGCAGGGAACCGGGGCGATCGGCCCCTCGGCCCAGCACCTACAGTGTCTCTACACCTACAGGGAACCGGGGCGATCGGCCCCTCTGCCCAGCACCTACAGTGTCTCTACAGCTTCAGGGAACCGGGGCGCTCGCCCCCTCTGCCCAGCACCCTACAGTGTCTCTACAGCTTCAGGGAACCGGGGCGATTGGCCCCTCCGCCCAGCACCTACAGTGTCTCTACAGCTTCAGGGAACCGGGGCGCTCGCCCCCTCTGCCCAGCACCCTACAGTGTCTCTACAGCTTCAGGGAACCAGGGCGATCACCCCCTCCGCCCAGCACCTACAGTGTCTCTACAGCTTCAGGGAACCGGGGCGATCGGCCCCTCCGCCCAGCACCTACAGTGTCTCTACAGCTTCAGGGAACCGGGGCGCTCGCGCCCCTCTGCCCAGCACCTACAGTGTCTCTACAGCTACAGGGAACCGGGGCGTTCGGTCCCTCCGCCCAGCACCTACAGTGTCTCTACAGCTTCAGGGAACCGGGGCGATCGGCCCCTCCGCCCAGCACCTACTGTGTCTCTACAGCTTCAGGGAACTGGGGCGTTCGGTCCCTCCGCCCAGCACCTACAATGTCTCTACAGCTTCAGGAACCGGGGCGATCGGCCCCTCCGCCCAGCACCTACAGTGTCTCTACAGCTTCAGGGAACCGGGGCGATCGGCCCCTCCGCCCAGCACCTACAGTGTCTCTACAGCTTCAGGGAACCGGGGCGATCGGCCCCTCCGCCCAGCACCTACAGTGTCTCTACAGCTACAGGGAACCGGGGCGATCGGCCCCTCCGCCCAGCACCTACAGTGTCTCTACAGCTTCAGGGAATCGGGTCGATCGCCCCCTCTGCCCAGCACCCTACAGTGTCTCTACAGCTTCAGGGAACCGGGGCGATCGGCCCCTCCGCCCAGCACCTACAGTGTCTCTACGGCTTCAGGGAACCGGGGCGATCACCCCCTCCGCCCAGCACCTACAGTGTCTCTACAGCTTCAAGGAACCTGGGCGATCACCCCCTCCGCCCAGCACCTACAGTGTCTCTACAGCTTCAGGGAACCGGGGCGATCACCCCCTCCGCCCAGCACCTACAGTGTCTCCACAGCTTAAGGGAACCAGGGCGATCACCCCCTCCGCCCAGCACCTACAGTGTCTCTACAGCTACAGGGAACCGGGGCGATCGGCCCCTCCGCCCAGCACCTACAGTGTCTCTACAGCTTCAGGGAACCAGGGCGATCACCCCCTCCGCCCAGCACCTACAGTGTCTCTACAGCTTCAGGGAACCAGGGCGATCACCCCCTCCGCCCAGCACCTACAGTGTCTCTACAGCTTCAGGGAACCGGGGCGATCACCCCCTCCGCCCAGCACCTACAGTGTCTCTACAGCTTCAGGGAACCGGGGCGATCACCCCTCCGCCCAGCACCTACAGTGTCTCTACAGCTTCAGGGAACCAGGGCGATCACCCCCTCCGCCCAGCACCTACAGTGTCTCTACAGCTACAGGGAACCGGGGTGATCGCCCCCTCTGCCCAGCACCTACAGTGTCTCTACAGCTGCAGGGAACCGGGGCGATCGGCCCCTCGGCCCAGCACCTACAGTGTCTCTACAGCTACAGGGAACCGGGGCGATCGGCCCCTCCGCCCAGCACCTACAGTGTCTCTACAGCTTCAGGGAACCGGGGCGATCGGCCCCTCTGCCCAGCACCCTACAGTGTCTCTACAGCTTCAGGGAACCAGGGCAATCGGCCCCTCCGCCCAGCACCTACAGTGTCTCTACAGCTACAGGGAACCGGGGCGATCGGCCCCTCCGCCCAGCACCTACAGTGTCTCTACAGCTTCAGGGAACCAGGGCGATCACCCCCTCTGCCCAGCACCTACAGTGTCTCTACAGCTTCAGGGAACCGGGGCGATCACCCCCTCCGCCCAGCACCTACAGTGTCTCTACAGCTTCAGGGAACCGGGGCGATCACCCCCTCCGCCCAGCACCTACAGTGTCTCTACCGCTTCAGGGAACCAGGGCGATCACCCCCTCCGCCCAGCACCTACAGTGTCTCTACAGCTACAGGGAACCGGGGTGATCGCCCCCTCTGCCCAGCACCTACAGTGTCTCTACAGCTGCAGGGAACTGGGGCGATCGGCCCCTCGGCCCAGCACCTACAGTGTCTCTACACCTACAGGGAACCGGGGCGATCGGCCCCTCCGCCCAGCACCTACAGTGTCTCTACAGCTTCAGGGAACCGGGGCACTCGCCCCCCTTTGCCCAGCACCCTACAGTGTCTCTACAGCTTCAGGGAACCGGGGCGATCGGCCCCTCCGCCCAGCACCTACAGTGTCTTTACAGCTTCAGGGAACCGGGACGATCGGCCCCTCCGCCCAGCACCTACAGTGTCTCTAGAGCTTCAGGGAACCGGGGCGATCACCCCCTCCGCCCAGCACCTACAGTGTCTCTACAGCTACAGGGAACCGGGGCGTTCCGCCCCTCTGCCCAGCACCTACAGTGTCTCTACAGCTACAGGGAACCGGGGCGTTCGGTCCCTCCGCCCAGCACCTACAGTGTCTCTACAGCTTCAGGGAACCGGGGCGATCGGCCCCTCCGCCCAGCACCTACAGTGTCTCTACAGCTTCAGGGAACTGGGGCGTTCGGTCCCTCCGCCCAGCACCTACAATGTCTCTACAGCTTCAGGGAACCGGGGCGATCGGCCCCTCCGCCCAGCACCTACAGTGTCTCTACAGCTTCAGGGAACCGGGGCGATCGGCCCCTCCGCCCAGCACCTACAGTGTCTCTACAGCTCCAGGGAACCGGGGCGATCGGCCCCTCCGCCCAGCACCTACAGTGTCTCTACAGCTACAGGGAACCGGGGCGATCGGCCCCTCCGCCCAGCACCTACAGTGTCTCTACAGCTTCAGGGAACCGGGTCGATCGCCCCCTCTGCCCAGCACCCTACAGTGTCTCTACAGCTTCAGGGAACCGGGGCGATCGGCCCCTCCGCCCAGCACCTACAGTGTCTCTACGGCTTCAGGGAACCGGGGCGATCACCCCCTCCGCCCAGCACCTACAGTGTCTCTACAGCTTCAAGGAACCTGGGCGATTACCCCCTCCGCCCAGCACCTACAGTGTCTCTACAGCTTCAGGGAACCGGGGCGATCACCCCCTCCGCCCAGCACCTACAGTGTCTCTACAGCTTAAGGGAACCAGGGCGATCACCCCCTCTGCCCAGCACCTACAGTGTCTCTACAGCTACAGGGAACCGGGGCGATCGGCCCCTCCGCCCAGCACCTACAGTGTCTCTACAGCTTCAGGGAACCAGGGCGATCACCCCCTCTGCCCAGCACCTACAGTGTCTCTACAGCTTCAGGGAACCGGGGCGATCACCCCCTCCGCCCAGCACCTACAGTGTCTCTACAGCTTCAGGGAACCGGGGCGATCACCCCCTCTGCCCAGCACCTACAGTGTCTCTACAGCTTCAGGGAACCAGGGCGATCACCCCCTCCGCCCAGCACCTACAGTATCTCTACAGCTACAGGGAACCGGGGTGATCGCCCCCTCTGCCCAGCACCTACAGTGTCTCTACAGCTGCAGGGAACCGGGGAGATCGGCCCCTCGGCCCAGCACCTACAGTGTCTCTACACCTACAGGGAACCGGGGCGATCGGCCCCTCCGCCCAGCACCTACAGTGTCTCTACAGCTTCAGGGAACCGGGGCGCTCGCCCCCTCCGCCCAGCACCTACAGTGTCTTTACAGCTTCAGGGAACTGGGGCGATCACCCCCTCCGCCCAGCACCTACAGTGTCTCTACAGCTACAGGGAACCGGGGCGTTCTGCCCCTCTGCCCAGCACCTACAGTGTCTCTACAGCTACAGGGAACCGGGGCGTTCGGTCCCTCCGCCCAGCACCTACAGTGTCTCTACAGCTTCAGGGAACCGGGGCGATCGGCCCCTCCGCCCAGCACCTACAGTGTCTCTACAGCTTCAGGGAACTGGGGCGTTCGGTCCCTCCGCCCAGCACCTAAAATGTCTCTACAGCTTCAGGGAACCGGGGCGATCGGCCCCTCCGCCCAGCACCTACAGTGTCTCTACAGCTTCAGGGAACTGGGGCGTTCGGTCCCTCCGCCCAGCACCTAAAATGTCTCTACAGCTTCAGGGAACCGGGGCGATCGGCCCCTCCGCCCAGCACCTACAATGTCTCTACAGCTTCAGGGAACCGAGGCGATCGGCCCCTCCGCCCAGCACCTACAGTGTCTCTACAGCTTCAGGGAACTGGGGCGTTCGGTCCCTCCGCCCAGCACCTAAAATGTCTCTACAGCTTCAGGGAACCGGGGCGATCGGCCCCTCCGCCCAGCACCTACAGTGTCTCTACAGCTTCAGGGAACTGGGGCGTTCGGTCCCTCCGCCCAGCACCTACAATGTCTCTACAGCTTCAGGGAACCGAGGCGATCACCCCCTCCGCCCAGCACCCTTGGCCGGTGGTTGTGGGGGTCTGCGGGTGGGGGGGCTTATCGGAATCTGGAAGCCCCCTTTAACAGGGGGACCCCCAGATCCCGCCCCCCCCCTGTGTGAAATTGTAAGGGGGTACAAAAGTACCCCTACCATTTCACTAAAAAACTGTCAAAAATGTTAAAAATGACAAGAGACAGTTTTTGACAATTCCTTTATTTAAATGCTTCTTCTTTCTTCTATCTTTCTTCGGTTTCTTCCTCCATCTTCTTCTTCTTCTTCCTCCGATCCTCTGCTTCTTGCTCCGGTGTTCTCGTCCGGCATCTTCCTCCGCGGCGTCTTCTTCCCTTCTTCGTTCTCGGGAATAAGGTGGTGCGATGTTAGTCTAGTGAGTAGGGTGGACCCACATCCCAAAATATGTCAGGGAAAAATGGAAATTTGATCCTCTTACGGGACTTTAAAGGGGACACCAACTCGTGAGTAATAGAGTATAATAAGGAGTAGAGATAGTAGAAGTTTGGTTGCAAAGGTTCAGGTATTTATTGGGGTATAGGTTCGGGTAGGTCTAGGGTACAACAGATGAGCATACATAGGGTACAGGATACATTATATAAACATGAAAAATAGAAATACAATATACAAAAGATCCACAATCATAGAACTCCGGTATATATGGAACACACATACGGAGAGTACCTCTGATTGGTCTGATTGGAATCAGCAAACAAAGAGGTATGTCATATCGTATTGCTTGGAAGGCATGTGTTACGGTATTGTATCCATAAAAGCATTCAAATGCTCTATTACTCACGAGTTGGTGTCCCCTTTAAAGTCCCCTAAAAGGATCAAATTTCCATTTTTCCCTTTCTTTGTTCTCGGGCCGCTCCGCATCCATGGTGGGAGGCTCCCGCTGTGTGACGCTTCTCGTCTTCTGACAGTTCCTAAATAGTGGAGGGCGGGGCCACCCGGTGCGTCAAGTCCCCGTGTGTCAGAGGGGGGCGGGGTCACCGGGTGTTATTTAGGAACAGTCAGAAGAAGAGAAGTGTCACACAGCGGGAGCCTCCTATCATGGATGCGGAGCGACCCGAGCACGAAGAAGGGAAGAAGACGCCGCGGAGGAAGATGCCGGACAAGAACACCGGAGCAAGAAGCAGAGGATCGGAGGAAGAAGAAGAAGAAGATGGAGGAAGAAACCGAAGATAGAAGATAGAAGAAAGAAGAAAGAAGAAGACTTTAAATAAAGGAATTGTCAAAAACTGTCTCTTGTCATTTTTAACATTTTTGACAGTTTTTTGTAGGGTTTTGGTAGGGGTAAGTACCCCCTTACCATTTCACACAGGGGGGGGGGCCGGGATCTGGGGGTCCCCTTGTTAAAGGGGGCTTCCAGATTTCGATAAGCCCCCCGCCCATAGACCCCCACAACCACCGGGCAAGGAGGCCCTTGTCCCCATCAACATGAGGACAAGGTGCTTTGGGGGTGACCCCCCAAAGCACCCTCCCAATTTTGAGGGCATGTGGCCTGCTAAGGTTCAGGAGGGGGGGTGCTCTCTCATCCCTCCTCTTTTCCTGCGGCCTGCCAGGTGAGGGGGGACCCCACACCATTTTTTTGGCCGGGGTTCCCCTTAATATCCATATCAGACCTGAAGGGCCTGGTATGGAATTTAGGGGGACCCCCACGCCATTTTTTTTTAAAATTTTGGTTCGGGGTTCCCCTGTGGGGAATTCCCATGCCGTTTTCATCAATGAACTTTTATGTGTATTGTCGGACCGGCAATTCATTAATAGCAGCGAGTAGTTTTAAATGACTTTTTTCCTTTGAAATGTCATTTTGCTGTCAGACTGTTCTAAACACGGGAAACATGCGCCCCTTTACAGGCATACTATAGACACCCCCCAGGTACGAAATTTAAAGGGATATTACACTTTTATTGTTTGACTTTAAGCATTATTAAAATCACTGCTCCCGAAAAAATGGCCGTTTTTAAAACTTTTTTTTGCATTGATCCATGTCCCCTGGGGCAGGACCCGGGTCCCCAAGCACTTTTTATGACAATAACTTGCATATAAGCCTTTAAAATTAGCACTTTTGATTATTCATGTTCGTGTCCCATAGACTTTAACAGTGTTCGCGTGTTCAAACAAATGTTTTGCCTGTTCGTAAGATCTGGTGCGAACCGAACCGGGGGGTGTTCGGCTCATCCCTGGTAAAGACCACCCAGCTGAGAAGCTGACCACCAGACAGAGTCAATGACCTCGGCCCCACACCTACTGATGACAACTATTCCTTGTGGCACAGAATGGAGATCATGTTGACCACCTATGTGAACGCATGCTCATACCAGGTGAAGGTCTGGGACCTTGTTAGTCTACTTTTGATGTGGGAGAAATGTGACAAACCCAAGCAGGACAGGGGCTTTTGGAGAGGACTAGGCGTAAGCCTCCTACCCATTGATTATAGCCCATGGAGAGAGCAGATCATTCTCCAATGATGGACAACAACGTGATGAACGCTGAGAGTGAGGCTTGGATTATTTCTCTGAATAAGGACAATAAAGTTTCCCTTCTGGAGTGGATGGAAAGATGTAATATTATTTTGTACAGGGTACTGGTCAGAGGGAATATGGTGGTCCTCCTCCAGACTGGGGTGGAGAGGGAATATGGTGGTCCTCCTGCAGACTGGGTTGGAGAGGGAACATCTGGTGGTCCTCCTGCAGACTGGGTCGGAGAAGGAATATGGTGGTCCTCCTGCAGACTGGGTTGGAGAGGGAATATGGTGGTCCTCCTGCAGACTGGGTTGGAGAGGGGATATGGTGGTCCTCCTGCAGACTGGGTTGGAGAGGGAATATGGTGGTCCTCCTGCAGACTGGGTTGGAGAGGGAATATGGTGGTCCTCCTGTAGACTGGGTTGGAGAGGGAATATGGTGGTCCTCCTGCAGACTGGGTTGGAGTGGGAATATGGTGGTCCTCCTGCAGACTGGGTTGAAGAGGGAATATGGTGGTCCTTCTGCAGACTGGGTTGGAGAGGGAATATGGTGGTCCTCCTGCAGACTGGGTTGGAGAGGGAACATCTGGTGGTCCTCCTGCAGACTGGGTTGGAGAGGGAATATGGTGGTCCTCCTGCAGACTGGGTTGGAGAGGGAATATGGTGGTCCTCCTGCAGACTGGGTTGGAGAGGGAATATGGTGGATCTCCTGCAGACTGGGTTGGAGAGGGAACATCTGGTGGTCCTCCTGCAGACTGGGTTGGAGAGGGAATATGGTGGTCCTCCTGCAGACTGGGTTGGAGAGGGAATATGGTGGTCCTCCTGCAGACTGGGTTGGAGAGGGAATATGGTGGTCATCCTGCAGACTGGGTTGGAGAGGGAATATGGTGGTCCTCCTGCAGACTGGGTTGGAGAGGGAACATCTGGTGGTCCTCCTGCAGACTGGGTTGGAGATGGGATATGGTGGTCCTCCTGCAGACTGGGTTGGAGAGGGAATATGGTGGTCCTCCTGCAGACTGGGTTGGAGAGGGAACATCTGGTGGTCCTCCTGCAGACTGGGTTGGAGATGGGATATGGTGGTCCTCCTGCAGACTGGGTTGGAGAGGGAATATGGTGGTCCTCCTGCAGACTGGGTTGGAGAGGGGATATGGTGGTCCTCCTGCAGACTGGGTGGGAG
Organism: Lithobates clamitans; assembly: GCA_037952925.1. Classification (NCBI taxonomy): domain Eukaryota; kingdom Metazoa; phylum Chordata; class Amphibia; order Anura; family Ranidae; genus Lithobates; species Lithobates clamitans. The sequence continues at coordinate 19,014 of JBBGZY010002203.1, forward strand.
AGGGAATATGGTGGTCCTCCTATAGACTGGGTTGGAGAGGGAATATGGTGGTCCTCCTGCAGACTGGGTTGGAGAGGGAATATGGTGGTCCTCCTGCAGACTGGGTTGGAGAGGGAATATGGTGGTCCTCCTGCAGACTGGGTTGGAGAGGGGATATGGTGGTCCTCCTGCAGACTGGGTTGGGGAAACTCCTTCACTTGGCACCGGAATATTTATCAATAATATCTCTGTAGAAATCTATGAAGATAAAGGATTTCGCTGGGACATTGTTTGAGTTTTGTCTCATAGACTGTTGTAGACGGGTGTCGGTGTTCCGTCAGATTAGGTAACGGAAGTGACGTTCCGCCAGCTGCGCATGCGTTCCACCACTATCAGGTTTCCTAATCTGACAGAACACCTGCAGTCAGAAGAAGCGACAGCGGACATCTTACTACACCCAGCCACGTCTTCAATGTCAGAGTAATCTTAGCAATAAAGTGATTGGATATCAATATATATAATATAAGGACAGCTGTGATGCTGTTTTCATGTTAGATTTTGAAAGAAGCTGTAGGAAGGTGGCGGAGGCCATATTGGTACATATTAAACATCCAAACAGCATCACAAATGTCAATATACTATATTTATATATATATACTGTATACTCAGTTTAATGCTACAATGACTATGGAATTGAAGACATAGCTGGGTGTAGTAAGATGTCCGCTGCCTTCTTCTGACTGCAGGTGTTCTGTCAGATTAGGAAACCAATTTAATCACTTTTTTTTTTTTGCTAAAAAAAAAAAAGTGAAAAAAGACCGAAAATTTTGGAAAAATAAAAATAACAGTTTTATAGTTTCTTATAAAGTTTTGAAAACAGTTAATTTTCTCCTTCATTGATGTGCGCTGATAAGGCTGCACTAATGGGCACTGATGAGGCTGCATTGAGAGGTGACACTAATAGGCAGCACTGATCAGTGGCACTGATGGGCATTGATTGGTGGCACTGTGGGCACTGGTAGGTGGCACTGGTGGGCATTGGTAGGTGGCACTGGTGGGCATTGATTGGTGGCACTGTGGGCACTGGTAGGTGGCACTGGTGGGCATCGGTAGGTGGCACTGGTGGGCACTGATTGGTGGCACTGTGGGCACTGGTAGGTGGCACTGGTGGGTATTGGTAGGTGACACTGGTGGGCATTGATTGGTGGCATTGTGGACACTGGTAGGTGGCACTGGTGGGCATTGGTAGGTGGCACTGGTGGGCACTGATTGGTGGCACTGTGGATACTGGTAGGTGGCACTAGTGGGCATTGGTAGGTGGCACTGGTGGGCATTGATTGGTGGCACTGTGGGCACTGGTAGGTGGCACCGGTGGGCATTGGTAGGTGGCACTGTGGACACTGGTAGGTGGCACTGGTGGGCGTTGATAGGTGGCACTGTGGACACTGGTAGGTGGCACTGGTGGGCATTGATAGGTGGCACTGTGGACACTGGTAGGTGGCACTGTGGGCACTGGTAGATGGCACTGGTGGGCATTGATTGGTGGCACTGTGGTCACTGGTAGGTGGCACTGGTGGGCATTGATTGGTGGCACTGTGGACACTGGTAGGTGGCACTGTGGGCATTGATTGGTGGCACTGTGGACACTGGTAGGTGGCACTGGTGGGCATTGATTGGTGGCACTGTGGACACTGGTAGGTGGCACTGTGAGCACTGGTAGATGGCATTGGTTGGCATTGATTGGCGGAACTGTGGGCACTGGTGGGCATTGATTGGCGGGGCTCTGGGCACTGATGGGCATTGATTAGCGGCACTGTGGGCACTGGTAGGTGGCACTGGTGGGTATTGGTAGGTGGCACTGGTGGGCACTGGTGGGCATTGATTTGTGGCACTGTGGACACTGGTAGGTGGCACTGTGAGCACTGGTAGATGCCATTGGTTGGCATTGATTGGCGGTACTGGTAGGTGGCACTGGTGGGCATTGATTGGCGGCACTCTGGGCACTGATGGGCATTGATTAGCGGCACTGTGGGCACTGGTAGGTGGCACTGGTGGGCATTGGTAGGTGGCACCGGTGGGCATTGATTGGCGGCACTCTGGGCACTGGTGGGCATTGATTGGCGGCACTCTGGGCACTGGTGGGCATTGATTGGTGGCATTCTGGGCACTGGTGGCATTGATTGGCAGCACTTTGGGCACTGGTAGGTGGCACTGGTGGGCATTGATTGGTGGCACTCTGGGCACTGGTGGCATTGATTGGCAGCACTGTGGGCACTGGTGGCATTGATTGGCAGCACTGTGGGCACTGGTGGCATTGATTGGCAGCACTGTGGGCACTGGGAGGTGGCACTGGTGGGCATTGATTGGTGGCACTCTGGGCACTGGTGGCATTGATTGGCAGCACTGTGGGCACTGGTAGGTGGCACTGGTGGGCATTGGTAGGTGGCACTGGTGGGCATTGATTGGTGGCACTCTGGGCACTGGTGGCATTGATTGGCAGCACTGTGGGCACTGGTAGGTGGCACTGGTGGGCATTGGTAGGTAGCACTGGTGGGCATTGATTGGCGGCACTCTGGGCACTGGTGGCATTGATTGACAGCACTGTGGGCACTGGTGGCATTGATTGGCAGCACTGTGGGCACTGGGAGGTGGCACTGGTGGGCATTGATTGGTGGCACTCTGGGCACTGGTGGCATTGATTGGCAGCACTGTGGGCACTGGTAGGTGGCACTGATGGGCATTGATTGGTGGCACTCTGGGCACTGGTGGCATTGATTGGCAGCACTGTGGGCACTGGTAGGTGGCACTGGTGGGCACAGATAAGGCAGCTCCGGCCCCCAGTGTGAGGGACTGATGTCCCTCTGACAGAAGCCAGTGATTGGCTTTTTTTCCCCTCAAGCTGTCAGTGTGACAGTGTCCCATGGTGAGGGATTACCGATCTTCTGTTTACATCACGTGATCAGCTGTCATTGGCTGACAGCTGATCACATGGTAAGGGGTCGGGATCAATCTGACTCGGTGACACTCATAGACTCAGTGATCACAGAGCGTGCCATGTGCGCACCCCCACAGACAGCGCATGCTCGGGAGAACGTCTATTGACAGCCTCCCAGCAATAAAGCCTCGTGCTGTAGTCGTCATTCCGCTATAGCGCAGGCAGGAGGTGGGAAAAAAAACATATTTGGTTTTATTGTCCATGTGGTGACCGTCATACTTTTGAAGTGTATAAAAAGTTATATTTCTGTACAATAAACTGTCTTTTCTTTGGTTTCATCCCCACATCTTGTCTGTGTACGGTGATTGGGGGGAAGGGCTGGTATTGGCTCTCGATCTGCTGGAAGGGTCTGGAGGGCTGGAGGCACTGTGTTGCAGAAGCACCTAAGTGGGGTGACAAGGCATTCCGTCACAGTTGGAATGAAGAATTGCCGCCATCTTCTCCTGGATTAGGAGTTGTCATCGTATATGGGAATGGAAGACCACCACGTCTTCACCAAAGTTTGATTTGCCGCTCTGAACAGAATCATTAGGAGGAGAGATTGTGAAGTCCTCTTTTCTGATGGTTCCAGATTCAGGATCAGGAGCTTTTCTATATCCGGGATGGTGAAAGCCAATTGTTACACACCGACCCAGAACCTCTCCATCCTTCCCACCATATATGTAGGAGGGTGCCTGGAAATTGGCATAAGAGGTTCAATGGCATCCTATGGTGAGGGGGTAGACAGTCCCTCTTCAGATGAATGGTGTCCCATGGTGAGGGGGTAGACAGTCCCTGTTCAGATGAATGGTGTCCCATGGTGAGGGGGTAGACAGTCCCTCTTCAGATGAATGGTGTCCCATGGTGAGGGGGTAGACAGTCCCTCTTCAGATGAATGGTGTCCCATGGTGAGGGGGTAGACAGTCCCTCTTCAGATGAATGGTATCCCATGGTGAGGGGGTAGACAGTCCCTCTTCAGATGAAGGACGTCCCATGCTGAGGGGGTAGACAGTCCCTATTCAGATGGATGGTGTCCCATGGTGAGGGGGTAGACAGTCCCTCTTCAGATGAATGGTGTCCCATGGTGAGGGGGTAGACAGTCCCTCTTCAGATGAATGGTGTCTCATGGTGAGGGGGTAGACAGTCCCTCTTCAGATGAATGGTATCCCATGGTGAGGGGGTAGACAGTCCCTCTTCAGATGAATGACGTCCCATGGTGAGGGGGTAGACAGTCCCTCTTCAGATGAATGGTGTCCCATGGTGAGGGGGTAGACAGTCCCTCTTCAGATGAATGGTGTCCCATGGTGAGGGGGTAGACAGTCCCTCTTCAGATGAATGGTGTCCCATGGTGAGGGGGTAGACAGTCCCTCTTCAGATGAATTGTGTGCCATGGTGAGGGGTAGACAGTCCCTCTTCAGATGAATGACGTCCCATGGTGAGGGGGTAGACAGTCCCTCTTCAGATGAATGACGTCCCATGGTGAGGGGGTAGACAGTCCCTCTTCAGATGAATGACGTCCCATGGTGATTGGGTAGACAGTCCCTCTTCAGATGAATGGTGTCCCATGGTGAGGGGGTAGACAGTCCCTCTTCAGATAAATGGTGTCCCATGGTGAGGGGGTAGACAGTCCCTCTTCAGATGAAGGACGTCCCATGGTGAGGGGGTAGACAGTCCCTCTTCAGATGAATGGTATCCCATGGTGAGGGGGTAGACAGTCCCTCTTCAGATGAAGGACGTCCCATGCTGAGGGGGTAGACAGTCCCTATTCAGATGAATGGTGTCCCATGGTGAGGGGGTAGACAGTCCCTCTTCAGATGAATGGTGTCCCATGGTGAGGGGGTAGACAGTCCCTCTTCAGATGAATGGTGTCCCATGGTGAGGGGGTAGACAGTCCCTCTTCAGATGAATGGTGTCCCATGGTGAGGGGGTAGACAGTCCCTCTTCAGATGAATGGTGTCCCATGGTGAGGGGGTAGACAGTCCCTCTTCAGATGAATGACGTCCCATGGTGAGGGGGTAGACAGTCCCTCTTCAGATGAATGACGTCCCATGGTGATTGGGTAGACAGTCCCTCTTCAGATGAATGGTGTCCCATGGTGAGGGGGTAGACAGTCCCTCTTCAGATGAATGGTGTCCCATGGTGAGGGAGTAGACAGTCCCTCTTCAGATGAATGACGTCCCATGGTGAGGGGGTAGACAGTCCCTCTTCAGATGAATGGTGTCCCATGGTGAGGGGGTAGACAGTCCCTCTTCAGATGAATGGTGTCCCATGGTGATTGGGTAGACAGTCCCTCTTCAGATGAATGTGTCCCATGGTGGGGGGTAAACAGTCCCTCTTCAGATGAATGGTGTCCCATTGTGAGGGGGTAGACAGTCCCTCTTCAGATGAATGTATCCCATGGTGAGGGGGTAGACAGTCCCTCTTCAGATGAATGACGTCCCATGGTGAGGGGGTAGACAGTCCCTCTTCAGATGAATTGTGTCCCATGGTGAGGGGGTAGACAGTCCCTCTTCAGATGAATGACGTCCCATGGTGAGGGGGTAGACAGTCCCTCTTCAGATGAATGGTGTCCCATGGTGAGGGGTAGACAGTCCCTCTTCAGATGAATGGTGTCCCATGGTGAGGGGGTAGACAGTCCCTCTTCAGATGAATGGTGTCCCATGGTGAGGGGTAGACAGTCCATCTTCAGATGAATGGTGTCCCATGGTGAGGGGGTAGACAGTCCCTCTTCAGATAAATGACGTCCCATGGTGAGGGGTAGACAGTCCCTCTTCAGATGAATGGTGTCCCATGGTGAGGGGGGTAGACAGTCCCTCTTCAGATGAATGGTGTCCCATGGTGAGGGGGTAGACAGTCCCTCTTCAGATGAATGGTGTCCCATGGAGAGGGGGTAGACAGTCCCTCTTCAGATGAATTGTGTCCCATGGTGAGGGGGTAGACAGTCCCTCTTCAGATGAATGACGTCCCATGGTGAGGGGGTAGACAGTTCCTCTTCAGATGAATGGTGTCCCATGGTAAGGGGTAGAAAGTCCCTCTTCAGATGAATGGTGTCCCATAGTGAGGGGGTAGACAGTCCCTCTTCAGATGAATGGTGTCCCATGGTGAGGGGGTAGACAGTCCCTCTTCAGATGAATGTATCCCATGGTGAGGGGGTAGACAGTCCCTCTTCAGATGAATGGTGTCCCATGGTGAGGGGGTAGACAGTCCCTCTTCAGATGAATGGTGTCCCATGGTGAGGAGGTAGACAGTCCATATTCAGATAAATGACGTCCCATGGTGAGGGGGTAGACAGTCCCTCTTCAGATGAAGGACATCCCATGGTGAGGGGGTAGACAGTCCCTCTTCAGATGAAGGACGTCCTATGGTGAGGGGGTAGACAGTCCCTCTTCAGATGAAGGACGTCCTATGGTGAGGGGGTAGACAGTCCCTCTTCAGATGAATGGTGTCCCATGGTGAGGGGGTAGACAGTCCCTCTTCAGATGAGGGACGTCCCATGGTGAGGGGGTAGACAGTCCCTCTTCAGATGAATGGTGTCCCATGGTGAGGGGGTAGACAGTCCCTCTTCAGATGAATGGCATCCCATGGTGAGGGGGTAGACAGTCCCTCTTCAGATGAATAGTGTCCCATCGTGAGGGGGTAGACAGTCCCTCGTCAGATGAATGGTGTCCCATGGTGAGGGGGTAGACAGTCCCTCTTCAGATGAATGACGTCCCATGGTGAGGGGGTAGACAGTCCCTCTTCAGATGAATGGTGTCCCATGGTGAGGGGGTAGACAGTCCCTCTTCAGATGAATGGTGTCCCATGGTGAGGGGGTAGACAGTCCCTCTTCAGATGAATGGTATCCCATGGTGAGGGGGTAGACAGTCCCTCTTCAGATGAATGGTGTCCCATGGAGAGGGGGTAGACAGTCCCTCTTCAGATGAATGGTATCCCATGGTGAGGGGGTAGACAGTCCCTCTTCAGATGAATGGTGTCCCATGGTGAGGGGGTAGACAGTCCCTCTTCAGATGAATGACGTCCCATGGTGAGGGGGTAGACAGTCCCTCTTCAGATGAATGGTGTCCCATGGTGAGGGGGTAGACAGTCCCTCTTCAGATCAACAACGTCCCATGGTGAGGGGGTAGACAGTCCCTCTTCAGATGAATGGTGTCCCATAGTGAGGGGGTAGACAGTCCCTCTTCAGATGAATGGTGTCCCATGGTGAGGGGGTAGACAGTCCCTCTTCAGATGAATGTGTCCCATGGTGGGGGGTAAACAGTCCCTCTTCAGATGAATGGTGTCCCATGGTGAGAGGGTAGACAGTCCATATTCAGTTGAATGGCATCCTATGGTGAGGGGGTAGACAGTCCCTCTTCAGATGAATGACGTCCCATGGTGAGGGGGTAGACAGTCCCTCTTCAGATGAATGACGTCCCATGGTGAGGGGGTAGACAGTCCCTCTTCAGATGAATGACGTCCCATGGTGAGGGGGTAGACAGTCCCTCTTCAGATGAATGACGTCCCATGGTGAGGGGGTAGACAGTCCCTCTTCAGATGAAGGACGTCCCATGGTGAGGGGGTAGACAGTCCCTCTTCAGATGAATGGTGTCCCATGGTGAGGGGGTAGACAGTCCCTCTTCAGATGAATGGTGTCCCATGGTGAGGGGGTAGACAGTCCCTCTTCAGATGAATGGTGTCCCATGGTGAGGGGTAGACAGTCCCTTTTCAGATGAAGGACGTCCCATGGTGAGGGGGTAGACAGTCCCTCTTCAGATGAATGGTATCCCATGGTGAGGGGGTAGACAGTCCCTCTTCAGATGAATGGTGTCCCATGGTGAGGGGGTAGACAGTCCCTCTTCAGATGAATGGTGTCCCATGGTGAGGGGTAGACAGTCCCTCTTCAGATGAATGACGTCCCATGGTAAGGGGGTAGACAGTCCCTCTTTTGATGAATGGTGTCCCATGGTGAGGGGGTAGACAGTCCCTCTTCAGATGAATGGTGTCCCATGGTGAGGGGGTAGACAGTCCCTCTTCAGATGAATGGTATCCCATGGTGAGGGGGTAGACAGTCCCTCTTCAGATGAATGGTGTCCCATAATGAGGGGGTAGACAGTCCCTCTTCAGATGAATGGTGTCCCATGGTGAGGGGGTAGACAGTCCCTCTTCAGATGAATGGTGTCCCATGGTGAGGGGTAGACAGTCCCTCTTCAGATGAATGACGTCCCATGGTAAGGGGGTAGACAGTCCCTCTTTTGATGAATGGTGTCCCATGGTGAGGGGGTAGACAGTCCCTCTTCAGATAAATGACATCCCATGGTGAGGGGGTAGAAAGTCCCTACTCAGATGAATGGTGTCCCATGGTGAGGGGGTAGACAGTCCCTCTTCAGATGAATGGTGTCCCATGGTGAGGGGGTAGACAGTCCCTCTTCAGATGAATGACGTCCCATGGTGAGGGGGTAGACAGTCCCTCTTCAGATGAATGGTGTCCCATGGTGAGGGGGGTAGACAGTCCCTCTTCAGATGAATGGTGTCCCATGGAGAGGGGGTAGACAGTCCCTCTTCAGATGAATGGTGTCCCATGGTGAGGGGGTAGACAGTCCTTCTTCAAATGAATGGTATCCCATGGTGAGCGGGTAGACAGTCCCTCTTCAGATGAATGGTATCCCATGGTGAGGGGGTAGAAAGTCCCTCTTTAGATGAATGGTGTCCCATGGTGAGGGAGTAGACAGTCCCTCCTCAGATGAATGACGTCCCATGGTGAGGGGGTAGACAGTCCCTCTTCAGATGAATGACGTCCCATTTTGAGGGGGTAGACAGTCCCTCTTCAGATGAATGACGTCCCATGGTGAGGGGGTCGACAGTCCCTCTTCAGATGAATGACGTCCCATGGTGAGGGGGTATACAGTCCCTCTTCAAATGAATGACGTCCCATGGTGAGGGGGTAGACAGTCCCTCTTCAGATGAATGGTGTCCCATGGTGAGTGGGTATACAGTCCCTCTTCAAATGAATGACGTCCCATTTTGAGGGGGTAGAAAGTCCCTCTTCAGATGAATGACGTCCCATGGTGAGGGGGTAGACAGTCCCTCTTCAGATGAATGGTGTCCCGTGGTGAGGGGGTAGACAGTCCCTGTTCAGATGAATGGTGTCCCATAGTGAGGGGGTAGACAGTCCCTCTTCAGATGAATGGTATCCCATGGTGAGGGGGTAGACAGTCCCTCTTCAGATGAATGGTGTCCCGTGGTGAGGGGGTAGACAGTCCCTCTTCAGATGAATGGTGTCCCTTGGTGAGGGGGTAAACAGTCCCTCTTCAGATGAATGGTGTCCCATGGTGAGGGGGTAGATAGTCCCTCTTCAGATGAATGGTGTCCCATGGTGAGGGGGTAGACAGTCCCTCTTCAGATGAAGGACGTCCCATGCTGAGGGGGTAGACAGTCCCTCTTCAGATGAATGGTGTCCCATGGTGAGGGGGTAGACAGTCCCTCTTCAGATGAATGGTATCCCATGGTGAGGGGGTAGACAGTCCCTCTTCAAATGAATGACGTCCCATGGTGAGGGGGTAGACAGTCCCTCTTCAGATGAATGGTGTCCCATGGTGAGGGGGTAGACAGTCCCTCTTCAGATGAATGACGTCCCATGGTGAGGGGGTAGACAGTCCCTCTTCAGATGAATGGTGTCCCATGGTGAGGGGGTAGACAGTCCCTCTTCAGATGAATGGTGTCCCTTGGTGAGGGGGTAGACAGTCCCTCTTCAGATGAATTGTGTCCCTTGGTGAGGGGGTAGACAGTCCCTCTTCAGATGAAGGACGTCCCATGGTGAGGGGGTAGACAGTCCCTCTTCAGATGAATGGTATCCCATGGTGAGGGGGTAGACAGTCCCTCTTCAGATGAATGACGTCCCATGGTGAGGGGGTAGACAGTCCCTCTTCAGATGAATGGTGTCCCATGGTGAGGGGGGTAGACAGTCCCTCTTCAGATGAATGGTGTCCCATGGTGAGGGGGTAGACAGTCCTTCTTCAGATGAATGGTATCCAATGGTGAGCGGGTAGACAGTCCCTCTTCAGATGAATGGTGTCCCATGGTGAGGGGTAGACAGTCCCTCTTCAGATGAATTGTGTCCCATGGTGAGGGGGTAGACAGTCCCTCTTCAGATGAATGACGTCCCATGGTGAGGGGGTAGACAGTCCCTCTTCAGATGAAGGACCTCCCATGGTGAGGGGGTAGACAGTCCCTCTTCAAATGAAGGACGTCCCATGGTGAGGGGGTAGACAGTCCCACTTCAGATGAATGGTGTCCCATGGTGAGGGGTAGACAGTCCCTCTTCAGATGAATGACGTCCCATGGTGAGGGGGTAGACAGTCCCTCTTCAGATGAATGACGTCCCATGGTGAGGGAGTAGACAGTCCCTCTTCAGATGAATGGTGTCCCATGGTGAGGGGGTAGACAGTCCCTCTTCAAATGAAGGACGTCCCATGGTGAGGGGGTAGACAGTCCCACTTCAGATGAATGGTGTCCCATGGTGAGGGGGTAGACAGTCCCTCTTCAGATGAATGGTATCCCATGGTGAGGGGGTAGACAGTCCCACTTCAGATGAATGGTGTCCCATGGTGAGGGGTAGACAGTCCCTCTTCAGATGAATGGTGTCCCATGGTGAGGGGGTAGACAGTCCCTCTTCAGATTAAGGACGTCCCATGGTGAGGGGGTAGACAGTCCCTCTTCAAATGAAGGACGTCCCATGGTGAGGGGGTAGACAGTCCCTCTTCAAATGAAGGACGTCCCATGGTGAGGGGGTAAACAGTCCCTCTTCAGATGAATGGTGTCCCATGGTGAGGGGGTAGATAGTCCCTCTTCAGATGAATGGTGTCCCATGGTGAGGGGGTAGACAGTCCCTCTTCAGATGAAGGACGTCCCATGCTGAGGGGGTAGACAGTCCCTCTTCAGATGAATGGTGTCCCATGGTGAGGGGGTAGACAGTCCCTCTTCAGATGAATGGTATCCCATGGTGAGGGGGTAGACAGTCCCTCTTCAAATGAATGACGTCCCATGGTGAGGGGGTAGACAGTCCCTCTTCAGATGAATGGTGTCCCATGGTGAGGGGGTAGACAGTCCCTCTTCAGATGAATGACGTCCCATGGTGAGGGGGTAGACAGTCCCTCTTCAGATGAATGGTGTCCCATGGTGAGGGGGTAGACAGTCCCTCTTCAGATGAATGGTGTCCCTTGGTGAGGGGGTAGACAGTCCCTCTTCAGATGAATTGTGTCCCTTGGTGAGGGGGTAGACAGTTCCTCTTCAGATGAATGGTGTCCCATGGTGAGGGGTAGACAGTCCCTCTTCAGATGAATGGTGTCCCATAGTGAGGGGGTAGACAGTCCCTCTTCAGATGAATGGTGTCCCATGGTGAGGGGGTAGACAGTCCCTCTTCAGATGAATGTATCCCATGGTGAGGGGGTAGACAGTCCCTCTTCAGATGAATGGTGTCCCATGGTGAGGGGTAGACAGTCCCTCTTCAGATGAATGGTGTCCCATGGTGAGGAGGTAGACAGTCCATATTCAGATAAATGACGTCCCATGGTGAGGGGGTAGACAGTCCCTCTTCAGATGAAGGACATCCCATGGTGAGGGGGTAGACAGTCCCTCTTCAGATGAAGGACGTCCTATGGTGAGGGGGTAGACAGTCCCTCTTCAGATGAAGGACGTCCTATGGTGAGGGGGTAGACAGTCCCTCTTCAGATGAATGGTGTCCCATGGTGAGGGGGTAGACAGTCCCTCTTCAGATGAGGGACGTCCCATGGTGAGGGGGTAGACAGTCCCTCTTCAGATGAATGGTGTCCCATGGTGAGGGGGTAGACAGTCCCTCTTCAGATGAATGGCATCCCATGGTGAGGGGGTAGACAGTCCCTCTTCAGATGAATAGTGTCCCATCGTGAGGGGGTAGACAGTCCCTCGTCAGATGAATGGTGTCCCATGGTGAGGGGGTAGACAGTCCCTCTTCAGATGAATGACGTCCCATGGTGAGGGGGTAGACAGTCCCTCTTCAGATGAATGGTGTCCCATGGTGAGGGGGTAGACAGTCCCTCTTCAGATGAATGGTGTCCCATGGTGAGGGGGTAGACAGTCCCTCTTCAGATGAATGGTATCCCATGGTGAGGGGGTAGACAGTCCCTCTTCAGATGAATGGTGTCCCATGGAGAGGGGGTAGACAGTCCCTCTTCAGATGAATGGTGTCCCATGGAGAGGGGGTAGACAGTCCCTCTTCAGATGAATGGTATCCCATGGTGAGGGGGTAGACAGTCCCTCTTCAGATGAATGGTGTCCCATGGTGAGGGGGTAGACAGTCCCTCTTCAGATGAATGACGTCCCATGGTGAGGGGGTAGACAGTCCCTCTTCAGATGAATGGTGTCCCATGGTGAGGGGGTAGACAGTCCCTCTTCAGATCAACAACGTCCCATGGTGAGGGGGTAGACAGTCCCTCTTCAGATGAATGGTGTCCCATAGTGAGGGGGTAGACAGTCCCTCTTCAGATGAATGGTGTCCCATGGTGAGGGGGTAGACAGTCCCTCTTCAGATGAATGTGTCCCATGGTGGGGGGTAAACAGTCCCTCTTCAGATGAATGGTGTCCCATGGTGAGAGGGTAGACAGTCCATATTCAGTTGAATGGCATCCTATGGTGAGGGGGTAGACAGTCCCTCTTCAGATGAATGACGTCCCATGGTGAGGGGGTAGACAGTCCCTCTTCAGATGAATGACGTCCCATGGTGAGGGGGTAGACAGTCCCTCTTCAGATGAATGACGTCCCATGGTGAGGGGGTAGACAGTCCCTCTTCAGATGAATGACGTCCCATGGTGAGGGGGTAGACAGTCCCTCTTCAGATGAAGGACGTCCCATGGTGAGGGGGTAGACAGTCCCTCTTCAGATGAATGGTGTCCCATGGTGAGGGGGTAGACAGTCCCTCTTCAGATGAATGGTGTCCCATGGTGAGGGGGTAGACAGTCCCTCTTCAGATGAATGGTGTCCCATGGTGAGGGGTAGACAGTCCCTTTTCAGATGAAGGACGTCCCATGGTGAGGGGGTAGACAGTCCCTCTTCAGATGAATGGTATCCCATGGTGAGGGGGTAGACAGTCCCTCTTCAGATGAATGGTGTCCCATGGTGAGGGGGTAGACAGTCCCTCTTCAGATGAATGGTGTCCCATGGTGAGGGGTAGACAGTCCCTCTTCAGATGAATGACGTCCCATGGTAAGGGGGTAGACAGTCCCTCTTTTGATGAATGGTGTCCCATGGTGAGGGGGTAGACAGTCCCTCTTCAGATGAATGGTGTCCCATGGTGAGGGGGTAGACAGTCCCTCTTCAGATGAATGGTATCCCATGGTGAGGGGGTAGACAGTCCCTCTTCAGATGAATGGTGTCCCATAATGAGGGGGTAGACAGTCCCTCTTCAGATGAATGGTGTCCCATGGTGAGGGGGTAGACAGTCCCTCTTCAGATGAATGGTGTCCCATGGTGAGGGGTAGACAGTCCCTCTTCAGATGAATGACGTCCCATGGTAAGGGGGTAGACAGTCCCTCTTTTGATGAATGGTGTCCCATGGTGAGGGGGTAGACAGTCCCTCTTCAGATAAATGACATCCCATGGTGAGGGGGTAGACAGTCCCTACTCAGATGAATGGTGTCCCATGGTGAGGGGGTAGACAGTCCCTCTTCAGATGAATGGTGTCCCATGGTGAGGGGGTAGACAGCCCCTCTTCAGATGAATGACGTCCCATGGTGAGGGGGTAGACAGTCCCTCTTCAGATGAATGGTGTCCCATGGTGAGGGGGGTAGACAGTCCCTCTTCAGATGAATGGTGTCCCATGGAGAGGGGGTAGACAGTCCCTCTTCAGATGAATGGTGTCCCATGGTGAGGGGGTAGACAGTCCTTCTTCAAATGAATGGTATCCCATGGTGAGCGGGTAGACAGTCCCTCTTCAGATGAATGGTATCCCATGGTGAGGGGGTAGAAAGTCCCTCTTTAGATGAATGGTGTCCCATGGTGAGGGAGTAGACAGTCCCTCCTCAGATGAATGACGTCCCATTTTGAGGGGGTAGACAGTCCCTCTTCAGATGAATGACGTCCCATGGTGAGGGGGTCGACAGTCCCTCTTCAGATGAATGACGTCCCATGGTGAGGGGGTATACAGTCCCTCTTCAAATGAATGACGTCCCATGGTGAGGGGGTAGACAGTCCCTCTTCAGATGAATGGTGTCCCATGGTGAGTGGGTATACAGTCCCTCTTCAAATGAATGACGTCCCATTTTGAGGGGGTAGAAAGTCCCTCTTCAGATGAATGACGTCCCATGGTGAGGGGGTAGACAGTCCCTCTTCAGATGAATGGTGTCCCGTGGTGAGGGGGTAGACAGTCCCTGTTCAGATGAATGGTGTCCCATAGTGAGGGGGTAGACAGTCCCTCTTCAGATGAATGGTATCCCATGGTGAGGGGGTAGACAGTCCCTCTTCAGATGAATGGTGTCCCGTGGTGAGGGGGTAGACAGTCCCTCTTCAGATGAATGGTGTCCCTTGGTGAGGGGGTAAACAGTCCCTCTTCAGATGAATGGTGTCCCATGGTGAGGGGGTAGATAGTCCCTCTTCAGATGAATGGTGTCCCATGGTGAGGGGGTAGACAGTCCCTCTTCAGATGAAGGACGTCCCATGCTGAGGGGGTAGACAGTCCCTCTTCAGATGAATGGTGTCCCATGGTGAGGGGGTAGACAGTCCCTGTTCAGATGAATGGTATCCCATGGTGAGGGGGTAGACAGTCCCTCTTCAAATGAATGACGTCCCATGGTGAGGGGGTAGACAGTCCCTCTTCAGATGAATGGTGTCCCATGGTGAGGGGGTAGACAGTCCCTCTTCAGATGAATGACGTCCCATGGTGAGGGGGTAGACAGTCCCTCTTCAGATGAATGGTGTCCCATGGTGAGGGGGTAGACAGTCCCTCTTCAGATGAATGGTGTCCCTTGGTGAGGGGGTAGACAGTCCCTCTTCAGATGAATTGTGTCCCTTGGTGAGGGGGTAGACAGTCCCTCTTCAGATGAAGGACGTCCCATGGTGAGGGGGTAGACAGTCCCTCTTCAGATGAATGGTATCCCATGGTGAGGGGGTAGACAGTCCCTCTTCAGATGAATGACGTCCCATGGTGAGGGGGTAGACAGTCCCTCTTCAGATGAATGGTGTCCCATGGTGAGGGGGGTAGACAGTCCCTCTTCAGATGAATGGTGTCCCATGGTGAGGGGGTAGACAGTCCTTCTTCAGATGAATGGTATCCAATGGTGAGCGGGTAGACAGTCCCTCTTCAGATGAATGGTGTCCCATGGTGAGGGGTAGACAGTCCCTCTTCAGATGAATTGTGTCCCATGGTGAGGGGGTAGACAGTCCCTCTTCAGATGAATGACGTCCCATGGTGAGGGGGTAGACAGTCCCTCTTCAGATGAAGGACCTCCCATGGTGAGGGGGTAGACAGTCCCTCTTCAAATGAAGGACGTCCCATGGTGAGGGGGTAGACAGTCCCACTTCAGATGAATGGTGTCCCATGGTGAGGGGTAGACAGTCCCTCTTCAGATGAATGACGTCCAATGGTGAGGGGGTAGACAGTCCCTCTTCAGATGAATGACGTCCCATGGTGAGGGAGTAGACAGTCCCTCTTCAGATGAATGGTGTCCCATGGTGAGGGGGTAGACAGTCCCTCTTCAAATGAAGGACGTCCCATGGTGAGGGGGTAGACAGTCCCACTTCAGATGAATGGTGTCCCATGGTGAGGGGGTAGACAGTCCCTCTTCAGATGAATGGTATCCCATGGTGAGGGGGTAGACAGTCCCACTTCAGATGAATGGTGTCCCATGGTGAGGGGTAGACAGTCCCTCTTCAGATGAATGGTGTCCCATGGTGAGGGGGTAGACAGTCCCTCTTCAGATTAAGGACGTCCCATGGTGAGGGGGTAGACAGTCCCTCTTCAAATGAAGGACGTCCCATGGTGAGGGGGTAGACAGTCCCTCTTCAAATGAAGGACGTCCCATGGTGAGGGGGTAAACAGTCCCTCTTCAGATGAATGGTGTCCCATGGTGAGGGGGTAGATAGTCCCTCTTCAGATGAATGGTGTCCCATGGTGAGGGGGTAGACAGTCCCTCTTCAGATGAAGGACGTCCCATGCTGAGGGGGTAGACAGTCCCTCTTCAGATGAATGGTGTCCCATGGTGAGGGGGTAGACAGTCCCTCTTCAGATGAATGGTATCCCATGGTGAGGGGGTAGACAGTCCCTCTTCAAATGAATGACGTCCCATGGTGAGGGGGTAGACAGTCCCTCTTCAGATGAATGGTGTCCCATGGTGAGGGGGTAGACAGTCCCTCTTCAGATGAATGACGTCCCATGGTGAGGGGGTAGACAGTCCCTCTTCAGATGAATGGTGTCCCATGGTGAGGGGGTAGACAGTCCCTCTTCAGATGAATGGTGTCCCTTGGTGAGGGGGTAGACAGTCCCTCTTCAGATGAATTGTGTCCCTTGGTGAGGGAGTAGACAGTCCCTCTTCAGATGAAGGACGTCCCATGGTGAGGGGGTAGACAGTCCCTCTTCAGATGAATGGTATCCCATGGTGAGGGGGTAGACAGTCCCTCTTCAGATGAATGACGTCCCATGGTGAGGGGGTAGACAGTCCCTCTTCAGATGAATGGTGTCCCATGGTGAGGGGGGTAGACAGTCCCTCTTCAGATGAATGGTGTCCCATGGTGAGGGGGTAGACAGTCCTTCTTCAGATGAATGGTATCCCATGGTGAGCGGGTAGACAGTCCCTCTTCAGATGAATGGTGTCCCATGGTGAGGGGTAGACAGTCCCTCTTCAGATGAATTGTGTCCCATGGTGAGGGGGTAGACAGTCCCTCTTCAGATGAATGACGTCCCATGGTGAGGGGGTAGACAGTCCCTCTTCAGATGAAGGACCTCCCATGGTGAGGGGGTAGACAGTCCCTCTTCAAATGAAGGACGTCCCATGGTGAGGGGGTAGACAGTCCCACTTCAGATGAATGGTGTCCCATGGTGAGGGGTAGACAGTCCCTCTTCAGATGAATGACGTCCCATGGTGAGGGGGTAGACAGTCCCTCTTCAGATGAATGACGTCCCATGGTGAGGGAGTAGACAGTCCCTCTTCAGATGAATGGTGTCCCATGGTGAGGGGGTAGACAGTCCCTCTTCAAATGAAGGACGTCCCATGGTGAGGGGGTAGACAGTCCCACTTCAGATGAATGGTGTCCCATGGTGAGGGGGTAGACAGTCCCACTTCAGATGAATGGTGTCCCATGGTGAGGGGTAGACAGTCCCTCTTCAGATGAATGGTGTCCCATGGTGAGGGGGTAGACAGTCCCTCTTCAGATGAAGGACGTCCCATGGTGAGGGGGTAGACAGTCCCTCTTCAAATGAAGGACGTCCCATGGTGAGGGGGTAGACAGTCCCTCTTCAAATGAAGGACGTCCCATGGTGAGGGGGTAAACAGTCCCTCTTCAGATGAATGGTGTCCCATGGTGAGGGGGTAGATAGTCCCTCTTCAGATGAATGGTGTCCCATGGTGAGGGGGTAGACAGTCCCTCTTCAGATGAAGGACGTCCCATGCTGAGGGGGTAGACAGTCCCTCTTCAGATGAATGGTGTCCCATGGTGAGGGGGTAGACAGTCCCTCTTCAGATGAATGGTATCCCATGGTGAGGGGGTAGACAGTCCCTCTTCAAATGAATGACGTCCCATGGTGAGGGGGTAGACAGTCCCTCTTCAGATGAATGGTGTCCCATGGTGAGGGGGTAGACAGTCCCTCTTCAGATGAATGACGTCCCATGGTGAGGGGGTAGACAGTCCCTCTTCAGATGAATGGTGTCCCATGGTGAGGGGGTAGACAGTCCCTCTTCAGATGAATGGTGTCCCTTGGTGAGGGGGTAGACAGTCCCTCTTCAGATGAATTGTGTCCCTTGGTGAGGGGGTAGACAGTCCCTCTTCAGATGAAGGACGTCCCATGGTGAGGGGGTAGACAGTCCCTCTTCAGATGAATGGTGTCCCATGGTGAGGGGGGTAGACAGTCCCTCTTCAGATGAATGGTGTCCCATGGTGAGGGGGTAGACAGTCCTTCTTCAGATGAATGGTATCCCATGGTGGGCGGGTAGACAGTCCCTCTTCAGATGAATGGTGTCCCATGGTGAGGGGTAGACAGTCCCTCTTCAGATGAATTGTGTCCCATGGTGAGGGGGTAGACAGTCCCTCTTCAGATGAATGGTGTCCCATGGTGAGGGGGTAGACAGTCCCTCTTCAGATGAATGACGTCCCATGGTGAGGGGGTAGACAGTCCCTCTTCAGATGAAGGACCTCCCATGGTGAGGGGGTAGACAGTCCCTCTTCAAATGAAGGACGTCCCATGGTGAGGGGGTAGACAGTCCCACTTCAGATGAATGGTGTCCCATGGTGAGGGGTAGACAGTCCCTCTTCAGATGAATGACGTCCCATGGTGAGGGGGTAGACAGTCCCTCTTCAGATGAATGACGTCCCATGGTGAGGGAGTAGACAGTCCCTCTTCAGATGAATGGTGTCCCATGGTGAGGGGGTAGACAGTCCCTCTTCAGATGAATGGTGTCCCATGGTGAGGGGGTAGACAGTCCCTCTTCAGATGAATGACGTCCCATGGTGAGGGGGTAGACAGTCCCTCTTCAGATGAATGGTGTCCCATGGTGAGGGGGTAGACAGTCCCTCTTCAGATGAATGGTGTCCCTTGGTGAGGGGGTAGACAGTCCCTCTTCAGATGAATTGTGTCCCTTGGTGAGGGGGTAGACAGTCCCTCTTCAGATGAAGGACGTCCCATGGTGAGGGGGTAGACAGTCCCTCTTCAGATGAATGGTGTCCCATGGTGAGGGGGGTAGACAGTCCCTCTTCAGATGAATGGTGTCCCATGGTGAGGGGGTAGACAGTCCTTCTTCAGATGAATGGTATCCCATGGTGGGCGGGTAGACAGTCCCTCTTCAGATGAATGGTGTCCCATGGTGAGGGGTAGACAGTCCCTCTTCAGATGAATTGTGTCCCATGGTGAGGGGGTAGACAGTCCCTCTTCAGATGAATGGTGTCCCATGGTGAGGGGGTAGACAGTCCCTCTTCAGATGAATGACGTCCCATGGTGAGGGGGTAGACAGTCCCTCTTCAGATGAAGGACCTCCCATGGTGAGGGGGTAGACAGTCCCTCTTCAAATGAAGGACGTCCCATGGTGAGGGGGTAGACAGTCCCACTTCAGATGAATGGTGTCCCATGGTGAGGGGTAGACAGTCCCTCTTCAGATGAATGACGTCCCATGGTGAGGGGGTAGACAGTCCCTCTTCAGATGAATGACGTCCCATGGTGAGGGAGTAGACAGTCCCTCTTCAGATGAATGGTGTCCCATGGTGAGGGGGTAGACAGTCCCTCTTCAAATGAAGGACGTCCCATGGTGAGGGGGTAGACAGTCCCACTTCAGATGAATGGTGTCCCATGGTGAGGGGGTAGACAGTCCCACTTCAGATGAATGGTGTCCCATGGTGAGGGGTAGACAGTCCCTCTTCAGATGAATGGTGTCCCATGGTGAGGGGGTAGACAGTCCCTCTTCAGATGAAGGACGTCCCATGGTGAGGGGGTAGACAGTCCCTCTTCAAATGAATGACGTCCCATGGTGAGGCAGTAGACAGTCCCTCTTCAGATGAATGGTGTCCCATGGTGAGGGGGTAGACAGTCCCTCTTCAGATGAATGACGTCCCATGGTGAGGCAGTAGACAGTCCCTCTTCAGATGAATGGTGTCCCATGGTGAGGGGGTAGACAGTCCCTCTTCAGATGAATGGTGTCCCATGGTGAGGGGGGTAGACAGTCCCTCTTCAGATGAATGACGTCCCATGGTGAGGGGGTAGACAGTCCCTCTTCAGATGAAGGACGTCCAATGGTGAGGGGGTAGACAGTCCCTCTTCAGATGAAGGACGTCCAATGGTGAGGGGGTAGACAGTCCCTCTTCAGATGAATGGTGTCCCATGGTGAGGGGTAGACAGTCCTTCTTCAGATGAATGGTGTCCCATGGTGAGGGGGTACACAGTCCCTCTTCAGATGAATGATGTCCCATGGTGAGGGGTAGACAGTCCCTCTTCAGATGAATAGTGTCCCATGGTGAGGGGTAGACAGTCCCTCTTCAGATGAATGACGTCCCATGGTGAAGGGGTAGACAGTCCCTCTTCAGATGAATGGTGTCCCATGGTGAGGGGGTAGACAGTCCCTCTTCAGATGAATGGTGTCCCATGGTGAGGGGGTAGACAGTCCCTCTTCAGATGAATGGTGTCCCATGGTGAGGGGGTAGACAGTCCCTCTTCAGATGAATGGTGTCCCATGGTGAGGGGGTAGACAGTCCCTCTTCAGATGAATGGTGTCCCATGGTGAGGGGGTAGACAGTCCCTCTTCAGATGAATGGTGTCCCATGGTGAGGGGGTAGACAGTCCCTCTTCAAATGAATGACGTCCCATGGTGAGGGGGTAGACAGTCCCTCTTCAGATGAAGGATGTCCCATGGTGAGGGGGTAGACGGTCCCTCTTCAGATGAAGGACGTCCCATGGTGAGGGGGTAGACAGTCCCTCTTCAGATGAATGACGTCCCATGGTGAGGGGGTAGACAGTCCCTCTTCAGATGAATGACGTCCCATGGTGAGGGGGTAGACAGTCCCTCTTCAGATGAAGGACGTCCAATGGTGAGGGGGTAGACAGTCCCTCTTCAGATGAATGGTGTCCCATGGTGAGGGGTAGACAGTCCCTCTTCAGATGAATGGTGTCCCATGGTGAGGGGGTAGACAGTCCCTCTTCAGATGAATGGTGTCCCATGGTGGGGGGGTAGACAGTCCCTCTTCAGATGAATGGTGTCCCATGGTGAGGGGGTAGACAGTCCCTCTTCAGATGAATGGTGTCCCATGGTGAAGGGGTAGACAGTCCCTCTTCAGATGAATGGTGTCCCATGGTGAGGGGGTAGACAGTCCCTCTTCAAATGAATGACGTCCCATGGTGAGGGGGTAGACAGTCCCTCTTCAGATGAATGACGTCCCATGGTGAGGGGGTAGACAGTCCCTCTTCAGATTGTGAAGGAATGTGATGTAGATAATAATAATAGTAATCTGAAAATGTCTATTTTCTTATGTGTATACATATTTTTCTCCTTACTCATTATATAAGTATACAGATTTGCTCTGTTCCTATATTTTTCTCAAAATGGCGGGTACCCCCTACATCCCACACATCAGAAGAACGCGGAACTGAAGATAAAACCAAGGACAGCCAAACCTCGTTATGAAGATTCTCCATTTTCTTTTTCTATCTTAACCAATGAGATGTACCTATTAGACTAACATAGCAATGACGTATTTGTGTGTATAAAACATTAGCACCGCCTTGAATAAATTAGAAGTGTAATGAGTAGCAAATGCTGAGCGTGTCTCAGAGTGTTTACTTTTATATGCATGCATATCAACACTTTCAAATTAGAGACAGCAGCAGATAACCTTGGGCTCGATTGGAGCTCTTAATCATTTCCATAACAAGATGAATAGTGTCTCGTGGTGAGGGGGTAGACAGTCCCTCTTCAGATGAATGGTGTCTCATGGTGAGGGGGTAGACAGTCCCTCTTCAGATGAATGGTGTCCCATGGTGAGGGGGTAGACAGTCCCTCTTCAGATGAATGGTGTCTCATGGTGAGGGGGTAGACAGTCCCTCTTCAGATGAATGGTGTCCCATGGTGAGGGGGTAGACAGTCCCTCTTCAGATGAATGGTGTCTCATGGTGAGGGGGTAGACAGTCCCTCTTCAGATGAATGGTGTCCCATGGTGAGGGGGTAGACAGTCCCTCTTCAGATGAATGGTGTCCCATGGTGAGGGGGTAGACAGTCCCTCTTCAGATGAATGGTGTCCCATGGTGAGGGGGTAGACAGTCCCTCTTCAGATGAATGATGTCCCATGGTGAGGGGGTAGACAGTCCCTCTTCAGATGAATGGTGTCCCATGGTGAGGGGTAGACAGTCCCTCTTCAGATGAATGACGTCCCATGGTGAGGGGGTAGACAGTCCCTCTTCAGATGAATGGTGTCTCATGGTGAGGGGGTAGACAGTCCCTCTTCAGATGAATGGTGTCCCATGGTGAGGGGGTAGACAGTCCCTCTTCAGATGAATGGTGTCTCATGGTGAGGGGGTAGACAGTCCCTCTTCAGATGAATGGTGTCCCATGGTGAGGGGGTAGACAGTCCCTCTTCAGATGAAGGACGTCCCATGGTGAGGGGGTAGACAGTCCCTCTTCAGATGAATGGTGTCTCATGGTGAGGGGGTAGACAGTCCCTCTTCAGATGAATGGTGTCCCATGGTGAGGGGGTAGACAGTCCCTCTTCAGATGAATGACGTCCCATGGTGAGGGGGTAGACAGTCCCTCTTTAGATGAATGACGTCCCATGGTGAGGGGGGTAGACAGTCCCTCTTCAGATGAATGACGTCCCATGGTGAGGGGGTAGACAGTCCCTCTTTAGATGAAGGACGTCCCATGGTGAGGGGGTAGACAGTCCCTCTTCAGA
The DNA here is from genome assembly GCA_037952925.1 of Lithobates clamitans. Taxonomy (NCBI): domain Eukaryota; kingdom Metazoa; phylum Chordata; class Amphibia; order Anura; family Ranidae; genus Lithobates; species Lithobates clamitans. Next base: position 41,551 of record JBBGZY010002203.1, read on the forward strand.
TGAATGACGTCCCATGGTGAGGGGGTAGACAGTCCCTCTTCAGATGAAGGACGTCCCATGGTGAGGGGGTAGACAGTCCCTCTTCAGATGAAGGACGTCCCATGGTGAGGGGGTAGACAGTCCCTCTTCAGATGAATGGTGTCCCATGGTGAGGGGTAGACAGTCCCTCTTCAGATGAATGACGTCCCATGGTGAGGGGGTAGACAGTCCCTCTTCAGATGAAGGACGTCCCATGGTGAGGGGGTAGACAGTCCCTCTTCAGATGAATGACGTCCCATGGTGAGGGGGTAGACAGTCCCTCTTTAGATGAATGACGTCCCATGGTGAGGGGGGTAGACAGTCCCTCTTCAGATGAAGGACGTCCCATGGTGAGGGGTAGACAGTCCCTCTTCAGATGAAGGACGTCCCATGGTGAGGGGGTAGACAGTCCCTCTTCAGATGAAGGACGTCCCATGGTGAGGGGGTAGACAGTCCCTCCTCAGCACCTCCTCCGGCTTTTCATTAAGTAGAAGAAAGCTTGGGTGGGGATTGGCTGTAACCGGAGCCTGGCGGTGTAATGGAATCTGGCCGTGGTGTCGGCTCAGGGGGGCGTCCTCCTCTCCCACCTGCTCAGAGATCTCTACCTGTCCTCTCTGCTGGAGCCTCACAGTTCAGGTCAGCCAGACTCAGGAGGGATGGACATCCCCGTCCTCGCCCTGCTCCTTATCCTGGTGATTCCTGGTAATCGGGTCAGAACAGGTGAGTGAAGTGTGAGCTGTGTGCCCGAGGGACGGATATCTCCGCTGATTACTGAATATTCATTTCTCTTCCAGATTTCCTCACTCAGGATCCTCGTCCCTCTTCCAGTGTTCCTGCAGACAGGTGAGTCCTCCTCATCCCTTACTCCTCATCCCTGACTTCTCATGCTGGGCTCCTCATCCCTGACTCCTCATCCCTGACTCCTCATCCCTGACTTCTCATGCTGGGCTCCTCATCCCTGGCTCCTCATCCCTGACTCCTCATCCCTGACTCCTCATCCCTGACTTCTCATGCTGGGCTCCTCATCCCTGACTCCTCATCCCTGACTTCTCATCCCTGACTCCTCATCCCTGACTTCTCATGCTGGGCTCCTCATCCCTGACTTCTCATGCTGGGCTCCTCATTCCTGACTCCTCATCCCTGACTCCTCATCCCTGACTTCTCATGCTGGGCTCCTCATCCCTGACTCCTCATTCCTGACTCCTCATCCCTGACTCCTCATCCCTGACTCCTGATCCCTGACTTCTCATGCTGGGCTCTTCATCCCTGACTCCTCATCCCTGACTCCTCATCCCTGACTTCTCATGCTGGGCTCCTCATCCCTGACTCCTCATCCCTGACTTCTCATGCTGGGCTTCTCATCCCTGACTCCTCATCCCTGACTCCTCATCCCTGACTCCTCATCCCTGACTTCTCATGCTGGGCTCCTCATCCCTGACTTCTCATGCTGGGCTCCTCATTCCTGACTCCTCATCCCTGACTCCTCATCCCTGACTCCTCATCCCTGACTTCTCATCCCTGACTTCTCATGCTGGGCTCCTCATCCCTGACTCCTCATCCCTGACTCCTCATCCCTGACTTCTCATGCTGGGCTCCTCATCCCTGACTTCTCATCCCTGACTCCTCATCCCTGACTTCTCATGCTGGGCTCCTCATCCCTGACTTCTCATGCTGGGCTCCTCATCCCTGACTTCTCATGCTGGGCTCCTCATCCCTGACTTCTCATCCCTGACTTCTCATCCCTGACTCCTCATCCCTGACTCCTCATCCCTGACTTCTCATGCTGGGCTCCTCATCCCTGACTTCTCATGCTGGGCTCCTCATTCCTGACTCCTCATCCCTGACTCCTCATCCCTGACTTCTCATGCTGGGCTCCTCATCCCTGACTCCTCATCCCTGACTCCTCATCCCTGACTTCTCATCCCTGACTTCTCATCCCTGACTCCTCATCCCTGACTCCTCATCCCTGACTTCTCATGCTGGGCTCCTCATCCCTGACTCCTCATCCCTGACTTCTCATCCCTGACTCCTCATCCCTGACTCCTCATTCCTGACTCCTCATCCCTGACTTCTCATCCCTGACTCCTCATCCCTGACTCCTCATCCCTGACTCCTCATTCCTGACTTCTCATCCCTGACTTCTCATCCCTGACTTCTCATCCCTGACTTCTCATGCTGGGCTCCTCATCCCTGACTCCTCATCCCTGACTTCTCATCCCTGACTCCTCATCCCTGACTCCTCATGCTGGGCTCCTCATGCAGAAAATGTCACTCTGTCACCCCGGGCTTCTTCCTTCTCTCTGAGATGTAGATGTTTCTTTATAGTGTATGGTGACATCTTACAGATAAATGATTAGGGGGGAGGTAATATAAGAAGAGCGATGACCAATTCATCCCCATTAATCATCAATCTGCCGACTTCACCAACCCTCAGGACCAGGATCTTTTATTGCTCTGTTCAGGTGAAATCTTGTTGCTATGGATTACTGCACACTGCATCTCTGCCTGTCTATGAAAATTTGCATGTGGCCGTCTTATGATGCTCAGTGATTGTCAGGATTTCCTGCCATCTGCAGTATTGATTGTGATTGGTCAGAGAATTGAGGTGAAATCATTGATTTGCGTAGATTGATACAGAAATCCCACCTGACATAGAGAGGAGAACCTCCCGCCCAGCGTTCCCAGAGTCCTTAGTACTCAGTCCTGGTGGAGCTCTATGGACTGGGTATGGTCCTCGTATAGTGACATTCTTTCTCTGGAGTCCTTAGTAGACAGTCCTGGTGGAGCTCTATGGACTGGGTATGGTCCTCGTATAGTGACATTCTTTCTCTGGAGTCCTTATAACTTAGTCCTGGTGGAGCTCTATGGACTGGGTATGGTCCCCGTATAGTGACATTCCTTCTCTGGAGTCCTTAGTACTCAGTCCTGGTGGAGCTCTATGGACTGGGTATGGTCCCCGTATAGTGACATTCCTTCTCTGGAGTCCTTAGTACTCAGTCCTGGTGGAGCTCTATGGACTGGGTATGGTCCTCGTATAGTGACATTCTTTCTCTGGAGTCCTTAGTAGACAGTCCTGGTGGAGCTCTATGGACTGGGCATGGTCCTCGTATAGTGACATTCTTTCTCTGGAGTCCTTAGTAGACAGTCCTGCTGGAGCTTTATGGACTGGGTATGGTCCTCGTATAGTGACATTCTTTCTCTGGAGTCCTTAGTAGACAGTCCTGGTGGAGCTCTATGGACTGGGTATGGTCCCCGTATAGTGACATTCTTTCTCTGGAGTCCTTAGTACTCAGTCCTGGTGGAGCTCCATGGACTGGGTATGGTCCTCGTATAGTGACATTCTTTCTCTGGAGTCCTTAGTAGACAGTCCTGGTGGAGCTCTATGGACTGGGTATGGTCCTCGTATAGTGACATTCTTTCTCTGGAGTCCTTAGTAGACAGTCCTGGTGGAGCTCTATGGACTGGGCATGGTCCTCGTATAGTGACATTCTTTCTCTGGAGTCCTTAGTAGACAGTCCTGGTGGAGCTCTATGGACTGGGTATGGTCCCCGTATAGTGACATTCTTTCTATGGAGTCCTTAGTAGACAGTCCTGGTGGAGCTCTATGGACTGGGTATGGTCCTCGTATAGTGACATTCTTTCTCTGGAGTCCTTAGTACTCAGTCCTGGTGGAGCTCTATGGACTGGGTATGGTCCCCGTATAGTGACATTCTTTCTCTGGAGTCCTTAGTACTCAGTCCTGGTGGAGCTCTATGGACTGGGCATGGTCCTCGTATAGTGACATTCTTTCTCTGGAGTCCTTAGTAGACAGTCCTGGTGGAGCTCTATGGACTGGGTATGGTCCCCGTATAGTGACATTCTTTCTCTGGAGTCCTTAGTACTCAGTCCTGGTGGAGCTCTATGGACTGGGTATGGTCCCCGTATAGTGACATTCTTTCTCTGGAGTCCTTAGTACTCAGTCCTGGTGGAGCTCTATGGACTGGGTATGGTCCCCGTATAGTGACATTCTTTCTCTGGAGTCCTTAGTACTCAGTCCTGGTGGAGCTCTATGGACTGGGTATGGTCCCCGTATAGTGACATTCTTTCTCTGGAGTCCTTAGTACTCAGTCCTGGTGGAGCTCTATGGACTGGGTATGGTCCCCGTATAGTGACATTCTTTCTCTGGTGTATAAATGACATTCCTGAGCCTGGCATAGTATGTGTTCTGCATGAGCGGCGATGGGTGCGGATTACCTGCACAGAACAGACTGAGCCTTGTTCTCTTCTTCCCAGGAACAACAGCCGAGCCGTCCTTCAGAAAGTGGATCCCACGTCCCAAGGAGCTCAGGTAAGGAGATCCACAGGGGGAGGTGACACCAAATCTATATATTACAGAGCACGGCCTCAGCCGGACACCGGGCTCTCCCACGCCAAGCCGGTAATAGCAGCCGAGGGGAATGACAGCTGCAATCTCTGCTGCTATCATTTCATGTTCAACAAGCTCCGCCGCCTCACCTCGACGCTCCGATTCCCAGCAAACACAAATCTGCCTTGTAGAGTGCCAGGAAAAGGTCTCCGAACCCATGGATATCCCACAACGCCATGTATTCCTCATCCTGGTTTAAAACAACCTCCCTTATCCCAATAATCGCATGTATTCCTCATCCTGGGCTAATACAACCTCCCTTATCCCAATAATCCCATGTATTCCTCATCCTGGGCTAATACAACCTCCCTTATCCCAATAATCCCATGTATTCCTCATCCTGGGCTAATACAACCTCCCTTATCCCAATAATTCCAGATATTCCTCAACCTGGGATAATACAACCTCCCTTATCCCAATAATTCCAGATATTCCTCAACCTGGGATAATACAACCCCCCCCCCATTCCAATAATTCCATGAATTCCTCATCCTGGGCTAATACAACCTCCCTTATCCCAATAATTCCAGATATTCCTCAACCTGGGATAATACAACCCCCCCCCCATTCCAATAATTCCATGAATTCCTCATCCTGGGCTAATACAACCTCCCTTATCCCAATAATCCCATGTATTCCTCATCCTGGGCTAATACAACCTCCCTTATCCCAATAATTCCATGTATTCCTCAACCTGGGCTAATATAACCTCCCTTATCCCAATAATCCCATGTATTCCTCATCCTGGGCTAATACAACCTCCCTTATCCTAATAATCCCATGTATTCCTCATCCTGGGCTAATACAACCTCCCCCATTCCAATAATTCCATGTATTCCTCATCCTGGGCTAATATAACCTCCCTTATCCCAATAATCCCATGTATTCCTCATCCTGGGCTAATACAACCTCCCTTATCCCAATAATCCCATGTATTCCTCATCCTGGGCTAATACAACCTCCCTTATCCCAATAATCCCATGTATTCCTCATCCTGGGCTAATACAACCTCCCTTATCCCAATAATCCCATGTATTCCTCATCCTGGGCTAATACAACCTCCCTTATCCCAATAATCCCATGTATTCCTCATCCTGGGCTAATATAACCTCCCTTATCCCAATAATTCCAGATATTCCTCAACCTGGGATAATACAACCTCCCCCATTCCAATAATTCCATGAATTCCTCATCCTGGGCTAATACAACCTCCCTTATCCCAATAATTCCAGATATTCCTCAACCTGGGATGATACAACCTCCCTTATCCCAATAATTCCATGTATTCCTCAACCTGGGCTAATATAACCTCCCTTATCCCAATAATTTCATGTGTTCCTCAACCTGGGATAATACAACCTCCCTTATCCCAATAATTCCATGTATTCCTCAACCTGGGCTAATATAACCTCCCTTATCCCAATAATTTCATGTGTTCCTCAATCTGGGATAATATAACCTCCCTTATCCCAATAATTCCAGATATTCCTCAACCTGGGATAATACAACCTCCCCCATTCCAATAATTCCATGTATTTCTCTATCTGGGATAATAGAACCTCCCTTATCCCAATAATTCCATGTATTCCTCAATCTGGGATAATACAACCTCCCCCATTCCAATAATTCCATGTATTTCTCTATCTGGGATAATAGAACCTCCCTTATCCCAATAATTCCATGTATTCCTCAATCTGGGATAATACAACCTCCCCCATTCCAATAATTCCATGTATTCCTCAACCTGGGCTAATAGAACCTCCCTTATCCCAATAATTCCATGTATTTCTTTATCTGGGATAATACAACCCCCATCTCAATAATTCCATGAATTCCTCAACTTGGGCTAATACAACCTCCCTTATCCCAATAATCCCATGTTTTCCTCAACCTGTGCTAATAAAACCTCCCTTATCCCAATAATTCCAGGTATTCCTCAACCTGGGCTAATACAACCTCCCTTATCCCAATAATTCCAGGTATTCCTCAACCTGGGATAATACAACCTCCCCCATTCCAATAATTCCATGTATTCCTCAACCTGGGCTAATAGAACCTCCCTTATCCCAATAATTCCATGTATTCCTCAACCTGGGCTAATACAACCTCCCTTATCCCAATAATTCCATGTGTTCCTCAATCTGGGATAATACAACCTCCCCCATCCCAATACTTCCAGGTATTCCTCAATCTAGGATAATACAACCTCCCCCATCCCAATAATTCCATGTATTCCTCAATCTGGGATAATACAACCTTCCCCATCCCAATAATTCCATGTATTCCTCAATCTAGGCTAAAGCAACCTCCCCCATCCCAATAATTCCATGTATTCCTAACATCAGGGATAATACAACCACCCCCTATCCCAATAATTACAGGTATTCCTCAATCTGGGATAATACACCCTCCCCCATCCCAAAAATTACAGGTATTCCTCAATCTGGGATAATACAACCTCCCCATCCCAATAATTCCATGTATTTCTCAATCTGGGATAATAACCCCCCCCATCCCAATAATTCCATGTATTCCTCAGTCTGGGATAATACAGTCTCCCCTTGTCCTTATAATTCCATGTATTCCTCAATCTGGGATAATACAACCTCCCCCTACCCAATAATTCCATGTATTCCTCAATCTGGGATAATACAACCTCCCCCTACCCAATAATGCCATGCATTCCTCAATCTGGGATAATACAACCTCCCCATCCCAATAATGCCACATATTCCTCAATCTGGGATTATACAGCCCCCTTCAGTAATTCCCCTGTCTTGTGGCCCTTGGGAAGGTCATTCCTGATGGGTAATTCAGTGATTTTCCTGCCGTGCTCCCTGGTGGAAATCTGACTGGTAAATCCCTGCTGAAGACTACAGACTGATTGTTTAATATGGAGTTGCTCCAAATGGAAAAGATGTGAGGTTAGATCTTTTACTGAGCACTACAGGGGCCCCAATCCAGTACGTGACCATTTCCCAGACTCCTTCTCTTCTTTCTTGTAAGGAAATGTTGTGAGACGTTCGAAGCAAAGATTGACTGTTGATATATGCGGTCAGTCTGAAAACTAGAACTTCCGTCATACAAAGCCAGGAGAGTGAAGAGATCCAAGCAGATTTCATCCAACTGTCAGATTCCGGAATCACCCCAACACACAATTACATAGGTTGGACTTGATGGACTTGTGTCTTTTTTCAACCTCACCTACTATGTAACATTGCTGACTAGAGAGAGGCTGATGTGCCGCCACCTCCAGTCACCTCTACCTGTTCCTTCTCCCAGATAATCTTCTCTGACATCTCCAGTCACCTCTACCTGGTCCTTCCTCCAGATAATCTTCCATGACACTTCCAGTCACCTCCACTTGGTCCTTCCTCCAGATAATCTTCTCTGACACCTCCAGTCACCTCCACTTGGTCCTTCCTCCAGATAATCTTCCATGACACCTCCATCACCTCCACTTGGTCCTTCCTCCAGATAATCTTCTTTGACACCTCCAGTCACCTCTACCTGGTCCTTCCCCCATATAATCTTCTTTGACACCTCCAGTTACCTTTACCTGGTCCTTCTCCCAGATAATCATCTCTGACACCTCCAGTCACCTCTACCGGGTCCTTCCTCCAGATAATCTTCCATGAAACCTCCAGTCACCTCTACCTGGTCCTTCCCCCAGATAATCTTCTCTGACACCTCCAGTCACCTCTACCTGGTCCTTCCTCCAGATAATCTTCTCTGACACCTCCAGTCACCTCTACCTGGTCCTTCCTCCAGATAATCTATTCTGACACCTCCAGTAACTTCTACCTGGTCCTTCCTACAGATAATCTTCTCTGACACCTCCAGATACCTCTACCTGGTCCTTCCCCCATATAATCTTCTCTGACACCTCCAGTCACCTCTACCTAGTCCTTCTCCCAGATAATCTTCTCTGACACCTCCAGTCACCTCCACTTGGTCCTTCCTCCAGATAATCTTCCATGACACCTCCATCACCTCCACTTGGTCCTTCCTCCAGATAATCTTCTTT